>CM037867.1:14493814-15093814 GCA_021292105.1 Anadara kagoshimensis | reverse complement strand
AAATTGTGGAAAACTGTGGGAATATCACAATTAAAGAGATTTATAACATTATTGTAACTTTAACAGAAATTTTAATTAAGTCATTATTTAAAATGTTTTTAATTGTTAGATCTTAAAATTTTAGAAAAATGTTTCCCGCAATTTAGCTTGAAATTTGTTAATTAACAAAATGATGAAGAGTTTAATAAATAAATAATAAATAATTTTAAGTTGTGAATTATTTAATGTGACTTAAATGTGATATTTTAACCTTTCAAGAGCTTCAATCAATTTAAAAGCATAATTGGAATATAATTTTTGTATTAATTTGAAACTGACAGTATTTGAGTATTTATTGTCAGTCTCTCTCTCTCTCTCTCTCTCTCAACATTCCTGTAGAGAGTTTTTAGTAAAAAAGTGTCAAAAATCAAAAACTGACAGTATTTGAATATTTATTGTCAGTATTTGAACTCTCTCTCTCTCTCTCTCTCTCTCTCTAACATTCCTGTAGAGATTTTTTAATAGAAAAAAAATAGTTATTTATACTCTAAATTTATACTCTAATTAAATCAAGAGAAATAATGAACTATCAAGAGGTGATAAGGAAAAAAAAGAGATTTTTTGACAATTTGCTTTAAATTATCGATAACCAGCTATAAGATACTTGTCATGACATCTGTAACATTTTACCACGGCCATGTCAAAAAACGACTGAAACACCTAAAGATATATATAATCTAAAAACTATTACCTTTTAAGTGAAAATAATTTTATAAGATTTATTTTTCTTTAAAAAAAGATGATTTTGAGGTTTTATTGTAATTCTTAAAGTGCAAAGAACCAGGAAATAGTAACATGAAAAATAAATTGCAGTTTTTTTGTTTTTTTTTTAAAAATTAAAAAATTTGATACAATTCCAGTGCTTAGAGTTCTATAGATTGTTTTTAAAATTTTTAAAAATGCATAAAGGTTATTGGTTTCTCTCTCTCTCTCTTTCTCGGAAGCCCTCTTTTTCTCTTTAAATAACGTCTCATTTTTACCCACCACTAAAATCTTAATGTTGACTGAAAAAAATTAAAATTGACAGAGTTCTCTAAAAAAAATTTGGATATTTCTCTGAAAAATTAAATTTTAAATTTTTCTAAAATGGAAATTTAATTTAAAATATATTCAATATGAATTTATATAATTTGAATTTTAACTGCTCTTTTCCTAAATAAAATAATATTTATTTTATTTTAGCCTTTTATTGATTTTTTGTGATTTTTTTAAAAATTTTGATTGAAAATAAACACAGATTATCTCCGTCTTTACACGTAAAATCTGGGGGTAAAAATCCTATAGAAAAATATTAAAGTATTTACGTGATTATTGCCACTTGTCATTCATTACTGGTCTATTTATGAATTGTGTCGGAAAAACAAAATATCGGAATAAAAATCAAAAGCATATCTGTTACATCATGTTAATCTGTACAGTAAATAGCTGTTCTGTTCAATAGGATTATCTCCGGATTAACATAATCCCTCCATTCCTTTTAAGAAATAATACAAGCATCTTATAAAAAGAATATATATGATTTAATTTGCATATATTTATAAGCTGGGGGAAATAGATATTGATGTTATGGAAAGGTGATAATTTATATGTATATATTAGATGTAAGATGAGGCTGTGTGTTATTATATGAACTGGGAGTCTATAATGATATAATTACTGAGGGTCAATAATTCCCCTTTTACTAGGAGAGAATTCTATACAACATGTAAAGAGAAACAGAATTAGGAATTTTTACCGGATGGTTTAAGAGTAAGGTAATCAATAGGGGATTTTTAATCAGCTGGTAATTAATTAAGGCCGTGTCATGCTGAGGCATGTGTATATGTCCAATCCACCCTGCCAGTTCACAGTAATTAGAACGAAATTATACTCTGCCAGTGTGATTTGCAGACTTGACTTTTATATTAACTAACCTGGAGATATGTATAGTCATATGTAGTTTAGTAGTGGATATGACAACACATATATAAACTATAAAGTACTGTGTGTGCACTATCCATACTTATAAAATAGGAAATGAATTTCTAGTTATTATACTACAGGGAATTATTTATTTATTTATTTTGTGGAAATTAATTTGTAAATTAGGTAAAAATCTATTTTTTGTGAAATTTAAAAAAAAGAAGAAAAAAAATTTGTTCTTTTTTTTATTTTTATTTTGTGGAAATTGTACTACTGGAAAATTAGTTGATTTGATAAAAGATTTAATGAGCCCCATCAATGTAATCTTGGTGCTTTGAGCCCAGATTTAGGAAAATCTGTTTGTGTTATTATCATGGGAGAAATTTGTCACCGTTAGAATACAGTGTAGTAGAGAAGGTAACATATAATATTGAGTTATTGAAAGAAATTGATTATCTTACGACTAGGTCTTAAGCAATCTGATGTGACTGGTGTTCATAAATATAGAAATATCGCTACGGTGACTAGGAGAAACAGATTTTTGTGCACAACTGTATAGATTTGTGTTTTTGTCATATTGCGTCGTGGTCAGATTATTTTAGCTCTGAATCGTTTTATGTTTCAGAATATTAACTAGATTTGTTTACCTGAATTGAGTTTTTAAATAGAAATCTAATCGACATGAATGATACTGAAATTGACAAAAAGATGTTGACGATGGCACATGGTGGCTGTCTTTAGTAATGTCTACAGATGTTGCATTTTTCACTTTTTACGTGTAGAAATTGGGTTTTTTTATATATTTATTTATGTATTATTGGACACAATAGTTATACAAAGAATTGTAAGAGATCGATCTTAGTAAAGATTTGTGAATATTTCATTTACTTTTAGAAAAGAAACCAGACATTGAATCATTGTGACGGAAAAAGTAAAACAGAATTTTTAACTTAGAAGGACGGGGAAAACGCCGTACCTCCTTAAAAGTGTTGTCGTTACCGTGTCATGGCAACAGAGAAAAATATGGTTCAGACAGACAGTACGCCAATCACCATGCTAACCGTTCGTATGATTATGCAGGGGAAGGTAAGTCACTTTTATTATTTATTTATTTATTTATTTTATCATATTGGATTTAAAGAAAATGTATTATTTATTTAATTATTTATTTTATATCTTTGCAAAATTTTACAAATTTGATTTTAAAGAAAATGTAAACAAAAGTTGAGTTACCTAGGTAATACTTTTAGAGTTCTTAAAAGTTCGTCATTTCAATATTATACATTGCTCTTGAGTTAAGAAATTTCCAAAAATGTGTATTTGGGATTTTGGAATTCATAATGAGCCAATTAAAAAATTCAAGATACAAGCTCCTTAGAGATAGAAAACTTTGTAAATATTGAGGAAATCCAGTGTATCATTGAACTTTTCAAAAGAAGTGATGTACCAGGGCATAAAGGACAGACCCATTATCAGTATAAGGTCAATCTACCCAGGTCAGAACAATCGTAATTTTCTGTAGTGCATAGAGGAACAAGAAAATTCACTTTTGACTAGAGCATCAAGTTTCTGTGAAATGATATTTAAAATATGCGAAAATGCTGATTAAAAAAACAAAACAAAAACGTATGCAGATATGCTGTGATATAGGTTTTGAGCAGCTTCAAGGAAATTCACTTTTCAACTAGATAATCCAATTTCTTCAAGACAGTATTCAAAACATGTGACAATGCTGATTTTAAAAAAAAGGTATCAAATCTTGAAAGGATGCAGATCTTTTGAGCAACTGCCTATAAATTCACTTTTTGACTAGAGCATCTATGTTCTGGAAGTCATATTGAAAAGATGTGACAATGATGATTTTTTTTAAAGTAAAATAACAGGTATTCTTGAAAGTATGCAGGTGTGTGTTGTGATGCAACATTTGAGCAGCTGGAAGCCTTCATACTAATGGTTTATAACACATTGTCTTCATAATGATACATAAATCTGATATTTGATTTATATCTGTGATTGGATGAAAAGAACTCAGTTTTCAAGCACCTGTCCTCTTGATTTAATTGATATTAACCTGACAGCTTCATCAATGGCCGACACTTTACTTAATGACAATCTCATGTAGAATATTTTTCAATGCATTTTCTACCTAAACGGAGCCAGAACTATTATGGTTAGTTGATGGTAATATAATAATCAATAGATATACCTGTGTTGATTTAAAAACATTATACGAGAGATTTTGAATGTTGGATCTGAGATGGATGAATGAAAATCTCCCACCTCATTTAGGCATCGTGTGATAGATGAGAATAGTTCTCTGATATTAAGCACGTAGAGCTGAATGGAAAGAGAATGAGAATGGTGGTATAACCACTAAGCCAAACCACAAGCTATCTCAATTTTTCATGACCTGTCAGAGTAGCCTTTTTTTTCGCAAGCATCCAAGGGGAGCATGCACAGAAGAGTATGTTAGATCTGGGGATGGATGAATGAAATGAGAATTTTGGTATTACCGTTACACTAAGCTACGAGTACAAGCTACCTTTAGGCTCAATTTGTCATGACCTGTCAGAGTCACTTTATTTGCAAGCATCCAAAGTGAGGATGCACAGAGAACCGTAAAGACGATATATTATGACCAAGCAACATGATTTTGGATGGAAAATTTGTGACAGCTAAAATACCTGTAAATAAAAAAAAATATGAAAGTTATTTTTTTTAAAAAAAATCATTTAAAACCCAATTAAATGGTAAAAAATCATTTAAAGCCCAAGTGGGCATACCTGTAACCAAATAGCTTTTTATAATAACAAGGTCTGGAATCTTACAATAGTAAATTATGTTTGGATACAGTTGAGAAAAATAAATTGTAGGTTTGACAATATAATATGTATATCGATTAACAGGTTGAAGGTATTGAAAATCTTTACATTCAATTAAAAAGGTGAATCTAGGCAAATAGTCAATAAAAAATAATCACTTTGGGTTATAAGACATAAAATTGGAAATTTAATGGAGAATATTGTTTCTTTTTTAATTCTTAATCACTATAGTTTTGAAGATAGTCGTATTACAAAAAGTTCATGCATTACACATAGACATATTTCACCCAATACCATCACATGTACACACCAACACTTCCATTTATTGTTACCCACTCAGTTCACATTCCAGGTAAGCATTTTATAACAAAAATAATAAAGAAAAAAAAGAGAAAATTAATGTAAAGTTGCCTGAATTTACTATAATCTTTCCTTTGACTCTCAACACAACAAACAACCAGCCTACCACCCCCTACCTCCCCCCTTCTTAACAAGGCAAAGTAGGAAAATACCTTAATTTAGAAAAATAAGTCATATATCCCCTTTCATTACTGTGTCATGTTAAATATTTACAATTATTACAATGGTGACTTAATAACTTGTTTTTTAAATCCTAAATTATGGTCTACCGATAAACTGATTTAGTTATGTAACGAGAGTAAATCAGATTTTCTCGGATTAAATCAAGGAAAATATTTTGAAACTAAGTCCCTGTTTACAATCTTGTGTTGATATAAAGAATCACACACATGTCTATGTGTGTTTTATTTGGTGTTATGACAATTTTATTGTTAAAAGCAAGTTCTTTGTTTATTCTTAATTTTCTTTGTTTTTTCTTCTTTATTTCTTTTTTTTTCATTTCTTCTTAACTTGTTATCTGAATCAGTTATCTGAATCAACCCGATTTATTTTTTCCCCAGTAATTGTTATGTATTTTGTATGCTGGTTAGGTAATGTCTTGAACTTTAGGTTTTTGAGCAAAGTTTATTTATAATAATAAGTCTTGAAAAGAAAAGAATACATAATCGTACACAATCATACACAGAATTTATTTTTGTATATATTCATATGTTTTTCATTCATGCATCGTTTTTTTTTTTTTTTTTTTTTTTTTTTTTTTTTTTTTTTTGTAAGAAAAATAAGATTTAGTGAATTTTGTTGCCACAGTGACCAATATTTAAATGTATCTTGAAATTTAAGATAAAATCATTCTGGTATTTGTCCTTCTGAAATACATGGCCTCGCTTCTCTGATGAAATTTCATATGTTTAACTAAATCTATCAGTTTTCAAAGTTTTTATATTGGTATTTGGATTATGATTTGAACATGAATTGGTATGTTTGTTTTTGATTGACAAGTTTTGTAGATGTGACAAATATAATTCCCTTTTCAGAGATTATATTCACACTTATAAACTAATGTGTTAGAATTCCACATCCTATGATAGAATTATCTGCCCTTCCGAAGGGAAGTAGTGGATTTACGTTAAGTTTCACACATTTTAATCCTCAGCATCTAGGTTTTGATAGGTGTCAATCTGACTGTGTCAGTTTGAATTCACATACAATCATGAAATTGGTATAGAGAATAGGACTAGAAGAGGTCCCCTGGTTAGTCATTTACAATAAACCCTTCTGGATCCCAGTCTATCCCATCCCCACTAAATGACTATCATTGGAACCATGTGGTGACCTTTGACCCAGCTGTGATAGTGACCTTTAACTCCACTGTGATGATGACCTTTGTGACCCCTGCAGTGATTTTGATGTTATCTTGTACCATGTAGTTTCTGCACATTCTCGGGTTACCATGTATAAGCATGTGCCTGGTAGTATCAATTACACCTCTGATATAAGAAGATATAATATGTCTGAATTTTGTCTGTAATTACAAGGCTAATTAATTTATAATTGGTGTATAATAAAGAGGAGGGATATCTTGAAACAAGTTTATAGACAGATGTAAAAATCACACCCAGAATTTGGACTTTCATCTCTCTAAAACAGTCTGAAGTAAGGTCTGTTAGCTTTGACAGAGTTCCTTTGCTGTAAAAGTGGTTGGTTATGGAGACATTGCTCTATCCACTAAAATTGTCCCCTCCCCATTTTCAGAGAAATGAATTCTTAAGTTCCTATCGTCCTGGAAAAATATATCAGTCCATTGTTCCATCTCTCGTTATTTGTTATATACAGATATGAAAGATAAAAAAAAAACCGGACCCCTTTCCATCTCAGAAAAGCGAATCTAAGCGTCTCCCTCTCGCCACTTAGGTTCAAGTTTCATTCTAGCAGATTCTACTGTGAGAAAATTTGTCAGTTCTCTTACTAAAGGTCGGCAGTTTTTTTGGGTACTCCCATTTCCACCACCATCCAAAAACTGAGCACCTGATATAAGTGAACAAATATTGACTGGGATGTAAATCACCACTACTCCACTCCACTATCCAATCTACTCAAATTCACTCCACATCTTCAGAATAATAAAAATATATCCATTATTGCATGTTTGTTATTTACTCAGTGTGTAATGGTAGTAGGATTGTATTGACCTTTATAAATGACTTGGTATATAAATCATATCCTTCATTAAAATTGATTTAAGAACAAAGGACCGAAAATGCAAGATTAACGACCGAGCTTAACCCTATAAAATTCCCCTGATCATTGGTAGTGATTTGAATATAGTTTATTGAAAGTAACTTCCTGTCGTTACACCTGAAACTCCATTAAAATATTCCAATAAGCGACCAAAACACAAGAAGTAAATTTGATTGCGTTATCGCTCATGTGATTAAATGGAGGTTTGCCTTTGAAGTCGTGGGCACAATTTCAAATCTCTGAGATAAATCGGAACAAAACAGCACCAGAACTGTTTTAATAGCAGGTAGAATTTTAATATTAAGTAGCAATGAAAATGTTATAGGCCATTTTGTCCAGCGGCATTTATTCTAAAGAAAACAATTTTAGTAATAGTTCTTCAGAGAAAAATCAATAAAGCTTTGATTCCGATATCGTGTACCTCACGTAAATTAAAATTAAAAAAGAAGACTTTTTTATAGAAATGTCTAGGTATAGCATGGCATATCTTCACAGAATTGTTATTCTGCACCTCAAAAAATTGAAATAAAAGATTTTTTCATAGAAATATCCAGTTATGGTACAACATATTGTCATCACAGAAAAATGTCTTACATTGTCTATATAATCTACCTACATAGATGCCTACATATGGAATAACAAATATGTCATCACAGAAAAAATTTCCATATTGTGTATCTCAAGTAAATTAAAGAAAATAAGATTTTTTTTTATAAAACTATCTATGTATGGTACGACATATATGGTCAATACAAAAAAAATTCTGATATCGTCTACCGTAAGTAAATTAAAAAGAGATTTTTTTATAAAAATATCTATGTATGGTTTGACATATATGCCGTCATGGAAAAAATTGTAATATTGTCGATCTCAAGTAGATTTAAAAAGATATTTTTTATAAAAATATCTATGTTTGGTACAGCATATATGGTCGATACGAAAAAATTCTAATATTGTCTACCTCAAGTAAATTAAAAATAAGATTTTTTAATAAAAAATATCTATGTATAAATGGTCGTCACGGAAAAAATTTCCGATATTGTCTACCTGATGATCAACATTCATCGGGTTTCTTAATATATCACATATGACATTCAAATGATCTGCAGAGATGATCTTAGATTAACAGAATCAACTCCGTTTCCTGATGATCAAAGATCTGCAAAGGAAAAAAAATCAATGTTTATTTGTAATAGCCATTAATGAAATAGGAAAGTATTGGAATTATCATACTAGATTTACCTGGGAAAATATCAACTTCAAAAATGATGTACCAGGATTTATGACAAATAATTGTTTCACAAATTAGCTATTTTGGCTTCAATGAAATAGGAAAGAATTGGCATTACCAATGCCGGTATACCGGTAGCTAGATTTATCTGAAAAATATCAACTCCTAAAATCATGTAAGGGTTCTGTGACAAATAGTTTTGTTTCACAAGTTTTTACCTAAATTTTCCCAGTTCTCCTTCATAATTTATAAATAAAACTCAGTTGATTTTAATGATATCCACCTACCCAGTAATTGTCACTAGCACTCAAAAATGACAAAAAAAAAACCATGCCCATATTAAAAAAATGCATGATTTTCAAATTTTATACATTATTTTTGCTAGGCTAAATTAACATAACATTAAAAAAAAATTACTTTTTTAAAATAAAATTTTATAAGATTTATCAGCTTATGGCATTTTTTGGCACATGGGATTTAGATGCTAGACTTCTGTCTCTCTCTTTGTCTAATGGTAAAACTTTCTTGTTAAGATTTATACATGACGAATAGAGAAACAAGGGGATTAACTCTGCTTTACTGTAGCCAGTCCACGGTGACGGCATTGTATATACTGTAGCATTGGATTTGAATGAGAATGTCACCTAACAGCTGCTTATATCCCTTGTGGCTTTATTTAAATGCAGTTTGTAAGAAAATCCAATAATGCCGAGATTACTCGGTCTAAAACTTATAGTAATGATGCTGTCATAAAACTTCTTCACAACCTGAAAGATCTGTCAGTCTTGAAAAACTGAAGCAGACATGTCATAAAACTTATCCACAGCATCAATGATATCATAAAAATAGCGAAAAGAGAAAAAAACAGAAGGAAAAAAACTCCTCTTTAATTATGGTCTCTGCCATATTGTAAAACCTTTAAAAGCTATAATCTGAAAAATGTTTATGCTGTAACCATGCTCATATATACACAAGTAAATCGTCCCCTGTACATTGTATGTACTGGTAGTCTTGTTTCTTGTTTTGGTGTATTATGTGTACTTCAATTGAATAAAATTGCATAGCAATTCTATAACAATATTTAAAAGAAAGAAAAAGATTGACAAACGTTAAAAAAAGAGAGAGAAATAAAAAATTGACTTCAAATGGTCCAGAAATTAAAAAAAAACACTTGACATCACACTTATAGCTGTGCAACAGGAGGGAGGAAACACCTGGAAAAATATATTTCCTCACCAGTTTCCCAGCTGAAGATAGAACTAGAGGAAAGCTAGCATTCTAGCACAAGGCTAAAAATTCCAGAACAAAAAGTCCTTTTACTAATGATTAAAAATTTTGAAAACCTAGTTTTTTGTGTTACAACAAAAAACTGTTTTAATTCTCGTTCAACAAACTGAAATATGAATGTAAACATTAAATGTTTTATGAATAATTCTCTTTGTGACAAAGTTCAAACTCTTTATTTAATGATTACATCAATTAAAACACCTTTTATAAATAGTTAAATATTAATTGATTAACCAATCAGGTTAATTTTTAGATCAATTATTTACAAAACATCCTGAGATGCTGTCTAAAACATTTACTGATTGACACGATGTTTATGTGAAATACGATTCATTATTTAAAGATTGGAGAACCTTTATCTCAATCAAGAAACAAAATTCCTGTAATCACTTCATTGAATTATTTACATCGAACACTGTTTTATATACACATTGTCGTTGGCAACCTTTAATTATAGTTCCTTATTTCAATCCCAGAATGCCATGATTAGGTAAAATTAGTTCTAAAATGCCATGATTGGGTATATTTCAGTCTCAGAATTCTATGATGTCCCAGTATTCCTTGATTGGGTAATTTCAGTCTCAGACTTCTTTGATTAAGTAATTTCAGTCCAAGGATTTCTTGATTGGGCAATTTCAGTCCAAGAATTTCTTGATTGGATAATTTCAGTCCCAGAATTCCTGATTAAGTAATTTCAGACCCAGAATTTCTTGATTGGGTGATTTCAGTACCAGAATTTCTGATTGGGTAATTTTAGTACCAGAATTTCTGATTGGGTAATTTCAGTCCCAGAATTCCTTGATTGGGTAATTTCAGTCCCAGAATTCCTGATTAAGTAATTTCAGTCCCAGAATTCCATAATCGCCTAATGGTTGATCATCATGCAGATATGTTTGTAGGCACTGTAGGTCTTTATATTTAATTACATCGGTCATAATTTTAACCAATTTGGAATCTTTATAAAGTCTTCTAAAAGGAAGTGTATACTCAAGAACAGTGCATGTGATAGAAACGTTTCAAATTCATAATAACAAAATGCGTGTTCTAGAAATAATGTTTATGGTTGATCTTTATACTTACTAAAATGGTAAAATTTGAAGTCTTGATATAAAAACAGTAGTCAATATTGCTTTTGATGAATTATTCGTGACTTTTCTAGGATAAAAAAGAAATCACTAATTGACAAGCGGAAACCTTTGAAATGACCTAGTTGTGAAAAATCACGCAGAAAAGCATCCAATCGTGTCTGACGAAGACAGTATAGGAACATTAGAATTGTGAATTCGGTCACTAAATAAAAATCTATTTATTGGTTCTGTGTCGAAATGACATTTAAACATCCAATTTCCCCATTGTATTACAATACAAAACAGGGATGACTTCCTTTTGTAACAACAAACCCCCCCCCCCCTCCCACACACACACACACACACACACACATAAAATTCTAGAAAAAATTACTTTTGAAAAATTATTCCTTCAAAAAAGTTTAAAATGGCTTTATTTGTTCATTTTTTCAGTCAAACTTACAATTTTTGTGGTGGGTACAAGTGGAAGTCCTTATTCCAGAGATCAGTAAAACCACATTTTAATGTCACTTGATGATTTCGCTGCAGAGCGGCATTAAAATAAGGTTTTACTGTACTTTAAAAACTGGAAAAAAGACAGTGGTCTTTGATAACCTAAAAAGTAATTTTGTGGTCTATTATAAACCAAGAATAAAAGTCATTCACACTACAACATGTTTGTTTTTTCTCACACAATTAAAAAGTTTTTTATAAAAACTGCTACCAAGACCGCAAGCAGGCACTAACTTTAATATCTAAAATGTTAAAGTGTCCAAAAAGTCAGGGAAAAATTATGAGAATGTTATCATCTGTTACTTAATGTAGCAGGTTTTAAATACGAAAATATGTCCTTATAAGAATTTTTTCTTTTCTTTCTTTTTTTGAAAAACAGGAATACGTACTGACAGGGATCACACTGTCGGTTACAATTTGCAAAACATTTTATAAGTTGCCTTAAAAGATCATCTTTAAATAGAAAAAATGTCTTACAAGACCTTAAATTTGTGCTTTTTTGAAAAAAAAAATAATAAAGATTTTTGCTTTCTTTGAAAACAGGAAAAAAATAAAGAACATAGTTTGTGCATTTTTTCCTCTCTTTTCCTTATAATGGAAATATAAAGGATTTACAAGTTTGTGTACAATTTTTCAAAACGTCGAGTTTGTTCAGATAAGATGCTCGCAGGATGTGTACAAATTATAGGAGAGAATAAAATAAATGAGTGGCATTGATTGGATGAAATAAAAAAATTAATTGCATTGATTAGTCGAAAGAAAAAATCCACTAGATGGGTCTCCTGTAGCGATATAAATAATAAGTCTTATCTGGACTAGCTCGGAGCTGTTTTATCGAGACTGTTATTGTAGGGTCTAATATGATTTCGAATGCCTTTATAGTGACGATAATGAAGGAATGTAATAATGGCAATATTTTTATGGAAGAGAGAGACTCCAAAAGAAATTGTCAATCTTCATAATTCCGATCCTTTCTCTTATAAAAGCGTCTCGAAGACCACCGCTGCAAGATATATACAAGTAATTGATACAGAATGTGTTTACATCCAGCTTGCCAATTTAAGTGTGCCAAATCCAAAGAGAGAGAAAATAAAAAGATGTTTTTTCCCCGAAAATGAGGATTCTTGAAAAAAATCTTCCAATTAAGTAAACGAATAATCCGTCCAAAACTTAATAGGAATATTTAATATGCCTGAAGGAACGGAGAAATATATTGTATATTGCAGCGCAGTGCATGTACGGTGTGCTGTCGAGAGAAAAGTGTTAATCTTATTTAGCAAACTTAATTAATATATCAGTTGCAGTTGTTGATTAAATTTTTCTAGTTCTCGGACAATTCTGTGACAATTTGTTGAAATACTGAAGTTATTTTACATTAATATTTTATGAACATTTAATCCTTTTGGCTGAAAACTTATTTTTTTGTTCTTTTAAATACTTGTAATAAAAACTAGTTAAATTGAGTCTATAGTACATATGATTGTCTTTTCTCGTATTTACTGTAAAACAGAAAAATTAAAATTCATTTTATTTCACATCACTGATAATTTGCAAGATGCAATTGCAAAAAGAAATTTTCACAAATATTTTGTTTGTATATAATTATAACTTGCATTTTCATTTACCATCATCAGACAATAGGAAAATATAAAAGCGAATGTCT
Organism: Anadara kagoshimensis; assembly: GCA_021292105.1. Lineage (NCBI taxonomy): Eukaryota > Metazoa > Mollusca > Bivalvia > Arcoida > Arcidae > Anadara > Anadara kagoshimensis. The sequence continues at coordinate 15,080,692 of CM037867.1, read as the reverse complement.
TAAATTGTTATCCGAAATTTGACTGATCTAAAATTTCCAAACCATATATATTTTGAAAACTACTGGTAATGTGTATTTTTCAGAGATTTTTTCATGGTATCTTTTCCTTATAGTACGAGTTTGAAAGTTTAATTTGTAGAATATTTTTATTAGTTCTGTTCATCCATCTCTTCTATTTATCGGGCTATTAGGGTATTCATCCATTTTTGGACAATTCTAGTTTTTTGCTGGATGTATAAAACTTATAAGACTTCTAGTAAGTTGCTATATTAAAAAATGACTTGTGTATTGATTATATGAGTGTATTGAATTGTTTGCGGCTATTGAGGGTTATTGTACAGCGACGACAGCGACAGATTTACGTAACATCTGGCTTGCTTTGTGTAAATCAAAATCAGATGTTATTTTAATACCTTACATGTATAATCGCACAACCATTTGAATAATTCAGAACTTCACAATAAGAAAAAGTGAAAAATCTATTTTTTATCAATAAAAGCAATATAGAGTTTTGTATGCAGTACACACACGACATTCCCCGTTTTCTATAAGGAAGATTCTTTCGTCCGAATATGCATGTTTGCGGCCCTATTATATTTGCAAGATTGTCATAATAGAAGAAATAAAATTGTCAATTTCGAATACATGTGTGCAAATGGCACAATATGTTACAAGACAACAATAAAAATCATTTACTGTCCTATTAAAAAAATACCCAATGTAATGTGATCTGTTTTTGTCAATTCACAATAGAGTTATTTGTTATGGCTTTTACAAAGCAAAGTAAAGGTTGGGATTTCTATAGCTTCATTTGTAACTGCTAACATCTTGATGTTTGTCCATCCCTAATCTGACACAGCAATGGCTGGATAAAAGTAAAAGAATGTTGACTGAGACAGAAAACTCCATTAATTTATACTCCACTTCGCTCCACCATCCAAGAACTCACTACCTTGATATAAGTGAAAGAATATTGACATATAGGCTTAAAAACTACATTACACCACCCCACAGTCTCAGAACTGAATGCCTTGATATAGTAAAAGAATGTTGACTGGAGTGTAAATTTTTACTGCACACCACTCCACCATCGCAGAACTGAATGCCTTAATAAAAGTGAAAGAATATTGACATATAGGCTTAAAAACTCCATTACCTCACCCCACAGTCTGGGAACTGAATGCCTTGATATAAGTTAAAGAAGAATGTTGACTGGGGCTTATAAACTCTTACTGCACATCACTCCACCATCGCAGAAATGACTACCTTAAAATAAGTGAAAGAATGTTGACTGAAGGGTAAAACTTACTCTACTGCACTCTTGATGCTTGACTAGGAATGCCACTATATGGTCCTAGTTATATACATGTATTTAGAATACTTTCCTACCCCTATGATTTTGGCGTAAGTTGTACGATTTTGATGCTAAAATTACGACTGTACAATTGCCAGTTTAAACTTATGATTATAAATAAAAATCTGGTAATTTCCAGAAATTGAAGTTTAAATCACATTTTCTAGTTGATGTTTAATGAAATATCAAATTCCTCCAATTCAGTTTAAGTGGAGGGCAATGTTGTAATACTGTTCAAAAGTGCAAGACTGGCATCTAGTGTTGTACATTTGTTTAAAAACAGTTTCTCAGCCTCCTGGTCAAATCCTAAAATACTGTTGATTTTGTGATACTTACTATCAAAATTTACCCAAACTTGCTCTTAGTCTCAAAAAAGGGTAAACAAATATGAATTGGAAGAACAATTTGCTCAGATTTCAATGTAATTGAATAAACTCAAATTCTAATAATGAATACTTAAAAATAGAAAAAAATAATATATTTGAAAAATTGTCAAATTGAATTATTTATTTATTGACAAATGCATTAACTTAATTCATTCCAACATAAGGAATCTGTGTAATTGATTTATCTTATGACGTGAGAACAATTGAATTCTCTTTTAAATTAACGACAGATCTTTAATGGATAATAATGATGACAGCATTATTTAGGAATTATGTATTGACGGCCATATTGGAATTGTATAATGACGACAATATTTCAATTATTGGAGTCCATATTTCCATTATTATAGTCCATATTTTCATTTAACGTGTTATGTAACCGAACAGGAATTAATGGAGTATGTAAATGGAACCTCTATATACATAACACTATATCCCATCATGCACTATTATCTAAATCGTATTTATTCAATTAAGTCATCCTGGGAGTCGAAGGTCAGGCACTTTTATAGTCCGTATTCTCTTCATAATTGCTCTAATGTAGGTACATAATTGTTGTAGTGTAGGTGAGGTAATAGGAGGCGGGTGTTATGTAGATGAGATAATAAAAGGAGGGAGTTACGCAAGGAGAACCAGTAGATATAGGAAATTACACCGTAATATCATTGTTAACTGCTTAACTCATCCTAATAACTTCTGACATTACCAGAAATCGCTAATGTAAGGGGATTAAAGGGAGATAATTCTTATTTTATCATCCTATAATCAAATTATCTCTCGGTACATTATTTCATCCTTATTTTATGTTGTACTGTTTTTGGAATGGCAGTGTCGACATTAATTAGTAAATGTGTCAAGTTTTTCATCTTGGCTGTTTTCAATCAATACCATCATGCTGGTTTTGTTAATTTTTGCTTTTCATTATCATTGCATTAGCCATGTTGTAATGATTATGGTGGTTTGACAATATGGTTGATAATTTCTGTACAACCATGTGGCAGACAATTACTGTAAAATGATGTGGTAGAAAATAGCTACACAGAGGTGTAGCAGAAATAATCACTTCACAACCTTGTGGCAAATGATCGCTTAACAATGTGGCAGATAATTGCTGCAAAATGATGTAGCAGAAAATAACTGCACAAAGGTGTGACAGAAATAATCACTTCACAACCTTGTGGCAAATATTTGCTGCACAATAATACGGCAAATGCAATCACATGACAGATAAACGCTTATCAAAGCGGCAAATAAATGCTTGGAAATGTGGCAAATAAAATGAATTCACAATGATGTGACTCATAACCATTTTATGATATCTAGGACTAATTTTATTTTATGATAATTCTGTTGTACATATATGACATCAGAAATTTCAGCATTTAAGGTATAAATTTATGTGTTATTTCAGAATTACGTAATAAATAAAATCACTTTTTACAACTACCGGTACTCTTTAAAATGACTTATAAAAAACAAAAAGGAAATAGACTTTAGCACTTCAAAATTAAGCCAAAAACAATAAACGGGTGGCTAAATTATCAATCCATATTATCATGAAAGCTTTAATGTGCCATTCAAATTATGGTAGTTCCTGATATATGCTCGGAAACGTTATATATAGAATTGGCTGTCCTTTATGACCTGGGTACATCATATTTGTTTCAGTTTGATACAAACTTTGACATTTTCTAATAATGGTCCGTCTTCATAGGTTTATTATTATGTATAAAGATTTATATTGGTTTTAATGAAATTTTTACATTTATTTTACAGGAAGTTGGCAGCATTATTGGCAAGGTAAGAAATCTACAATCTTAAATTTTCTTAAAATTTGTTAAGCAATGAAATGGTCCAGAGAGTTACTGACTTTCAAATTCAAGGTATTGTCATGTTAACCCCCATCACAAGCAATTTTGAATTCACTTCCTTACACTTTGGTCCTGTTGATAAGAAAATGGTCCTTTCATGGGTTGACATGACAGTGTGGTACTATCACTGAATTTTGAGGTCAAGGGGTTATAGGTTCAAACCCCATCACAAAAACAATTTTCAGTCTATTGCCTTACACTTTGGTCCTGTGGATGAGAAAATAGTCATTTATGGGTTAACAAGACAGGGTGGAACTGTTCTGACTTTTGAAACTTCATGGCTCATTGCCCAATTTGCACGATAAAAGATTACCCTATATGCCACTTACATAATAGTTGGCCACATCTCAATATAGATGAAATAATGTAATTGAATTTCACACACAGAATGGCTTTAAGACAAACAACACATTTCAATATCATGATCTTTTCAAGTAAACCAGATAATTTTACTCTGGCAAAATAAAACTTGGGTAATTTTGATTCAAGTCCAATTGACTGTTCAAATCCAAGAAGAGCTAAGTCAAACTCTATGCTATATTGTGACAACATCTGATATTTTTTGGGTTCAGGACAGTATTTAACAGCTACACGTGTTTTCAAATTTGCAAAAAATGCTCTTGTATTGGTGTTGTTTTGAAAATTTAGTGGTCAATTTGATAATTTCCTTCTGGGGAAAAAACTAATCCAGTTGTGATTTTAGTTCAACATAATCTTGGGTTGTAATGAATTTTCTTGTTTATTTTTTCAGAAAGGAGATAATATAAAGAAATTCAGGGAAGATGTAAGTATTATATATACAGCATCAAAAGAAAGCTTGACATTGGGACCAAGGTCATACATTTAGGTCTTATACATCCTGGGTTTATAATGGAAAGTAAAATTTTGAAAACCTAATTTGAATGATAATTCATCTCTGTGGGTGATATAAATTGAAAAATAACATTTAATGATGTAGAATTATTACTATCAGCAAATCAATATCACCTGAGTCCAGCAGCATAGTGCGTTATCATTTCCTTTGTGTGGAAATTATGAAAATCATATCACAAATTTAAGAAAAAAACACTGTTTTTACTGGAAAACATCAGCTTGAGAAACTCCATATCCAATGGAAAATATTGTCCAACCCAAATGTTAAGGAGAACACCTAAGCTTGCAAACCCTGTTTTGTTTAGAATCTTAAGAAGAACCTTTTTTTGTTGTTCAGACATAAAGTGATGTACTAGTAGATTTTGTAATGTGCTTAGTGTCTATGTCGCTATTTTATGATTCCATTTTATTTTTCAGAGCGGTGCTAAAATAAACATATCAGACGGTTCCTGTCCGGAAAGAATTGTCACAGTAACAGGGTCAACAGAATGTATACATAAAGCTTTTACAATGATTTGTAAAAAATTTGAAGAGGTAATTTTTTTTTAAATTTTAACCCCAATAGGGTTGGTCATAAGAGCTAAATTTTGTCTGAATAATATGATGACATTCATTAAAAAAGAAATCTTATATGTAAAGAAACAGAAAAATTTGAGGAGGGGTTATATGTCATTGATTAATGTCTAGTTTTAGAATTGATAATTCTCTCAGATATAGGCCTTGGTGACCAAGTGGTCCTAACAGCGCTCTGATCACAGCACCTTTCACCATCTTGGTTTGAATCCCACACTGGACAGATCCTAGAGTGTCGGTTCACTCTTTAAAGTTTTTATGGACACTTTGGTTTCCTCCATCATTCATGAACAGACCACCACCTCAGTATAAGTAACAGAAAGAATCTAGACTGGGGCGTAATACACCATTACTTCATTCCACTTCTCTAGTTAATATTAATATTCAGAGGATGGGTGATATATGTCATTGTTCAGTTTCTAGTTTTAGATTTTAAAATTCTCTCAGTTATATTTATATTTATATTTTTCCAAGGAGGGGCGACATACGCCATTGTGTTAAGCGTTAATAATTCCTTCATTTATATTTATTTTTCAAGGAGGGGCGACATACACCATTGTGTTAAGAGTTGATCATTACTTTAGTTTTTTATATTCTGAATGTTTACTACAACAGAAATCGTATTTGTAACAATGGAAATGTTTTTTGTTATATTTATTTTTCAAGGAGGGGCGACATACGCCATTGTGTTAAGCGTTAATAATTCCTTCATTTATATTTATTTTTCAAGGAGGGGCGACATACGCATTGTGTTAAGAGTTGATCATTCCTCTAGTTTTTTATATTCTGAATGTTTACTACAACAGAAATCGTATTTGTAACAATGGAAATGTTTTTAGGTTTCAGTCGGAATTAATTGTAATTGTTCATCATACTTTCATCTCATCTTGGTATATAGAATTCCGTCAGAAGAAGCTATAGATATCCTATACTGGTTTTAGAACTTAATGTCACAAAGTCATGTATGACTTCTTTTTCATGATTAAATCAAATATTTTTTTGTTTATGATATTTTTGGTTCGGGTTTCCTATACATTGGGAGTGGTTGTAAAATCCTATACAGTAAGTCCCAAAATATATACAAGTGGGAGTGGTTCAAAAACCTTGCTATAATAATCCACAATATCTTTGTCAACTTGCTTTTCACTATAGTATTTTTCCTGAAATTAATATACAAGTAAGACTGGTTTGCAAATTTTAATCAGTAAAACCTTGTTGTAATATACCCTCGATATCTTTGTCAACTCGACTATCACAACAGTATTTTGAAGTCCAAAAGTTATATACATTTGGAGTGGTTTGAAAATTCTAAACAGTAAAACCTTGTTGTAATATACCCTCGATATCTTTGTCAACTCGACTATCACCACAGTATTTTGAAGTCCAAAAGTTATATACATTTGGAGTGGTTTGAAAATTCTAAACAGTTAAACCTTGTTGTAATATACCCTCGATATCTTTGTCAACTCGACTATCACCACAGTATTTTGAAGTCCAAAAGTTATATACATTTGGAGTGGTTTGAAAATTCTAAACAGTAAAACCTTGTTGTAATATACCCTCGATATCTTTTTCAACTCGACTATCACCACAGTATTTTAAAGTTCAAAAATATATACATTTGGAGTGGTTTGAAAATTCTAAACAGTAAAACCTTGTTGTAATATACCCTCGATATCTTTTTCAACTCGACTATCACCACAGTATTTTAAAGTTCAAAAATATATACATTTGGAGTGGTTTGAAAATTCTAAACAGTAAAACCTTGTTGTTATAATGCCTTTTGATATCTTTGTCAAGTTACATATTGCCACAGTATTTGGAAATCGCAAATTATATTTCTTTATGTTCATGTTTGTAGATATCTCTTGGTTTATTGTCCAACCAAAGTCTGACTGAGAAAATAGAGGAGACATTGTAGCTTTTATGTTTGACAAGTAACCTAATGATATATATATGTGTTACATTTTTATTTTGCAGGATTTACAGAATACGCCAACAGTGCCTAAACCCCCAGTAACATTACGATTGGTTGTGCCAGCTAGTCAGTGTGGTTCTCTAATAGGTAAAGGAGGATCTAAAATAAAAGAAATTCGAGAGGTAAGTTGTTAACAGCACTCTGAGGTCTGGTTGGCCAAGTGGTTTAAAGTGTGTGCTTATTGATTACAGCACCTCTAACTGATTAGGTTCAGATCTCACTCAGGACAGTAAAACTTGACTCCACTCTTAACATTGCTTCTCTGCATTAGCTGTTCCTACTCCTCTTCATAATCATATCATATTGAATAGCAAAATAGCCTAATAAAACACAAAACCGGAGATTCCATAACATAAAAATGGCTCCTGAATTATTTGCACCAAAAAAAAAAAAATAATACCGTAAATCGGGAAATTTTGGCGTCGGGATAATTTGGCGGTTTTCTCCCAAAATGTGGATGTTTAATTTTGGTGTGTTTAAATTTGGCACTTCACTGAATAAGGCGTTTTATTTTTGGCGATGTTCACAAACAGCCACAAGACGATTGAAAACCGGAAGTGTTGTAATTTATAAATTAGAAAATGAAATGGAATGCACTATTAAGCCTTCCGGGTTTCATAAAATAACGATAATAACGATAATACAAATTGAAATACCGATATATCGGTATATACAGTCGACTCTCGTTAAGTCAAACTCGGATATGTCGAAATTCCGGATAAGTCGAAGTAAGTTTTGCGGTCCCAATTTTATTCTTATATAAATATACTGGAATTATATGTCGAAATCGTGTAAGTCGAATTTTCGGATGAGTCGAAGTAATTTTTAGGTCCGTTGACATTAAATCATTCTAAATTTGATACACATGAGTCGAACCGGCAAACTTTTTTGATGTCTTAACTGTCACCTGTCACGTTTGTGCATGCATGAATGAGTTCCCTTTGTCGGAATAAACTGAAGTCCTTCCTTTTGTTACCTTTACCTGTGAAGAAAGAAACCCTTTCTTAATCACCTGACCAGGAATCAATAATCAATAATCAGCATTATTGATCTTTAATTACATCCACGCACCTTCGGTCGATCAGTGTTCACATGTACACACAAACAGTTACCTCCCGTGTTGGTCGTTCAAATTTACAGAATGATTACCTTTGAAGTATGCGAAATGAAAACTTTATACCCGAAGCTTAATATTTTTTAGTAAATTATGACGGAACGAGAATCTTTGAAGTGTGGGTGAAAACATGCCTAAAATAACCAAAGCTAAGTGATTTAATTTTAACTGAAAGATTAACAAACGATTAAGAGATTACGGTGAAGTTTCTGTTTAGTCTTCCATGCCGAGTTGCCGTCTTCAGGTTTTTCAGTCGAGAATTATTTCATCATTATTTATTTTTGTCATTACATCGGTTCATAGTAAAAACATAAGTTATAAATATTGAAATTATTTATTTTTGTCATTACATTGTTTAATAGTATAAACATAAGTTATAAATATTGAAATAAATAATGATAAAAAATTGCCGATTATGGACCGGAAGTCAACAGTTATGAGAAGTACAACAGAGTTACATCCCATGTCAGGGACTTGCCGATTTTTAAGTCGAACTTTGGATATGTCGAACTACTTTCCACGGACCCAACAAATTCGAGATAACGAGAGTCGACTGTACTATATATTCAAGTTAAAGACAAAAGTACTGTATAAGGGGACAGTTCATTAGTAATGAAACAATTACGAAGCGCGTAATAGTGAATTTTTAACACTCCGCGTGGAACCTCTGTAATAACAAATCTCACCCTTGACCGACACTCGTTATATGGCTTCCGTAATCAACACATTTTACAATTCTATTAAACAAACACACGTTTAAAGAAAGTTATGATGATTCTGACTGGGAAACAAAAGAAATAGACACGCGACTACTTAAGTCCATTGGTATTTACTGATCAAGAAACAATTACCTGATTAGATTACAGGTAAACACGCGGTAATGACAATATCGTAGGATATACTTAGTGAAGTCGGGTAGGGTTTTAAAGACCGACAGACAGACTAGCGCTAGTTTACTTTTGTCTTACCGAAAACTGATTAGTCCGTTTATATTCCTGTTGTAAAATTGAAAATGTCCGAAAACAAAAAATGTCCGACAGGTGATTTTTCACGTCGGTCAAAATAAATTTTTATCGAACAAGTCCGGCAAATATGACCGTTTACCGGCAAGTTAGATAAAAGTGTTCTATTATGGAACATCGATTTTCAGGTAAATTTTGGCATTTCTTTTATTTAGAATATGTATTATTTTGGTGTGTTTAATTTTGGCACTTTTAAGTTGGGTGCCAAATAAACCAAAATTAAACTACAGCCAAAATTTCCCGATTTACGGTAATAATAAAAAAAATTAAAAAAAAACACATTTATCATTCATTGATATTGTATGACATGCAAATACATGTCTAGTAAAACCAAAACTTTGTTATAAAAAATATCCTTATCTAATATGATTTCCCTTATAACACTCTGAATTTATCCCCAAAACCCTGCCAAAATTTGGCGACTGAATAAGCTTATGTTTTAGTATAAGTTAGATTTCCCTAAAAACATTCAGATAAAAAAATCTTTATTTCAAATAATCCATTTACATTATTGACTAAATGTGATTTAGAAAACAAAACAATCAAAGTTTTCCTTTCAATGTTTATAAACTATTACCTTCCGGTACAGAAGAGTGGAATTTTAATACGTTTTCATTAAATTGCATCATTCCGTCAATTTATAAATGAAACAGTTGGCGTATTTCTACCGATGTTTCAATATAGCACTTGTTTTTTATTCCAGTCCATTTAGCACAGATTTTGGGTCGATTCAGCGTGTTTTGAAATGTATTCATCAGGTGTAATTAATCCTGTTTATTTGTGCATTGATTGCCGTGGTTACGGGATTATTTTTGTAAAAACTTAAGCTTATTGGAAGTTTTAGACTTAATAACTTGTTTCTTGTTGACTGAATACATAATATGTATTGTGACATATGGAAGGGAGATTTTCTAAGAGGTTAAAAATTCTAATTAATTTTGCATTAAAATGGAGAAAATATTGTTTTAAAACAATGTTGACTTAAAATTTTGAGTGCAGCATTTCTGAGAAAAAAATCTAAATAGCAAAACAATGTTTTTTTTAATGACAGTAAACATGCTCTGAAGTTTTCACTTAAAATTTTAAAGAGAGACCTATTTTATGTTGTTGTTGTTGTTGAATGTTGCTTAACGTGGCATCAACAATTTTTCAGCCATTTACGATGAGAACTAATTTTATTAGTCTCTATGGATTAATCTATGAACAATTTGGTGTATTTAATTGAAGTGCGAGTGTGTTTTATGGTCTGCCTCATATTGGGCCCGACCACCTCTATACATGTTTAACAATATAACAAAGTTAAAAATAGAGTCCTCAGGGCTTTGTTTAAAACATGTTTTACTGTATAAATAAGAAAAAAAATCCTAGAATAGAGTTTAAGCTAACATTTTCTTTCATGATGTTATATATATATATATATATATATATATATATATATATATATATATATAGACATGACTAATCAGGCTTTGGCTTTAGAATACAAAATATTTGTTGTACAATATTTTAAGTCTAATTGTACTGTACTTAATGTGAAAGAAGCTTTGACAGCTGAGCTAGAAAAACAATCTTTTTTTTACAAGATCAGAATATTTTAGTAACGGATTATACTGATATTGAAGTATGATGCTTTCTGCTAGGGGCTCGGTTTGGGTTTTTGTCTGTCTATAAAAATGCACTTTATGGGAAGATTGTCAGATTACTGGTAAGTTGGTGGTGTTAAGGCTCAGACTCTCGTGTCAATCGACAGTCAAAAAATTATTGTGAATTATTTAAAAACTTCATAGAAAATGAATGCCCTTTAAAATTAAAAAAAAAATTACAAAATTTATATTACTGTGTAAGTGCTTATTTAAGAATTTTAAAATTTTAAATAAATTCAATTTTATGATTTCATTTATTTTTAGTCTACGGGTGCTTCAATACAGGTAGCTTCAGAAATGTTACCAAATTCAACGGAACGAGCGGTGACCGTTTCCGGTACAGCAGACGCTATTACACAGTGCATACGAAATATTTGTAATATTATGTTAGAGGTATGTATATCCATTGGTTACTATGGAAACCAATTTTTATGATAAATATATATCTTTGATTTTTGTAAGAGTTTTTCATGAGAAAATGAGGAAATTTTCTAACTCATCTCTTTAAAAATAGATGCCTTTAATAAAATTTCAGCACAGACAATGTTTTTAGTTGCTGGAAAAACATCCTTGTCTTCTGTAATGTTCAAATTACTTTAGAATGTCCATTTATAACTTCTGTATGCTTATAAAAACCTGTAGACTTAAATTAGTGAGCAACACTCCAGCATTGTAAATAATGAGTGAAACACAGTAATCACTTGGTCTAGTCTCTCTTCCCGTTTTTCTGTCAACTCTTTAACACCGAGATGTAGCAATTTTGAGGTCAGCTGATCAAAGGTCAACTTCATCACACTACACGATATTTTGATAAATTTGCCATGACATTTTTGCAAAAGACCTCATTGATAATATTTAGATTAAAAAACGATAAATAGTCATTTTCTCGTGAAAATTTCTTTTATTCGTCAATCTGAATGTGAGTTGAAATATTTTTAGAAAAATTGAGAAGCAAGTTTGTGAGTAAGAGTCCAAATATATGTGTGATATGGTCATAGGCTAACTTTTTCCATATGCAAACTAGTTTAGCGTACTGTCTAGTTTTCATAAAATTACAAGCAAAAAAAAAAAATCTTAAAAAAAATGAATACAACCAAACTAAATAAATGACAGAATTAAAATGTTATGTATGGAAAGTGTTAGTTTTTGGACAAAGAACAAGCAAGATCGCAAAAATGTATTCATATGAGACAAAATATGGTTTTGAAATATAATTTGTGTACTATAAATATTTTACTTTCAATTTGAAATTTTTGATTTCACAATTTTAAATTAAAAAAATATATTTCAGTATATACAGTAAAACCTTGATTTATTGCCACCATTTGTTCAGACAGATTTCGGTATTATAAAAATGGTCTGCAATAGAATAAGGGGGGAAAAACTTAAAACAAATAGAAGTTGGATAAGTTTAGATTAGCAAGATGACAATATGACAGGGGCATTACAACGAGGTTTTACTTGTATACATATGCTATTGAGTAGAGTATCCATTCGCAAATGAAATGTGTCTTTTTCTGAGAAAACCTCAAGAATATCTTACAATTTTGACTCAACAACTGAAAAAAACCTTATACTTTGATTTTACAAGTTATATATTTCATGGTCATAACATTGAAATTTTTAATTAATTTAAATTTCATTTGTAGTTTATTTTCCATATTTTGAAATGTGTGAATTCAAAGTTATCCTAGAATTTCTTTATTCTTATTCTAAAATTGGTACAGGTTTTTGTGAATGGATATTTGTTACCAATATTTACACTTGTTTTTATAGAATCAAATAAATTTTCATGAATTATGAAAGAAAAAGAATGAGAGATGATATTTATTGATAAATGAATAAATAATAATCAAATAATGTTGCTGGTAACGTTTTTATCCTGGAAACAGGTTTGACACATTTTAATACCAACACTCCCTATCAGATTCTGCGGCTTAACTATAGTGTTGTTTTCTATATGAAGAGTGCCAGATTTGATCCCTAGCATTGCTATAAGAGAATAAAGCAAATTATCTTTTGACTCCTGAAAACTAATAAAAAATTGAGTGGATCAGTAATGGCATTTTTTACCCAGTCAAGGTTTTGTCACATAAGTTGAAGCTGCCAGATGTTGGATGGTACAGGAAACCTGAATACATTGTACTTAAAAAATATCTGTCAAGCCTTAGCAAAGAAAGGTACTTGAAATATTTATGCTGGGATAAGTTCACTAGAGAAAAAGGCAGCTATTGTTTCTTTTTTCATAGATTCTGTATCTCATTAAACCTGAAAACAGGTGAAATATTACAATAGTTCTTTTGTTTGAAACTTGATTTTCAGTTCATCGTGAAGCAAAGTTTTAAATTTCTGAAACTTCACATACACATGTACAACATTGTGGTCGAATAGTATATGTAACTTTCCTGATTTTGAACCACAAATGTGTCATTGACAATAAAAACTGTTACTGGGCAACATTTACTGATGAATTATTGTGAAACAGGAAGCATGAATGTTAATTGTATTTATATATGTAATTATATACAGAGTCAAGATGGGACAGAGGCTTTATTTGATTGGTCGTTTAAGGATCCAATAATTATCCCCCTTACTTAGTTACACATTTAACTATAGTCAGTTTCTGTAAACATGCTTTTTGTTCTGTGGGTGGATCAATGTTGTGATTTGATAAAGGCTCAACAAGTTGGACTTGTCAGGTTGATCTTAAATTTGAATATCGGATAAAGTTTAAAGATATTGTGCATAATAGTTTGGTTGTTAAAACCAAATTTTATCCTATTCCTGGTATTCGTGCATTTCCAAAAATTAAACATTTTACCACACTGCCCAGCTGTATTATGCTAGTAAATTCTTTATGAATCTCAATGGCATCAGAAACATGGTTATGGTAGCCATTGGTAACCAAAACAACATGGCAGACATATTTTTGAAACAATAATCTTCAAAAACATTTAAAGAAATTTTATGGAAATTTATAGTTTGGTTACTGCATATGCGAATCTTGATAATAAAAAAAAACTAGAGATATGTAAAGTTTTAATTTGATCTATCGGAAGGCCATTTAAATGAACTTAAGCGAATGTCCGGTCATATTTTCCCTGGCAGATGTAAGGCAAACATCAAGTCCAAACTTGTTGAGCATATATAGTAAACCTGCATGGCTGTCTTTATTTATTTTATTTGTAGAACAATATCCATTAAGTGTTTGTTATTTTACTTTTGTTTGTCTCTCAAAATAATAAAAGCCATTTTGTGATACCCAAAGTTTAATTCTTTTCAAAATCTCCTTCTAACAAGTTGATGCACTGATGCTTATATATAATTTTTAATGTAAAATTTTTAAACAGTTTTCACAATTTTCAGAGCACTTGTCTTGAGTTAATTAATGATAAAACATATTTTTAAGGTGTTGAATTTTGTGAAAAACTAAGGGAGGTTATGATTTAGCCAAAATTATCTTATAATTTGCTATGAATTTTTTTGGCTTTTTCCATTTTTGGCTTTTTTCATTTCCCCATATTTTCAATGAAAAATAGATTTTCTCTTAAACCAGAATGTTATTAAAAGTTTAAGTTTTAAAATAACATTTTGATCAATTTCTAAGGCTAAATTCACCTTAGCTTTTGAAATTTGCAAACCTGAAAATGTTCCTATTTGATTTTCTAAAACCTTAACATTTAAATATCATACATATATTAAAATTTAAAATAACATATTTTGATCAGTTTGGAAGACTAAATTCACCTTAGCTTTTGAAATATGAAATCCTGAAATTGCAGTTTCATATTTAAATGCCATTCTAAAACCTTTACATTATAATATCTTAAGAAGTCAGTGCTTGGTGCCATTTACTTCAAAGAAAGTGCTAATTTCTGTTTTCTTCTCGTCATGGTTACATAAGAGACTTTAATGATAAAATTGCTATTATCTGTATATAATTTGGCTTTAATCAATGTATTTGTAATGGGAGTTTATCGATCTGAGCTAATTCCAGAAATTAACATTTTATTCAGGAAGTCATTTTTCCTGAAATCCTTTGTTTCATATTTATTTTTATTTTTTTCTGTTTTGTGCCTAAATAATTTTGCATTAATAGTCGTTTTTTTTATTTGCAAGTCTTGTTATCTTCTAGAAATTTTCATGATGCCATATTTTTTTGTCTCTTAATGTCACTCAGAACAGAGAATTTTTTTTTTTTCCTCATCTTTATCCAGAACAGAGAATTTCATTGTTTTTCTCTCAACTTGATCCAGAACGGAATTTTGTTTGTTTTTCTAAGTTTTATTTTGTTGCTTTTGTTTTGTTTTGTTTATTTTGGGAAAAAAATTATTTGTTGGTTTTTCTATAAAAAAAAATTTGTTTACTTGTTCAGGGTATAGATTGGATATTCTGGTAGAGTTGCCTTTTTAATTTAAATGCAGTACTTTTGTTTTTGTGTATTAACTGTCATATTTGAATGTCAATTCAGCACAAAAATAATGAGATGTTTTGCTTCATAGCTATCTTTTTTTAAAATTCAACAAAGCACTTTTCAGTGAAAACTGATTTTTTTTCAATGAAACTAATGTATATATATGTATTTTAGATCTATATAATATTATCTTGTGATGCCATGTTATGGTATAATTATATACAAAGAAAACTTTAAAAAAAAAACACCAAAGAAACAAAAAATTTACCATAATCAACATTCAAATTAAAAAACTATCACAGCAAAGAGAGACAACTCTGGTAGAATATCATGTTATTGTTGGCATATTACCCACAGTTCATATAAAGTATGTTTACAGATGTTGTGGTTATATTCAGCTGTCAAAAACACTAATGCTTTAGTTTTAATTGGCTTTCCTTAATTTCCTAACATTTAATGATTGACATGTTTAGTATAAAATATATATATATCCCAAACAAAACTCATTTTTCGATTTTTCTATGCGATTTATTAAATTTTTCCAGCCAACATATCGAGGATCTTATAATGCCTGTCTCCCATTATTTCCATGGTTACTGCTTCTGTCCTTGAACTCTGTAGCCATATCACCTTTCTATGTGACCTTTAACCTTTGGTATATTCCTTCCTCTTCCTCTGCAGTCCCCTCCTAAGGGAGCAACTATCCAATACCGTCCAAAACCTGTTGTCCCACCAGTAATTTATGCTGGGGGTCAGGCATACACAGTTCACGGTCAGGTCGGAATGCCAGCACCAGAGGTAAGTGTTATTTTAGTTGTTGTCATGGTAACATTTCCCAACATTTATTTATGTTGTGGATGTGGTTGTTATTTTTGAATTATATTCCAATTAATAAATTATTTTTGTGAACCTCATCTGTAATTAATCATAATTATTGACTTGTTCATGAAGACTTTTTTCTGTCATTGTGAATGCATTTAAAATTACTGGCGACAACAAATTTAAATTTTTCAAAAATTTGACATAAAATTAATGTTCTGATATTAAATTTTGTCTTAGCAACCACCTCTGGTATATAAAGACACTTTCAACCAATCAGAACTTTTTTTATTAACATCTTAAGCTCAGTTTCCATACTGGTTTCCATGGAAACCATAGGATTTTAAAAACAGGTACATGTACCACAAATACTAAATGCTTTCAAAATATGTATGACTGATTTACTATTCGTAAGTTTAAATGTACTTCATTTTTAGTCAAAAATATTTTCTAAAAAATCAGAAAGAAAAAAATTCTCTTGACATTAAAAATCTACTACTAGTAGTATAGGTTTGTTATAAAAGCCCACATGAAATATAATGAAGTTGATGACAAAACAACCCTGGTTAAATTTTGTATATAACCAGATATAGAATATGACCCTCCTCTGATATCTGATACCAAAACATTATGGCAATTTCTCATTTGAGTTTGCTATCTGTAACTTCAAATGGTCTTTGTGTTCTGTGACTTCATTTGATGCTGTTTTTAATCACAAATGTTATTCCTGTACCAGGAAATTCAGCTCTTTTGTTTGAACGTACTGTGAGGTTAATTGTTTTGTTGATAAGGTAGAATCTACAAAAAAATATACCCTTCATACAGTTATATCTCTGTAAGTAGGAGGTTGTAGGTTTGATCCCCCGCCGGGTCTGACCAAAGACTTGAAAGCTGGAAACTAAAAAAAAAACAAGGAGTTCCTGTGTCATGATAGGCATAGCATGGTAAAGATCCCTGCTGTATAATGCTATGATATGCTACATGGCTAAATTTGTGAGGAATTTTCACAACATATCTAATGAGTGGTCAGAATTGTGTAGTGAAATCCTCGATTATCTTCCTTTAAAAAAAGAGTAACTGACTCTTACAGTGACCATAATTAACTCCATTTACAAGAAACAGTGGCGATACTTATCTCTCTTTAATAGAAGAGTAACTGTTTTTAACCTTGGCCACAGTTATCTCTCTTTAAAAGAAGAGTAACTGCCTTTAGCAGTGGCCACAATTATCTCCCTTTAAAATAAATGTAATTTCATTTGAAGTAGTCACATTTATCTCTCTTTAAAAGAAGTGTAACTGCCTTCTAACAGTAGAATCCTTTGTTACAGATGATTAATAACATTATGTCAAATATGCAGAATTATTTACAAATTGAAAAAATATATTTTAATGGTATTTGAAAGACATAAAAATGCAAAATATTTTGATTTGAAATTCACAGAAAAACAGATTTCAAAAAGTAGAGGTAAAAAAACTCACATAGTCACACATATCAGCAATACTTGCAGATAATACTTATTTTTTATGCTTTTAATATTGTATCACATAATGAACTGGTAATCAGTAAAACTTATGTATATATATAATATATAAATTAGATTCTCAGATTTAACATTTAATCATTCTTTATACATATTTGACTGGCAGTTTTTTTCTATCAATAAAGGGGCTGTTTTGTCAATTTTTTTGTACCCGTTTTAGACTGTTCTTGTCCTGAATACTTGTAATAATGGTAATGTGGCTTTAAACAATAATTTTACCCCCACTTTGAGGAAGATGGGGTATACTGGTTGTCCTCTGTCCATTCAAAACAAAGATGTTCATGACAGTTTTTCTCAGCAACTACTAAACACGGCCACTTGAAATGTTATATGTGCTACAAGTACTTAATTCAAGTCTGCAAGACTTCTTCTTCCTGTTAAACTGACTTAATTTAGTTTTCGACATTTATGGTCAATGCATGGTTAAAGTTGATAACGAGGGAATATTAAGTGAGCAGTAGCTCATAGATTTCTTGTTCACTCATTTTTGGTTGTTTGGCAATCTCTTTATATCTAACCCATTTTTGGTGATCGATTGGTTTAAATCATGTGCTTACAGACCAAAGGACATTGGACAGATGCTAGTTTGAGAAGTCAGAACATTTTTAGGTCACCAATGACAAAATTTCATAAGCTGATTTCTTCGATTAAAAAAAAAACATATTGAATTTTGATTTCTTAGGATGGGAATAATTTGATTGATGGAACAGCTTTCTTTGTTTAAAATCTGCCAGTTGAATATGACTAATTAGTCCTCTTAATACTTTTCCTACCATTTGACACTGAAGAGCTCTCCTAATAATCCCAGAACTCTCCATTTGCATTCACTTCCAGGTATGGGGTATACAGGACCATAGTACTATGGTAAAGGTCTTCAGTATTTTTATAATGGAATGCTTCCATATATATATTATATTTAATTATTAATAAACATATTTTTGTATTCCTTTCTCCCTATAGTTACTGTTTTTTATTCCTGCATCATTACATATTTCAGTTACCATAGAAACATGAAATTCAGTATTACCATCCAATTTTTTTGTTGTGATTTTGACACTGTAATAATTTTTTGGGACTTCGAGGCTTGAACATTTAAAGAAGGGTGGTTAAAATAAAAATAAAAATATTTGAATTGATGTTTTTAGAATTTATTTTAAAATTGTGAAATTAGTCTTCAAAGAGAAAATGTTTTACGTTTCCATTTGAGAAATTTTCCAAGATTAAGTTAAAAAAAATAAACGTTAAAACAAAAAATAGATAAAAATAGAAATATGCATGGAAACTTCATTTGTAGAAATAATTAAACCTTTCTCCATTTTTTGAGTTTTAAGTTTTTATTTTTAAAAAATTTCAAATTGTTCTTCCTTTTATGGTCCTGTTTGGTATTGTAATTTTACCACAAGTGTTACATAATGCTCACATTTTGTTGTGCCTTTTATATTTGATTTAGTGTGATACAAAACTTTTTTCTCTTTCCACACATTTTTGACTTTTTATAACATTTTCCCCACTAGTTTACAATTTTTGGAACACCGTATTCTTTTTTCAAATAATCTTTGTTATTTTGTTATGGAACTGATTTAAAATGGGATTTGCTGCCATACCATATGATGACCCCCTAACGTTTGTGTGGAACAATTATTTCCATTGGATGTGGAATCTTATTGGTTCATGTCTTCCTATAACAATGATATTATTCTGGGAATTTGTGAAAAACACTTTCCAAAATGTCCCACACAAAAGTTAAGGGGTCTTGATCACATGGTACAACAGCGAATGCCATTGTGTAAATTTCTCCGTCCACCCAATATCTGGAGACCTTTAACCATATTGAATAATAGGTAGAGCAATGCATGAAACCGATAATGCTTTGAATGTAAAAAAGTTACACTGTACTCTGGTAATAAATTGTACCAACTTTGTTCAACATTTCACCTAAACGGACCAGTGGAATGGTCCAGTATCAAGTGATTGGTCATTCCATGGTAATGTTAGGGGTGAATAGTTTAAATATTTAACAGCACTATGACAAATGTGTAGAACATTTCAGTATTTTCCAATGTATACTTTTATAAATTAGTTATTACAGTAAAACCTAAATTCATGGTCACAATTTGTTCTGTCACATTTTGGCATTATAAAGGAGTTTGATGAAAAATGAGAGGGTCTTATGAAGTAAAACATGGAATAAAGGGATTTTGGGACTTTTAAATATTGTAGCATTAAGTGAGGTGGCAAATTTATTAAGGGACGAGGTTTAATAGTACTGGCTGGTGGACAGGAAAAATGATAAATTAAGTTCTTGTTAAAGATATTGCTCGGGGCCCGAACCCATCAGCCTTAACTTGTAAGTCCATGGTCTTCACCACTTGGCAACATGCCTCCCCTATCAACGAAATTGGTTTACAGGTACACGTAGGAAAATATGGATATCGTTGTCTACACTTTTGGCACAGTCCTGTAACTCCGTAATTTTCGAATTACAAAAATCTCTTCCCCATATGTAAAATAGAATTAGTTCACATATATAGTGAATCATAATACATACATGAACTTTATGAAAGGAAAATATGTACTATAAAAATTATTATCATATGTCTTGAAATAGAATCTGTTGCTAAATATTAGAATTTATATTTTGAAATAGAATGTGGAGATTCTATTTTAGCTCACCTGGCACAAGGCACTTTCTTTATTCATGAGTCATTTTGAACTTTTTAAATAAAGATGTGCAAATTGATGTCATCACAATTGTAAAAATGTGTTACATGATTGTAGCTAACTGTTTTAAAGAGAGTATTTGATAATGTACCCCTGTTTCCAGTTTCTGAAATTATGTTGGTCCTTCAAATGAGACCCTAAAAACTGATTTCTATAACACATTAGATTTGGGTTAAAAAAAAACCCAGAAAATATTGTTAATTGCCATGAGCATGAGGCCATGGTATAGTTATGAACATTTGAAAGATCGGCTTTAGCTGATGACATCTCAGTATAAGTGAAATAATTTAGGATTTGAAGTAAATTTCCTTTTACTCTTAAGGCTATGTGTTATACATAAAACTTGAATGCTTTTGTTTAAAATTACTACTGTATGTATATAGGTCATATGCGTTTTATTATATATTTTGGAATTTTTTTTATAAATTATATATTTATACATCATGAACTAATCTTTATTTATTTTTTAAATGAATTTGTGTATGAAAAACATAAGGATAGAGTCTTTTAAAATTTACTAGTTGTTTTATATTATAACTTATTTATTTTAGTTATCAAAGTTACATCAGTTGTCTTTAGGACAGGCAATACCGATGATACCTACTGCAGCTTCTCCGACGATAATTCCAGGTACTAGTAAGTCCATTATATACTGTGATAATACTTTTATTTCTTTACTGTATAATAAGAAACATTCGCGAGGAAAAAAATATTGGCAATTTTCACGATGACTCATGTACAGCTAATATATCTTCTTAGCAGAAATTTCGTATTTTCTTCGGTAAACTTTCCATATGGTCAGAACCATGAACATTTCTTAACCCGGAATATTTTAGAAGATCAAAACCATGAATGTTTCCTGCGGCTAATGTTTCTTTTTCTACAGTATGTCATTATAAGGCATTGGTGACTCAATGGTCTAAAACACATGTTTACGAATCACAATGCCTGCCATCGCCTAAGTTGAAATGCTGATTGGGACACTTTTTAGTGTTAGAAAGTTTGTCAGTTCACTTTCCAAAGGTTGCTGATTTTCTCCGGGCACTTCTCTGCCCAAGCTCCGAACAGCAATCAACATTCTTATCTCTCTTATGACCGCTGCAGACAGCCCTTCGGAACATTTCTAAAGTTTAGATTGCAGTACTATTTTCATATATCAATAGGCGATACCCTGTGTACATTCGATACAAAATGGTGGCACCCTTGTCATCTTCAAATTTATCCAGAGCCAAAAAGCAGAGAAATAAACAATTTCCTAACTTTTCTAGCAGTTTTCCATTATCCCACACTGTCTATTAAACAATCCATATGATATTATTTTATTATTACACAAGAATTGTTGCTGTACTATTTGTTGACTACAGGCAAGGCAACAACTTACAGGTTGGCTCTGCGTCAGCGTAATGCAACATTATTAAATGACATCACAGAACAGTTGGGTCTTGTAATAAACAAAAATGATGGTTTTTATATATTTTTCTCTTTCATCAAGCTTATTATCCATGTTGTACAAAGATTTCGAACAAGACTTGCAGATCCAATTTTGATGCATTGGCACCAGGATGTACAAGTCAAGTTGAAATTCCATATGATATAAGATGTAAGATTAACAATAACACAATAAATAAAAGTCCATAGCCCATATTTTCATAAAAAATCACTGAACCAGAATGAAACTCAAACTTGATATGTAACTCATGATGGTAGACTCATATACAAAATATTAATTCAGTATCTGCAAGTGATGAGAGATAAGCTTGTGTTATAGAAATTTTCAAAGTCAACTACATAAAAAATCACTTAACCAGAACAAAACTCAAGCTGTAACTTATGATGGTAGACTCGCATACCAAAAATTGGTTCAATATCTGCAGGAGATTGGAGAAAAAATGAAGACTATCTTATCTTGCCCGCAGACATCACCAAATTAATAAACCTCAGATATATTTTAATATGCAAAAAAAAAAAAAAAAAAAAAAAAAAAAAAGATAAAATAAGTGTATCTCGGGTTAAAAAAAACACAATTTCTCTTTTACAGCATTACTCTTCAGTATTTTGTCATAAACTCTTCATTACTAGATATAATAGATTGTGACAAACTAAAGATAAAATGCAACTGAATATTGAAATAACAAGAACAAATAATCCCTTCTCTATATATTGAATTTCATACAACTCAAATTACTAAATACAATTTTTGATGTTCATTCAAATTCCAAGGTTAAAAAATGCTGAAAAATTTATCAAATGCATTAGGTACGGAAACAGTAAACTTTTTGCAAAAATCGGTTCCGAAAAAAATTCAAGATTCTTGAAATTTTGTTGGGGGCTGTCTGCAGCGTCTACCTCGCGACATACAGAGCTAGGAGGTGGGAAGGTTGAAGGTATTTGAATACCCAGACAAAACCACTAGCCTTTGACAAGCATATGGACATATGGACTTTTCTAAATTAGGATCTGCCCAACTGGTATCAAACTTTAAGACAAGGAGAGGTGCTCTGATCCAGGAGCATTGGTTTTGACCACTTCACGACAAAACATCTGAATAAAGTATACTTAATTTTGATAGATCAAGAGTCATTTGACTCTAGTTTTGTCTTCAAAAGCTTTCGGGATTTAGGATTGCCATCGGCACAACATGTGTCAAAATTTAGTAATTGAACACAAAATTTTAAAAAAAATGGATTAAAATATTGATTTCATTATAACCAATAGAATGAGTTATTTCAACATAGATTTTTGATATTCAAGATTATAAATTTATTGTATATTTTTCTTGTTTCAGTTTCTGCTCCAGGTATGGCACCATTGGCCTACCATAGACCAAACAATGCAGCAATTCCAGCTAGCCCTCAAACTCACGAAATGGCCATACCAAATGATTTGATAGGTTGCATCATAGGACGAGGTGGTCAAAAAATTAACGAGATTAGGTTTGTAAATTTATGTGTTGTCAGTTACAATAACTGACAGAAGGTTAAGTGTTTGAACGTTTTTACCCTGTATTTATAAACTGGGAAAAAGGTGTTGATTTGATAATTTTCTGTTACGACAAAGTGACAGAACATGTAACTGTTCACTTTTTTACACTATATATATATAAACTTCCAGAGCTCAACTGCCACTATGGTAGCTCAGTCGATACGGTACTCGCTTAGTACGCGTTCGAACATCAGCCAGGTCTAACCAAGACTTGAAAATAGATAACAACTGTTCTTTTTCCAAGCACTCTGCAATCAGATTTAGAAATGAGAGTCATGCCTATAAGTAAGTGTGCAAATATTTGGTGAAATCCTAACCAGTCTGAATCTCAAATTTCAATGTCTTCTATAAGAAAATTTGAGAGAATTCAGAAAAAAATTATGGGTATGACTGAACAGTGATATGTCAGTCTTTGCCTATTTGTGATCTTTCTATTATTTTTTTGCTTAATGTTTACAGCATGTGCCATTTGATAGATGGGTAATTTTGTAATTTTAGACTGTAGTTCTTGACATATACTTTAATTTGACTTATTTTCTTCCCTTACAGGCAGATGTCAGGTGCTACGATTAAAATAGCCAACGCAGAAGAAGGTTCAGCCGATAGGAAAGTGACAATCACAGGAACACCAGAAACCATTGGTTTGGCACAATATCTAATAAACACCAGGTGTGTATACAATGGTGCACAACCAATGTATTATTGACAATGATCACATGACGACTTGTCACATTGGTGATCACATGATTGGTCATGAGTCACATGATGGCTTGTCATATTTGTGTTTCAGGTCCTCTCCAGTTACTATTTGCTTTAGATTAGATTAGAAGAGTGTTTTATACTTATTTGTTATTTATTATGTTGTTTTTTGTTTGTTATTTATTTCTAAGTTGCAAAATATAAAAATAGTCGTTGGATGACCGACTTTTGCTTGAAATTAAAAAAAAAAAAATAAAAAAAATAGAAATTTCTTGAAATGGAAAGATGAAATAAGCCAGCAAGAAAAGCGATATTAGATTAATATTGATGGTTCGCTGGTTACCGTGTGCTGGAGAGGACTAGTTTTATATGTAGTTATTTAAATATTATTATTGATAAATACTCATGCATATTTATAAAATAATTTTTTTTTCAATTTTATATTATATCAATTAGAAATGAAACAAAACATATTTTTTCCAAGATTGAGGCATTTTTATTTATGAAAAAATACCATTCAATTAGTGCTTTGTACCTTTACAATAGTGAAATTAAAAAAAAAAAAAAAAAAAAAATTAAAATCTTGAAGTTCCTTAGTTCCGTCAAAAGTTAAAATTTTCCTCACACAGATTTTTCCGGACTTTTGACAAAAGTTTATTAAATAAGTCACTAGGACTTATTATTGGAATTACTGCGTTTATAATATAAACTTGGAGTTAGAATAAATAACTTGGCGTTACAATTTTGAATCTCGAAATACTTTACATATTTGAGGTCAGAAAATGTTGAATTTCATTTTAAGAAATTAATATCACTGCCTATTCTGTTAATTGTGTTATACATATGTTTTGGTTTTCATTTCTGAATGATGTGTTAGTTTATAATTTTAAATTATGTGTGCCATTTTTGTGATAAATTTTTGATATTTATTTTATTTGTATTTTATCGTTATCATAATTTGGTCAGTCACCTATTGGTTGATTATACAAATGAAAAAAAAAAAAAACGAAACAGGGCTTTACGATTTCTAAACGAGATTATCCATCATACCCATAGTGCACCCTGGTCATTGTCTTCCGCAAAACCTGATATGCTTTAATCGGAAAATTTCGAAAATCTCCCAGATTGCATTCTGATACTGTAAACTAGATAATATTGTTTGCACCAGCTGTAAATTGGTCCCATTGTTATTACTTGATCTCCTGGACAAGTTGAAATGAAGTTAGTTCCATTGCCTTACAAATTTCAACATTTCTGTTTACTTGTTTCGAAGCTTTAACACGAATAAATCTTCTTCTATCACCAAAACATATCAAAAGTACCAAAAGTGTCAAATTTACCTTTTTTCTCAATATTTGCTCTTTTTTTTTTTTATTGACTTAGCTTCGTTGATTCGTGTTCTCTTGGCTTCCTAAGGTGTGTGAATATTTACCTTTCGGACATTTTAATTCATAGCAGGGACCAAATTTTTTATGTCATTAAAAATGAATACAAACATTGAACAAATTTTCTGGCCCAGTGCTTTAACATTCAAAAGTTTGTCACATATATATGGAGTGAAATTTAATTAAACACTGAAAACATGTTGTCCTGTCTAATTTCATATGAAATTCTAAATTCAGTGAATTTTTTGATAAAGTGGATTTAAATCAAAATGCAATCTGGGATATATGACAGCATGGGTTACCTCCCCTCTATACATACCTCCACTTTTTTCCACAAATATGGCACAATTTTTTTCTATTTCAGCTTTATAAAGCATAGTTCAATATCTTTATTGTGATTCAAAAAGATAATTGCAATAAATCATGGAAATTATTTGATTGGTCTAGATTTCAGTTTTTAAAACACTTAATTTAAACTGTAGTGGTAACATGCCAGCAATGACATAATTTGCCACCAGTTAATTAAAATTCACAATATGTTGGTTCCCTGTATCTTGATCATAAAATCAGGTCTTTTATGAATATTTCAATTATTTTACACTGCAAAACATTTTTCTCCCAACCAGATTTTGATTGGTTATAACTGTTCAAATTATGATTGGCCAATTTCTTTTGATTATTTATGAGATTGGTCAGGCTTTCTTGTAACTGACTGTGATTGGTTACTTTCTTTTGCTTAATATAAGTGGTTAGTTGGCATATCTTGAGAAGCAAATGCGATTAGTCAATTTCTATTGATCCTGACTGTGATTGGTCACTTTCTCTTGCTTGATATAAATGGTAAGTTGGCATATCTTGATAAGCAAATGTGATTGGTCAATTTCTATTGATCAACATCTGTGATTGGATAGACTATCTTGATTGTGATTGGTTAGCTTGATATTAAAATTTTGATTGGTCATAATAATATTGAACTATGCTTGACCTTTATGATATATTTAACCTTTCTCCTTTGTTGTTGTTTGTAGTATACAATGTGTAAATTTTAATGTCAACTTTTATATACAAAATATTTAACTTTTTTCATATATATCTTTGTGCATGTTTTTTTGAATCTTTTTTCATCAGAAGATTCAAGGACAGCTATTTTTCTAAAAATGAAAAAAAATGTATTTTCACATTATCACATGGTTTGTTTAATTAAATCTTACAATACAGGTTAATCATATTTTGAGAAATACCATAACTGCACTAGATCTATAATTGTCACGACTCCAGTCTCTCTCTTGATGGTAATATTCAAGGTTACAAAAACAACATGGGAGTTATCCCCCTTTACTCTTTTCATTCCTCCTTTCACAGCGCTTATTTTTCATGTATCTATCTATATATATATATATCCTGTCAACACCATCCTATCTTACCTATCACACCTGTCTTTTTAACACCTTCTTACCCTACTAATATTCTAAATATGATTTTTCAAACATCAATGATTGAGTGTTTTTTAGATCATTTTTTTTAACATTTTTCGTTGTTTTTATACACAAAGTGCATCAAGAGTATTTTTATTGCTTGTTATCAGCTTTGAGTGGTCTTTGATGATGGCTGTTATTGGTGATAAACATTGTCTCTTACTTAATCCTCCATCGTTGTCTAATATAATATCACTCACACTCTCCAAAAAATTTATCTTAACATTTTTAAAAACTATTAAACCTCAAACATGATCTCAAAATGTCATACTGTTCCTTTATTTTCTCCAAGGTACCTTGAATGTCTGGTTTTCTTAAATTTTAGAATTTTTAGTACATGTATTTAAAAAAGCCTTCTATCATTGATTTGTAATGTTTAAAAGAGACAGAAAATTCAGTTTAATTGCAATTTTCATGAATAGAAAATTAAATTTTGGCAAATATAATTTGTGGCAGAAAAAGCTTGAACTTCTGTTTGTTAATTTAATTCAATTTTTCTACCACTATGGAAAATACAATTTTGTTTTTAAATGAAAAAGTAAATTTTAAATGACTGATATTTCTCATACAGTAATGTAAAAAGAGGAGCATCTGGCCTAGTGGTTAAGGCATGAGCTTTCATACCCAAGGTGTCTCAGTACACCACAATGGGTTGAATTCAGGTTGACTTGGTACCAGTAGAATGAAAGAAGTTGCCTGTGACATTCTGGGAATTGTACAAGCACTCCAAAGGTTACACCATAAGTGTAAAAAAAACTTGAATACCTTAAAGAGTGTTGATCTCATATAAAACAACTAACCATTGTTCAAAGCAAAAAAATCTCATTGAATACTTAAAATTGAAAATAATATTTAAAGTTTGAATTTAAACTTGCCTTTAGCATTAGTTAACAATAATCTATTTGTCAAGTATTAATACAGTGTCGACCACAGAAGTTAAAATAAAAAATCATTGTCAATAATTATTCAGATTAAATCAATTTAGATCAATGGTTTTAAACTCTTTCTAATAAGTAAAAAATATTCACATAAAACAGTAGAGCTTAAAGTATTCAAACATTGTTTTCTAAAATATTAAGAGGCATTTCAAAGTCTGGTCCAATCACTTAGTTTGGAAGCACAAAAATTCCAAAAAAATCTTATAAACTAAAAACTTCTTATTGGCAAATATTTAGAATAAATACTTCAATTTGTTACCATCAAATAAAATTGAAAATGAAAATCATAAAACAGATATATTTATCTCCTATAAAATTAATTTGATTAGAAGTACTTCTAGAGAATTTTAACATGTCAACTTTTTCTGTTTTTTCTTACATTGTATTGAGCCTGCTTTACAGAGTTAACTTGTATAATTGCTTATTTCTTTTGGCTTTTTAATATCTGCAGCAAGCAGTTTTATATATCTTATATATATACATATACATGTCTATATAGTCATGATTGGTTTGGTGTGATTATTAAAACCAGCTCACTAACCATCCATTAAGAGGTCTTACTTGTCAGTATAAAATGAGTCATTTAACTTTTTCCAAAGCGAAATTTGCGCAAGTTTGCTCGAAATTCAAATAAAAAGTTTAAGTCTGTGGTTTTTTTTCTGCAAGACATTAAGGTTAGTACAATTTGTATAAAATTTGGCTTTTCTTTCTCAAAAAATAAGGAAGATAAATTTATATAAAAATTTGTCGTATAAAAAGTCGAACCCAGAAACATTTAAAAAGATAATTGCTGTTGCCGAGTTTGTGATATTGTCACATCTGGGACCTGTGAGATTCAGTTAATGTTTGTTGCCCCTTGGTGTAAACTGTTTTAATCACTCTTTGCTGATAACAAGTCAATGTATATAGTAATTTCAAAATTATTTTCTGCTGCTTTGCAAATTGGAACAAAGTTTCTTTTACTCTTTATAAAAGATCTTGACCTTTGATGTTTGAAACTCAAATTTCAAGAATAAATACTTATTAAACTTAAAGTCACCATTGATAAAATTGTTGATTCTCGTTACTGGGTCAGGAATTCTTGTTATTGGATATGGGATTCTCTGGGTCTGAGATTCTTGGAACTGGATCTGGGATTTTCATTACTGGGTCTGGGATTCTTGTAACTGGGTCTGGGATTCTCGTTACTCGGTCTGGGGACCTCGTTACTGGATCTAGTAGAGGGAGGGAGGGAGAATAGTTCACTAAAAGGGAGACAATACTGTTTCTTCACAAAATAAGGAAAATAATTCCTTTCAATTAAATGATAAATTACAACTTTAAGACAATATACTATGTAAGTTTGAGGTTACTGGCATAACCTCCAGGTTGGTCTGGGTAAACCAAAGCCAAGCACTGAGATATTCCGTAACTTAAGCCTAATAAAGTACAGGACTTACGACAAAGGGCTCACAAAAATAGTTAAAAGTGTATATGCTTGATCATCTTCAACCTTTTAACATAGTAAAATGGGATATATATGAAATAAAGTCAAAACAAAAGTTATCAAAATTACTACCTTAAAGTAACTTTAACAGTTTTTATCAAATGGAGAACATCAATAAAACAAAACTCCCCATTATCTCCAAGGGAATATCGATGAAATTCTGCTCCCAAATATCTCCAAGGGGATATCAGTGAAATTCTGCTCTCAAATATCTCCAAGGGGATATCAATAAAATACAGCTCTCAAATATCTCCAAGGGGATATCTATGAAATACAGCTCCCAAATATCTCCAAGGGGATATCAATAAAATACAGCTCCCAAATATCTCTAAGGGGATATCAATGAAATTCTGCTCCCAAATATCTCCAAGGGGATATCAGTGAAATTCTGCTCCCAAATATCTCCAAGGGGATATCAATGAAATTCTGCTCCCAAATATCTCCAAGGGGATATCAGTGAAATTCTGCTCCCAAATATCTCCAAGGGGATATCAGTGAAATTCTGCTCCCAAATATCTCCAAGGGGATATCAATGAAATTCTGCTCCCAAATATCTCCAAGGGGATATCAATGAAATTATGCTCCCAAATATCTCCAAGGGGATATCAGTGAAATTCTGCTCCCAAATATCTCCAAGGGGATATCAATGAAATTCTGCTCCCAAATATCTCTAAGGGAATATCGATGAAATTCTGCTCCCAAATATCTCCAAGGGGATATCAGTGAAATTCTGCTCCCAAATATCTCCAAGGGGATATCAATGAAATTCTGCTCCCAAATATCTCCAAGGGGATATCGATAAAATTCTGCTCCCAAATATCTCCAAGGGGATATCGATGAAATTCTGCTCCCAAATATCTCCAAGGGGATATCAATGGAACAACACTCCCCATCATCTCCCAGGGAATATTGATGAAAACGCTCCCCATCATCTCCCAGGGATTATTAATGAATCAGCAATCCCTGTCATCTCCCAGGAAATATTAATAAAATTACGTTCCCCTTCTCCAAGGGATTACCAATAAAATAATTACCCTCATCATCTCCCAGGGAATATCAATGGAACAACACTCCCCATCATCATCCCCCAGGGAATATCAATGGAACAACACTCTCCATCATCATCTCCCAGGGTTAATCAATAGAATAATGACCCTCATCACCCCCCAGGGAATATCAATGGAACAACACTCTCCATCATCATCCCCCAGGGAATATCGATAAAATAACTCTCCCCATCATTATCTCCCAGCACTTTGTATTGAATTCTGTTTCTACTTGAGTTTCGTTCTGTCTCTCCCATTTGTTAGATTGTATTTTCATTACTAGATCTCAAGATGTAATTAGAAACTCCTTCACAAGAAATATTGCAAACTTCTGAAGCTGCAGAAATATAGGTTTGATATTGTCATGAAAATAAGAAATAATAGAAATTTTAAAAGAATATGTTCAAGAGTTATAAAAAAGAAAATGAAAACAAAATTGCATTTAGACTTCAAAATTTAAAATGGATAAAAAAAAGATTTTGGCAGAGCATTTTTCAGTTTTTATGCAGGTGTATTTGCTCTTAAGTCTTATATTAAGTAATTCAGAAAAAAATATATTATGGAAAAGAAACAATTTAATTTTGGCGTAATCAGCTGTTTTAGCCACATTCATAGTTAAAAAAGTGACAAGAGTTAGTTTATAAAAAAAAACAAAAACAAAAACAAAACAAAAAACAATAAAAAGTGAGTTGTTTTCTGGCCACATTCTATTTACTCACTTACACATTTATTTCTGCACACCTCAGAAGTTAGCATTAAATAATTTATTAGCAGTTTTCACATGTATGTATATGAAACAGAACACATTATTATTTGTTTTTTGACTCGTTATATTACTTGTTCCGCTTCTTGTCAGTTCCTTGGTAATCACTGGTGTTCCGGGAATCTCACATCTTTGGTGTTCCGGGAATTCTCACGATCACTGGTGTTCTGGGAATCTCACATCACTGGTGTTCCGGGAATCCCACATCACTGGTTTTCTGGGAATCTCACATCACTGGTGTTCTGAGAATCTGGCATCACTGGTGTTTAGGGAATCTCACATCACTGGTGTTTAGAGAATCTCACATCACTGGTGTTCTGGGAATCTCGCATCACTGGTGTTCCGGGAATCTCACATCACTGGTGTTCTGAGAATCTAACATCACTGGTGTTCCGGGAATCTCACATCACTGGTTTTCCGAGAATTCTCACATCACTGGTGTTCCGGGAATCTCAAATCACTGGTGTTCCAGGAATTTCACATTACTGGTATTCCGGGAATCGCACATCACTGGTGTTTCGAGAATTCTCACATCACTGGTGTTCCAGGAATCTCACATCACTGGTGTTCCGGGAATCTCACTACTTTAATTCCTCTTTTATATTTACTCCTGTAGTTTTTAAGATTTCATCAGTTCACATGGCTGCTTTTAATTGATATTATTATTGCCTTGTTTTTTGTCTACGTAATTCATATTTTTGTATTTTTATGTTACATTTATATATTTATATTTATATAGTTTTTAACACATTGTAATTATATTCCGCATACACTAACATAGACCTTTCAATAACCCTCATCTATCAGCCAAACTTTACCAAAAAATTTGTCAGGGGGTAAAAACGCCCCTAAAAATTTGAAGAAGAAAAAAATCTTTCGAGTTTATGCTTCAGTAAAATTCATATACCAGAATATGAAATATTTTAGAGAATTTTAATGTTTTCTTTTAAGATTATAAGAAAAAATAACGAACAAATGGTTCTTGTTATTTAAATAAGAAAATAAGAAGAAAAAAAATGTGTTTGGATATATAAATGTGGAAGTTTGAATTTAGAAGTGGCTGATATGATGAGAACATTTTGATTAGGTCTAATTTAAATCATGTGGCAATGTGGAAATTGTAGAATTGTGATTTTTGCCTGGTATGTGGATTGTTAATTCCTATTCTAATACTTTTTTCCCTTCCCGTTTTTTTCTCTGCAGCATGGAAATGCATAAGAATTTGACCCTTGACCCGACTACCTCGACCCCAACATCTTCTGCAACCTTGACCTCTGTTCAGTCCCATGCTCCCTTGGCCATCCCGCTGACTCAGTTGGCGATGAAGCCGATGCCACCATATGTAGGACTAAATATGGGGATGCTGGATAGTGCCGCTGCTACTCAGAAAAATTTTACAGCCAAAATGAGGGTTGGGGTAACAGCATTAGGAGTGGACCGGACCAAATTTGCACCATACTAAGTCAGACAACTATGATCAGTGTTTTACTTGATTTATATATATGTCTCATAGACAATTTGTATAGACATTTATTAAAGAATCATTTCAAAAGTTTTATTATTATTTACTTATTATTACTTATTATTATTACCGTAGTATATACATAAAAACATTTAATTTTTTATCGTTACTGCCAAATCTTGAATTTAATTAGTTGGTTGATCAGATACTAGTCATGTGATTAATGTAATTATGTATGTTGTATGAAAATAATTATATATTATTATTAAATAAACGGCAGAAAGCACCTGCCAAATTTGTGAAGAGAGAGACTCTATTTTAATTAAAAAGAGAAAAAATGAAATAATACAGTGATGGATAGATGATATCACTGTATAATGTAAATAATCTTATTTTTGTGTTGAAATTTTATGAAAATAAAAAAAAATATCATAATTATTGAAATAGATATTTTTTCTTGATTTTATAGCTTTATATAATTATTATTATAATTAGCTTTACGTGAAAAAATAAAACTTTTGAAATGATTCCACGATCGGAATTCCAGAGATTCCTATGGTTACAATGAATTAAGTCAGTATATACAGTGGTTATAGATATAACAAATTGTGAGATTTATATTATAATTTTCTTAATGATTTTTTTTTTATATTGGAAATTTAAAAAAAAGAAAAAACTCTTTTTAACATTCACAAATTAAGGTTGTTTATAAGAGAGAAAGAATTTTAACAAAAGCGTTGGATACTTAATAATTTATTAGAACTTTTTGGAAAAAGTTATTTGTTTTTCTAATATATTATACAAATTTATATATTTTGGTTAAATATATAATTTTTTGTTCGTCTTCTATAAATATAACATTTATGAAAATAAAAAATTATCTAGTTTATGATTTGGGAATGGATCAAGGCTAAAAATGACCAAATTATAAAATTACCAAATTTAATTGAGATTTATGTGTAATATTTATGTTTAACAGATTGTCTCGCATTGAGTTAGACCATGACAAACCAACAGCATTATAAAATAAAAATTTAAAAAATATCTCTCCGTCAAAATTAACTTGCAAAAAAACTTTCATCAAATACGGATAATATACTGTACATTATATTTGAAAAAATAAATATAATAATATAAAAACTTAAAATAAATCCACAAAATAAAATGAAAATAAATTTCAGTATATAGGCATTGGGACAATTGTATGTCTGGACTTTTACATCTACAGTACAAAGTGTTACCATAGCAACAGGATGATATAAATTTAAATGTGAGTATGGCCATAATAACCATGGAATGTCTGTGGGGGTTTACAAGTGCACTATATATGGTCAATAATTTAATGTTTGGGTGAAATGTTTTCAATTACAAGTTAGGGAATCTTATAACGTCATATGCGATTTCATATCCGATGGAGATTAAAAGTTCCACACAAATGTATAGGGTTACATGGTTTTGCTGATAGATCCCATTTCAGAGGTATACAGTTTTAAGTTGTGACCAGTCAAAATGCTTGATTAAATGGTAAGACAAACTTGTCAAAGCCACTACTGACCTTCGTACAGGTACTGGATTTGAAAGCGCCATCCTTATATCAATGACCAAAGATTTGTTATTTAACCAAAGAAAATACTACCAAATACTTATCATTAAGCATTTAAGCTATTGGATTCAAAAGCATCCGCATGTGATTAAAGTTGAACCACAGAGAAAATATTGTACATGGTCCATCACATTCATCATAATCATGGTAAAATTTATTTCATAGTGGCCAATTAAAGACTAAACAGAATATAGTTTGGTAAAAACTGCAGTTAGCCGTCTGATTTACTAATAAGTCTGTTGGTGCTTCTAAGTTGATGTGTTCCATTATTGACACTGCAGTTGAGGCTGTATTCAAATGTGTTCTATTGTGGACATTCCAGTTGAAGATGTTTTCAAATGTGTTCCATCATTGACATGGTAGTTGAAGCTATTTTCATGTGTTCCATTGTTGACACTGGGGTTGAACCTGTTTTAAATATGTTACATTGTGGGCACTCCCGTTGAAGCTGTATTCAAATGTGTTCCTTTGTTGACACTCCAGTTGAAGTTGTTTTCAAATGACACTGACTGCAGTTGAAGCTGTTTTCAAATGTTTTTTCTCATGGACACTGCAGATGAAGCTGTCTTCAAATATGTTCCATTGTTGACACTCCAGTTGAAACTGTTTTCAAATATGTTCCATAGTTGACACTCTATCCAGTTGTTCTAGATTTATTTGTTATAAAGACACAGGTATAGGTCTCATTCAATGATCTACATTTCTACGGGTATACATTTTCAAACTTGCAAATGAGACTTCATAACAATAGATCGTCATCAGTCGGTCTCCAGGTCACAAAACGATAAGGTTAGTTAACGGGTCTAACATCTAATATTATTGTGCTGTTGTTTTGTCATGGTCTGATGAAAAAAATGCCAAATTTTATTTGTCCCATAATTATTATAAAGATATTTTATTAATGAAGAGAAATAAATATTGGGAAATTTTGAATTTATTTAATAGATTAAAAAAAAATCCTTTTTTCTTTATTATTAATTATTATAATGGTTTATAATTTTCAGTATTAATTGTGTAATTACATAAATAGTGCAGTTATGGTAGGAAAAGATGTATGATTTTTTTAATTTATTGTATCATTTTTCAAAGAAAAACCCATGAGTGATAATAACATTCCGATTACATATCGAATTTTGCCCACTTTTTCTGCAGGGTACATAACTATGTTTTATATTGATGGCAGGCATTACAAGTCGTGTGCATTATATTATATAAATATAAGTAAATATATATATATAACTATATATATATACAACATATATATATTTTAGTTGTGGTCCCTCGTTTATTCAGCCCATGATGTAAATTTATTATGAATTCTCATTATTTGAGTTGAAAAAAAAATTGGCATATCATAGGAGAGAAGTACAAGGTTTTCATGGTCTTGAATATTAATGGAATCGAAGCTTCTTTTTTTTAATAAAAAATTAAAAATGGCATATCATGGGGAGAAGTGATGAAAAGTACAAGGAATATCAATTGAAATTGGAACATATCAGTTTTGCATAAAATTGAAGGAAAAAATTACAAAAAGTAAAAGAAAAAATTGTTCTGAAATGGACATTTTGAAAAATTGTTAAAGGGAGATAACTTATATGTACACAACAGAAAGGGAAACAATTTTGTTTACATTCTATTTCCAGAAACTAAAAAAAATGAACTAGGATTCAAATTAAACTATTCTTTCCCCAGTACAGAATACTCAAAAAGACTGTGATAAATATACTTATTATGCTTTTGTAAAGATATTAAATCAAGTTTTGGGTTTTAAATGCTTTTCTGACTTTCAACGTAAAAGAAAAACAGCAAATTGTGCTTGCCTCGAAAAAACAATTATAATACTCACAGAGGGGAGATAACTCAATTTATCTGGCGCTTCCAAAACAAAACTCATTCTAGATGAAAATGCGTAATAGATTTATTGAAGTGGGCATTTGTTAGTCAGCCAATAGCGATTGCAATGTTATTAGTTGTTGTTTATTCATAGTTCCATTAATTTTTTTTTCGTCCTCCATTTGACCTCCTCAGATATATGTAGAATATGTAATATATACCTATAAATATATATATATATATAGTCAACAATTTTGCATAATTTAAATAATTTGTTTTGCAATATTATTGTGTTTGCAATATTTTATAGTTTAAAAATTGTTTTTTGGGTGTTTTTTTCTATGTATCTTGCGCTGTTGGTCTGCGTTATAAAAAGTTTAGAGTAGATTTTCGAAAGATTTCCTGATTGAATATTTTATAATATATATACATTTGATTTTTGTAAAATTACTCTTGTTTCTATCACTATGTAACACATAAAACACCGTTACTATTTTTAGGATAACGTCAGAGATTTATGGATTTGGGATACGCTAATAAAACGTACAGTGGACCACGATCTAGTGTCACTTTGAAATCTAAAAATAGTCACAAATTTACATTTTTAAAGGTCGTCGTAATCAGTGTTTGATCATGTATACAAAAGTTTTTTTTATATGATAATCATTTAAGTATTAAGATTTTCATTCACGTTAGACGCACATATATTTAAATTTTCTAATTTATTGAACGAAGATATTGGTTTTATAAGGCTGTGAAGTAACAACCTTTCTGTAAAAAAATCTTGGCTTTTATTTTTTAATCGCCTTCAAAATCCATACACTAAGTCATGTAATAAGAATCATATTGCACGCGTGTAACACATGTGTAATATGTTACCGTGGTTAACATCGTCGTACAGTTGTTGTAACATATTATGATGTCACATTTAACCGACATGACTGTGGTTTTGCAGCCATTTTGGATGTTCTGTTAGGACAGAAAAACATTTTAACGATACAAAAAAAAATTTAGTTTTCTTGTATTATATAAAAAACAGAATTTAACATTTATGTTTTAAGTAATATTGAATTAAAATAAACTCGTTGAATAAAATTTTTAAGTAATTGCCTAAATTCTGTTTCATAGAATTTTATTCCACTTGTTAAGTAAATACAACATTACATAATCTATCGGACAAAATCCTCTATATATGAACCAAATTTGAGAATCTTAAGTACTTAGATACAAATTTTTAAAGAAAAATTATTTTCATATGATTCATGAAATTTTTTTTCAAAATTCATCAAATCAGCCTTCAGTATGACTTCAGTTCATTTAAAGTACGATACAATCATTGTGTTCAGTGGAATTTCAATCCAGCAGTATAATGCTAAATATAATTACCGGTACAAGGTATTTTTAATAGACTGACATCAACTTGAAATACTCATAAATTCTGGTACTGAATTATTTTTGTTGAAAAATGGAAACTTGCATCAACATAGCAATGCAAAATGTTAAAATAGCTTCAGGGTTTTGCTATTTCATGTTAAGATTATTTCTGAAATCCATGAATTTTGGAATCTGACAAGAATATTTATTCAATTACTTCAAACAAATATGCAGAATTGTCAGTTTGTATAATTCAAATCTTCTGAACTAGGGATATGGATATTTTCAGGGGAGAAACCACAAATTTTGGTTTCATCATAAAAAGGGAGACAATTTACCGTAACCAACTTTTCTACAATTTCTGGGGGTAAAATCACTTTTTTCAAATTTGAAGTTTGTTGTCAGTCTGTAAAAGAATATTGTTAGAATATTTAAAAGTCTATTAATTATAAAAAAGATTATTATTATTATGTATTTATTATCATTATCATCATTATTATCATGTGTATAGTATTGTTTTTGCTGTGATCAACGGGATGTTTTTAAACTTTTTTCCAATGGTTGTATAGCCAGTGTAATTGTTACAAATATTGTTTATTTAATAATTACATAGTGACGATATTAATTATTAGTTACATGTTTTCCTGTTCATTTGCCTCATATTATGGTGCTGTCAGTTTTACATTTGTTCAATATCCCATCATGCCAAATCCAAAATGGCTCCTCTAGATTTAAAAAATTTGAATTTTCCCATTTATTATTATTATTGATATATTATTGATGATTATTATTATTATTTCTTATTATTAGCTCATCAGTGCTGTGTTCATGGAAGGAACTCTTGTTTTCTCTGCAAAATACATTTGAAAGTTCCTGGTTATATAACCATATTTTAAATTACAGAAAAAAGAATACCTCATCCTTTCTAGTCAGTTTGAGCAGAGATAACAGAGTTTTTCCATAAGTAGTTCACACGTATTGCCAGAATATTTTATTTTCAACATTTTAAAATATTTTTTAAACCAGAAAAAAATTTGTGGTTGAGATAATTTTTTCTTCATATCATCCAAATATCTTGCAAGTTTGAACGGGAAACTAATTATGATGTATAAAAGAATGATATGTATGAATGCTATATGGGTGAGAGAAATGATTTATAAAATTAATATACAATGTATCTACACATTACAATAAAATATTTTTGGGTGACATTTCATACATATCTCTGTAGATAAAGGCATAATTGTCTTAAAGTAAACACCCTATTCCTTAAGTGTGAGAAAATTTGCCAGTTCACTGAAAGTTGATGGTTTTCTCTGAGTACCGGTAATTTAATTTCCTGTGCCATTTCAAGAACTGACATTGTAAAATCTAGATTGGTTTATAAAATACCATTTTAACTGGCAATACGGAACATGTTAATGAATTTGTATTTAAATAGCAAGTGTTCACAAGGTAGCTTATTTCCATAAA
Organism: Anadara kagoshimensis; assembly: GCA_021292105.1. Lineage (NCBI taxonomy): Eukaryota > Metazoa > Mollusca > Bivalvia > Arcoida > Arcidae > Anadara > Anadara kagoshimensis. The sequence goes on along the minus strand of CM037867.1, from coordinate 15,041,864 downwards.
AATATTTTTATGGGAAAAATTGAGTACAGGGATTTGTCATAAGAGTGCATAACATCACATTATCAAGTTCTACATTCACAATTTTCAGACAGATGTAGCTGGTGAGTTATGACTATTGACAATTTATGGAAACCATAGAAACGGACTATCTTATTAGTAGTAAAACTTACATCATAAGATGACATCACTGTGCTTTCTGGGTTCGCTTTTCAGATAACACACAGGGTGTAGTAAACTGTCTCACACTAGCATTTGTCCCGAGTGGGGTTTGAACTAAAGGTGAGTGGTGCTGTGATTGGTAAACACATGCTTTAAACCACTTGCCACTAAGCCCCATGTGGAAGTCGAAAAATGAAGTTTTCTTCAACTAGTTCAGTATAAATGTATGACAATGGTCTAGGTTTGAAACATAATGTGTGCATTGTTATATTTTTTTTTATATATTAAGCAAGTTAATTAAATAATTAAATAAAAGTGATTTTGAATTATAGGAATTGTTGGCTTTTATTATTTAATTTGAAAAATGTTTTAGATGAAACAAAATCAGTACCTTTGTGCCAGCTGAATTGATGGTGGCCATTGGAGTTTCATGTTTGACCGTTTCTATGGTGACAAAGTCATTCATAAACCTTATTACCAATGTTTTCATTCCTGGTAGCCCAAAATCACCATTGGCTACTTGTTTCTAAGAAATTCTTTCAAAAAGTAACCTATGTGACCAAATGTGAAGAAATACTTTTTAAAGACTTATGTTTTCACAAATTTTGGAAATTTGGCTACTAATGATTTTAAACTTGTGGAAACCTAGCTTATTACTGTATGTTATTTTCGTTTTCTTGGAACTTGTTTTCGTTGTCATGATAACTAGCTGTTCGGCAGAGATAAAGGACCTGATTTTGTTTCAGACTGTACAGTACAAGCTGGCCATTTATAGCCACTAGATTCTGTCCCCATTTCATAACTTACAATTATTTTGGATCTTAAATGGAGTATAGAATTTATTAAAGTCCACTGTTGTCCCAGATGCTGCCTATTTATATTGGTGTACAACTCTCAGTATAGCGAAAACCATGTGTATTGAATTCCTGTATCAGGAATCTTTGATGATGGAATTCCACAGCATGTCATGATATCCCATAACATTTGTGCAGAACTTTTATTCCCTTTGTATGTAGAATGTTATCTCATTGCTTTTCCGAAATTTGCAATGTATGTAAAAAAAAAATTAAAACCAAAAAAAAACTGATAACTGTTTTGCTTTTGAAGAGTTCAGAAAACAATGATTTTCCTGTCAGGTCTATCTGGCGAAGCTTGCAGAGAAGAACTCTGTTTGCAACATTAAAATCAATGATTTATAGTCAAATCTCTCAAACGCAAAATGGTTATTTCCTAATTTTACTGTGTCCGAGGTCCAATCAAAATTCAGTTTATAAAATGTTCTACACAAATGCTATGATATATTGATCACACATTGTGGTGGCCATGTAAGCAAGCAGACATGCCATGTATTATCACATGGACTATGGGCAAAAACATTGACCTGTCCCTCTGACCTTCAATTCAAATATTTATTATGAACCAACTGGTACATTTATGAATAGGAATTAAAGTTTCCACATGGGAAACGCACATTTCAAAATATAAACAGGTGCATTGTTTACACATAAACTTCGAATCAAGTCACTATTGTCTGTCAGCAATATGTTGGCAAGTGTTTATAAACATGGAAAGTCTATATACTGTAACGAGGATTATTTTTGCAGGGTGAAAATTTTGCGATTTCTGAAATCTGACATTTCGCGTGGGTTTAATATTTGCGTTACCGATATAAGTAGGTGTATATTCTGTATATTATAATATATATATCTGTATAGTTGTCATTTTCGTGTGGGTAAAAATTCTGCGGTATTATTTCTTTAACGCAAAATAAGCGAAAATTTCCCCTTTTACAGTAATGTGAATATGGATATATAAAGATGACTATTGGCAAATGAACACATTAAGGCATGAATATGCCTTTTTGTGTAAAATAATCTCGCTTATGTTTATAAACAGTCTGCCATAATATCGCTGATGGACTATACCCTTGTATTGGGTGGATTCTTCTATATCAATATTCCAAATTAAAGGTCAAGTGGACAGGTTTATTGTCTATGGAAGGTTGAACCTTCTTATTGTTGGCCAGCTTGTTACTGTATCTTATAAATGTCAAGAAATATTCATGTTTCATTCCCTATTTGATTCATTAAAATGGACTTCAGTCATAAATTTATTTGTTATTACAAGGTAGCCATTTCCTATATAACAACAGAACATGTAGATGTAGTAATTCAGCAATCCTACTATATCTAATTTAGACCATACATGATAGAGTTTTTGCACATGATAGAGTTTTTCGCAACAAGATCACCATTTATACCTCAACTGGTCATTTTCTGTCGAGCAAGAGGCTGTTCCACAATGACGAGTACTGGTACTTTTCATCCTTTATTTTGGACCACTTAGATCACAGAATGCAATTTATCATTTGTCATGTGACCAATAAAGTGCTCACCCCTGAAAACACTGTTGTTCATGAAAGATGAGTTGAGAACACTTTACCAGTCAAATAACAAGTGTATAGTTGTTGCTGATTGGTCAAAAAAAAAATGGGGAAATTGCAATTAATGAAAGAGCTTCGCGTTGATTAGAAAATCATAAATCAAAGGCCAAAGTTAAACCATTACTTTAGACTTGAAGTGATTTTCAGTAATGCTAAATTTATGAAAGAAAATTATAGAAATGAAATAATAACCTTGTAGATAGGAACAATAAGGCACAGAGCCTTATGATGCATTTTTGCATATAAAAATTGTAACATTTAAAAATACACCATTTTCAAAGTTGATCTCATTGTTCAAATGCAGGGTTTTATAGTCAAACAACATTGACCTGTCCACTTGACCTTTAATTTAAATATTTATTATGGACCAGTCCATTTATGCATGGGTAACAGACAGATGTTTATTTTCTATACATCATGAGAAACATGCATCGTCTGTGTTAACTGCTAATCCTAATACTTTCTATGTATTGGGTGGATCACCATATATGAATATTCCCAATGAAAGGTCAAGTAGACAAGTCGATATTGTTTGCCTATGTCATATAATCACAAGTTTTGAAGTACGCACAAATAGAAACAATTCGGGAAATCTTTTTGTCATTCCATTTTAGAAAAAACGGGAGAAGTTATCATAATTATTATCATATCATTAATTTCAGTTATTAAAAAATGAAAATGTCTGATTTTATTATATTAAATTTTCAAAATTTAAAACCTAATATAAACAGAGTAGTATGTTAAATTGAAGGATTTTGTACAATACAATTAAACCTCAATTCATTGCCATTATTTGTTCAGTCAGATTTTGGCATCTTAAAGGGGTTTGGTTGAGGTCAGCTATAAAGCAAAGAGTAAATAGACTTTGAGGCTTCAAAATACGGTAGCAATAAGTGAGGTGGCAAAGTTATTGAGGGGTGGTGTAATGAATTGCTGTATGTACATAAAATTGAGAGCTTTTTTTAACTGGAAATGCTAGTTATTGGCATAGCAATCAGCTGTTGTATTTCAAGTTTGACCATCATTTCTGAAAAGCTTGTAACATTGTTTCTGAAAAGCTTGTAACATCAATGTTTCTGAAAATTCTGTAACACCATTGTTACTGAAAATATTTTCTATGGCCATAGCCTAATGTTACACATTAATAAAGATCCAAGTGTTCTATTAACAAAATATATGCCAAATATGTTTTCATTAAAGATGTAAGCTGTTTTGCAGAGACCCAAACCAAAGATGGTATTAAAACTTGGATTGTCCATCATAACTGTTAATTAACGTAAATGCATAAATGCATGGCAATATATAAGACAAACCCTTAATCCTCACACTCACATTTATAAATAGATTCACCCAAATTGAGTAAAAGGATCATCCCATTTGTAGTTTTGGTGAGAAAGGGTTATATGTTTTTATCATAATAAATGCCAGTGGTGTTCAAGTAGAATTTCATTACTACGCAAAACACCATCAATTCATTTGTTTTCCTTTCTGTATACATGATCAAACACGTTTTAATCTAATTGGTCACATGATGTCACATGACAGGAAAATTACAAAATGCTGTTATTGGATTGGTCACATGATATCACATGACAGGAAAATTACAAAATGCTGTTATTTGATTGGTCACATGATATCACATGACAGGAAAATTACAAAATGCTGTAATCTGATTAGTCACATTATATCACATGATAGGAAGTTAAATTACAGACTACAAACATGGTTTTTGTGATTGGCTAGATGTCATCCCAATAATTTACATATTACAGACTGTCACAATATAGTCTATAGTTAGATATTTCTAGAAATTTTCATTCGTAAAATAAGTGTGTTTTTCTAATACTAGAATTGTTTGTTGTTGTTTTTTTTAATTTACACTATGGGTGCTATATGTTTTCTTGGGAATTGCGATGTTTAAAATTTGTGATAGAAATTTGAAACTGTGTTCAAACATGCTTCATTGTGTTTGAAATCTTTCTGATACACTAGGGTTGTGATTTTTTAAAAACCAAGACAACAGATTTGTTACTATAAATAGGCTCAGGTAAATAAAAACATTGCAATGCTTATTTTTCGTTATTTTCTAATACATGTTGTCAAACTTGTACAGGTTCCAAAGTCTTCACCAATCATATAGTTTCCTTACACTTAAATAATGTCTAGATGAAGCTTAATTGACATATCACAAGCCATGCCTATTATGCTCCAACACTGGTGGCCATCATGGTACCAAAGCAGTGTCACGGCAACTAATGACATATTAGTGTCAGTGACATCATTAAATGACACAATTTAGGCTGAGTTTTCGTTCTATTTATGTGTAGTTCAACATGTCAGGCTTTTGTCGGAACATTGTAGGCATGGCCAATGATCAGTCAATTGCTAAGTCTGCTTATAAATTTTAAAAATGTATAGATAACCTTAATACATATATTTTAAGTTGGAAAATGTTCATGTCAGTTTCAAATTTTTCATTGTCATTTCATATTTCGAATAAGTAAAATATGGAATTTCAATCTTGTATGTGAAAGTTTTATGCCTCTAATTACTATCACAAATCTACACAAAAATTTGTAAAACAAATGGGGAAAATTTCCAATTTACAGTGTATATATATATTCATTGATAGATGTCTTTAGCACCTTTCTATGACCTTGAACTTCAGCACCAAATTTATAATTGACAGTTTCTATAGCTATGTGATGGTGTTTCATTGTAACACTTGTTCTTTTTCTATAAATATATTTTTAGCTTGTCAGTTGGCTAAAGATGTGATGTCGAGTTGCTCAGCACCAGTAACTCTCTGTTTCTCCTTATTCAATGACATTTTTCAATTTCTGTGAAATATGGGTCATGCCAAATGATTTTGTAGCACCCAAAATTATTAAAAGGTTTTAACAATTTTCTGCATGCCAGTGTTTTTATGGCCCCTGAATTTTCAAAAGGTTTGATTCAAATTTCTCAGAAATATTGACCAATACCAGCAGATTTAATTAGAATTACTAATTTTTGCATTAATTTTAATTTGCAATTAATATATGATTATTTAATTAATATGATTATGAGACATTCATTCTATGGATCTCTTGATTTATTCTTTTTGTCAAATAATCTTTTGTTTATTAATAGTCTTAATATACATGAAAGCTACTGGTTATGCCCCTTGGTTGATATTTTGAGTGATTATGCCCCTTTGATCAATGCTATTTAAGTCACTGTTTCTGGTGGTTATGTCCCCTGATCAGTTGCAAAGTGATTATGCCCCTTGAACAGTGATACTCTAGTCTTGCCCCTTGATTGATTGATCATGTTTATGTTTGTGTCACAGAGGTGGTCTTTATCCTGGCATATATACTCAATGTTAAACATTAGCTCTGAGCTGTGTTGGTGCAACGAATTGGTATTGTCATATGATTAATGTGAATTATGAAACTTCTCTTGTCAAAAGCAAAATCTAAGCCAAATGCCAAGCAAGGTGTTTTTGTCTCGCTGTGTTAAATAATTAGAGAAGAGAAAAGGGTGTTTCATGTCCTCATGTCTTTAGTATTTTAGTTCACTTGCACTAAGTGCAAAAGAGCTATTTTAACCCCCCCCCCCCCCCCCCCCCCCCCCCCCCCCCATCCCAGAATCCGTGTCAGTGTCTGAATGTTAAGTTAAGGACCAGCGCTAATGAAATGGCACAGTCATACAGGTGCATTATCTACTAGCATTTGTCGTTCTCCCTTCTCTCTGGCTAAACTTATAACTTTATGACAAGTTTAGTTATAGTAGCCTAAGTCTGCAATATTTGGGCAGAGTTTATAAACATAGAAGAGTTTATATAATGTAACTAGGTATCATATATAAAAGTGGTTTTGACAAATGAACACATGAAGGTGTGCATATACACATATAACACAGTATCAATACCTATTTGTGTAGAATAGACTCGACTGTGTTTATAAACACTCTGACAAAAAGTTGCAGACAGACTATATCTAATAGCATTTGCGCAGGCCCCTAATTTAAGTATAACTTTATGTCAAGTTTTCACATTTTTACAGGTAAGCTATCTGGTATCATTTTCCCGGGCTTCTGATTTAAGTATAGCATTATGTTAAGTTTTCACACTTTTACAAGATTGACAGTGTGGAAACAGTATAAAGATGAGTAATTCTTGTTTTAATTATATTTTATTTTAGAGTTGATATTTTAATGTGTATACTATTATGATATATCCCTCATGAAACAAAAATTCTGAATTTTGTCTGAATATTTCAATATATCTGAATTCATTCTGAATTTTATTTTCTGACACAAAAAATTTCCGAAAATATTCTAAATTCATTCTGAATTTTCTCTACTCCAAAAATATTCTGAATTAATTCTGAAAATTCTGTTTTTCTCTTTATTTTTTTTTTTTTTTTATTTTTTTCTGAAATTTTCCTTACCTCACACCAAAATTTCTAACAATATCTGAATTCACTCTCAATTTTCCTAACACCAAAATTTCTGAATTTTTCTTTCACCAAAATTTCTGAAAATACATGTATCTGAATTGGTTTTTCTGACACCAAAAATTAGTATCAGATTTTTCATACCAAAACTTGATGCTTGAATATTTCTATCACTTTTACCCGTATTCTGAATTGCCTGAAAGTTCTGAATTCATTTTGAAAATGTTAAAACATTCAAAATTCAGAAAAACACAGGAAACTTCAAAACTTTTCAGACAAAATTCAGATTTTTTTCATGAGGGATTTGTTGACAATGGATAGTTTTGATTGTTTTTTTTCATCATTTTTACATAATATGATTGATGACATTGATTGTCATGTAACATATATTATATTGAACTGTTAACTGCAGTTTGCAGTGTATGATGGGTAATTCAGAATGAAAGAATTCATATTGTAAATCTTTATGCTGTATAAATGTGTTGCCAAATTGAAAAAAATAAATTTTGATTATTTAATTAAAAATTTTGATTTGTTATGTTTTAATTTTGTATATAACAAAAGCAGTATATAACAAGAGGTTATTTTCATGTGAAATAAAATATTCATTTGGATTATATATTTTAATTTGAAAAATTAATGAATTTCTTTTAAATATTCATAAATATTTGAATATTCATGATTACCATTTGAATATTCATAAATATGATTTGAATATTCATGAAATATTCTTTGGAATTTTCATGAAATATTCTTTGGAATATTCATGCAAAATTCTTTTGCACATTAATAAACATTCTTTTTGAATATCCATATGATGGAATAAATATTTTTGAAATCAGTTCATGATTGGCCATAAATATTCATTCTTGGGGCAAGAATTCTTAAAAAAAATATTCAGAAAAGATAAGCCTGTCAATGAATATTTTACAAAATTTGTATAACAACATGAAAATTTCTTTTTGTGAATATATATAATAATATTGTATTACATGTAATATTGGAATATAGAATATGGTCACTATCAAGTACTGTTTTCCCCCTGGAAGTACCAAAGAATAATATGACTAGATTTGCTGAAATGGGCAGCCAAAAACATCATGTACATTGATATGACAATAGCCTCATGAACAAGGGAAATGTCACTAAGAGTGGAGTTCATTCAAGATTCTTTCACTTATATGATATATCATCCACTGCCAGTTCTAGGATGGTTAAGGAAATGAAGTGCCAAGAGACTACCACAACCAAACTTTCTTACACTAGGATCTGCCCTAATGGGATTCAAACCTAGGTTCAGAGGCACAGGCGATCCCAAAGTGTGCACTCCATACCACTTTGCCACCTAATCTTCTCGATGCCAGTAAGAAAACAAGACACAAAGATTACCAAATATTAAACTCCCAGGTTTATACTAGAACTGAAAATAATGACAAAATAGTATTCAGTGGTGAAATCAAGGCACTATGATAGGATCCTAACCTTTCAGCTTATATCACTTGGCCAGACAGGCCCTTCCAGAGAGAGGTAAACGATATCCTGTATCTCTGCATGCACATATTTTTCTTATTCATCTCAATTATTAATTGGTGTTTCAGATAAAATTTCTGCTTGAAGAAACGATGGTAGAAATTTCTGACTTCACCTCCATGTGAGTATCTTCACCTACATATGCAGACATTGCATTGTCCTGCAAGAAAATGACACCCCGAGTCTCAAAAAATTAGAAATTTCAATTGCGTTTCAAATGTTTATTTTGGGAGATTAGAATAAATAACTTTGTTTTCTAGTTTATACAGTGTGTATAAGCCAAAATCAGGTACATTCTGTCCGATTGTTACATTTATTTTTATGTAAAACGTTAAATAAAGTTAGATTTACAAAGATGGCGTCAATGTCGATGCAACTGATACTTGAAGCCAAAAATTGTCATCAAAATGGAAGAAAACGAATCGATCAGGAAATCTCACCCTCAAGTTTGAATATTTCTGTCAAAGACTGAGCAAGCCTTATCTTTAACTGAAATATTCAACCCAACAGGTGAGATTTCTCTATCCTACATGGATACTCATGATAGATTCTATTAATCTTTGTAATGTGCTTATGGAAAGAAGTCAAGATTCATTCATTTATATTGAGGTGTCAGTTCAGGGATGGTGCAGGAAAAAAGTTTTCATGAGAAAGCCACTGGTCCTCGACAAGCAAACTGATAAACTTTCACACAATATGATGTACTCCAATTGACGTTTCACCGATCACGCCCACAATGTTCTGACACTGGCCGCCATCATGGTACCAAAGCAGTGTCAAGGCAACTAATGACGTACTAGTGTCAGTGACGACACTAAACAGACTGAGTTTTCATTCTTTTTACGTCTAATTCAAGCTTGTTGGGCCTTTGTCGGAACAGTGAGCCTGGCTGGCGATACGTTCATTGGGATTCTGACCTGGGCAGCGAGAGACATTGTGTCTGCGCTTTAGACCATTCTAAGCCATGTGCCTATGTACATGAGCAAAATGAGGTTCTTTTTATTACCAATATCTTATGTACATTGACAATAGTTAAGGGCTCCTGGATTAACATAAACAACAGCTCTTCAGATTTGATCAAGCGAGTTAAAAATAACAAAACAATAATTTCATCTTTATTAAAAACATTTATTTAACTTTTAACCTTTAATGAAATATTGTGCACCATACATCCCCCACCCGAAAAAAAATGAAAAAAATCACAACGACAAAGATTGACATGGGATGACTGGTAACAGCAATGATTCTAAATGAATAAATGAATTTATTTTTCCTGGTGGGAAATGTCAGCTTTGTAACATGTTCGAGGTTATTTTGAAGTTTTTTATCTGTATTATAATATCGGTCACTAATTAATTGTCTGTACATAAAATAAATACATCTTTGCTGGCTATCTTCTCATGATCCTCTGAAAATAGAAATAAAAATTAAATCAATATTAATCAACACTCAACTTTAAATTATTGAGGCATGTTCAAGTATGTGTCCGCTTGCCATTATGCTCTCACCAGCCCCTAGAAATACAGTTAAGAGTTTTCAGACCAGCAAGTGACTGACTTGTGCCGGATTGGCCCATGTTTTAAGTTATACTAATGTAATATGTCCCATTAATGATGCATATAAATTATGCAATTCATAAAAGTTATATGCTGAAATTGATTTGTTTCTTTCATCCAGATGAGTAATTACACACCAGTGCGATCCTGTATTTCTAGAGATCAGTGCAAGCAGAAACATACTTGTACATAATTTCAATCTTTTTTGTTACTTTCTAACCGATCAGTCTGTGATATGTGTGGTTACTATGGAAGCTACAACTGTCTGTGTGTCATGACCCTTGACCTATGCACCTTAATTTGGTACATAACACAAAGGACTTGAGTAATAGTGTTTAACATCCCAGTCAAGAATATTTCACTTATTGAGATGTTGCCAGCTATAAGTGAAGGTGCAGAAATTTACAGGACAGTGTTTCTTTTAAGTTTCCACCCGAAAGAACTAACTTCCATTTCTTAATGCTGAGTGCAAAAGAACAGTCACTTTCCACTTTCATGTCTTGCATCAGACTCAGTCAGGATTCGAACCCATGACCTCCCACTTACGGAGTGAGCACTCTACCTACTGAGCTATGGCAGTGGTACATGACATAAAGGCATTTCCTAAATGTTGTAATATAATAAATACTAATCAAATACAAACATAATTGCAAATCAAGCGAAGTAAAAACATTGAAAACTGGAAAATTAAATTAAACATGCAAACTACCATGGAACTGGAAAGTGAGGCGAGGTTCAGGAAGTGCAAGCATCTCCTGTTTAATTAGCTACACCCAAAACATTTGAAATACAAATTCTATGTTTCCATTCCTGGTAGCCAAAATCGCCATTGGCAACTAGTTTCTTTCAAAAAGTAACCTATTTTAGCAATTTTGTGAAAATTTACTTTTAAAAACCACTATATTTTCATAAATTTTGGAAATTTGGCTACTTATAATTATAAAATTGTGGAAACCTAGCAAATTGGGAATGAAATGTACACAGAACTATGGGATGTTAAATATATTAAGGATAACCTTAAAATTTAAATGATTTCCAGACCAGTTAGAATTTTAGTAAAAATGTTAATAACCGAAGTGAGTGTTAGAATACAATTCCTGTCAGCAAAAAACGAAGACTCAATGGTCAATAAGAATTTTTATATATTTTATTCTTATAAGTTATTATACTTACACAATGATATTGTTGATTGGAATATGTATCAACTTAACAAAGAATCCAATAAAACCCATAATAGCAAATCCTATAGCTGTTGCTATGGCAATCTTCTGGAATTCTGTAAAATATAAACAAAAATTCAGTGTTTTATAAAAGTCAGTACTAACAGACCAAAAATGATTACCAGTTATGTATATCAATCTAAGGTCAAAAAAACATCTTAGATGGCGTCTTATCACGATAACATATGATGATAGCAATTTATATCCCATCTTAAATTGGGGTCAAGATCTCAGGTCAATCCAACACTAACGTTAACATTTTGTAAATTTATGTTCTCACTGAAACCATCAAAATTTGAGAAGCGGACAGGTTAGTATTTCAGACACAAGCCATGTTCAACTAAAATATTATTCAATGAGACCCCCCTAGTCCTTTGTGAATTTGTGGCTGTACCTGACAAATAATTACTTTACCTGTTTAATACCAAGTATTTATCAGAAGAGAGGAGTAATGGTACATGTATTTTTTGTCCCAGTCAAGATTCTTTCACATACAGGGATGAAGATGATTAACTATTTTGAGTTAGGGGTCTAGCTCACTTCAGAAAAGAAGTTGTAGTAGCAATAAATAGATAAAATGTGTAAACATTAAGGGACCCAGACTGATTTTTAGTAGCCATGGGCTAATGGGCCCCTGCTAATCTTCATCCCTGACATATATCAAGGCAGTCAGCTCTGGAATGGTGACGGAACCCAGAGAAAGCCATCTACCTTCAGCAAGATTTCTCAAACTAGGATCTGCCCATGTGGGATTCAAAGAGGTGCTGTGTGCACACTTTAGACCATTTGGCCACCACAGCTTGTTTATCAGAAGAGGCTCGACCTTTAAAACAGGCCCTATAGGATTTCAAGATATAACTCTAGCAACATCTATGGCTATGCCATTTAAGTACAGGTAATTTCAATGATTTTATTTGAAACAAAAGTTCATGTGGTAGTTGAAATTTATTGACTTCAAAATGTAATCAATTCTACATGTATAAGACATGTTATTTCACATAAATGTTCCTGTAAGGACCAGTTAGAATCTAGGACAAAAAATAGGAGTTCGAGCACCCAGCCAAGTCTGATCAAGACCTGAAAAAAGTTTTCCAGAAACATACAACTACATAATCAAGAAAAACAAAAATTTTATTAAATTTAAGAACAAATTAAGGTACCGGTACCTTTTCTATCTGGCTTTGTACATCTTTTCACAAATCTGATAGAATCTTTGGAGAACTGCTTAGCAGGGTCTACAAGCTGCATTACCTGATCCATGTCTAAAAATAAAATAAAATAATAATAGAATGTCTACAAGTTGCATACCAGGGCTCGACATTAACGTTTGTCCGATTGTCCGGTACCAGTCAAAAGTGCCGTCGGACAAGTTCAACAGCCATGTTACTTGCCCGACGGGACATGTTAAAATTTAAAGTGAATAAATTTTAATTTGAAAAGAATCGATGGAAAAGATCGCCAGTCCTCCTTTCGGCAATTCCAACTTTCGTAATCTGCTTCACATGCGCTTGTAAAACATAGAGTTTCTTCTTGTTTCTCTAGGTAAATCCGGCACCTACCTAAAAGTGTAACCCGCACTGCCGTACCCGCACTATAAATGAAGATATCTCAAGAAAGAAGCAATATTTTTTAATAAAATTTTGTACACTTATCGGGCATGAATATTTATACTTAATTCTAATTAGATTTTCTATAATTTTTTATATTTTTTGAAATATTGACCAAAACATTGACATTGCACTTTTAGGTAGGTGCTGGTAAATCCCACCTTAATAGAATCACTTAATATTCAAAATCATTGAAACGCTTGTAATTAACGACAATATGATACACTTGTGTCAAACGTTTTTAAAGACAAGTTACGTTAACAACATGATGCAATGCGATCTGGTTCATCATGGATCTGACCAAGTTTGGGTTTACCGGCCCCACCTCAACCAAAAAACAGAAAACAGAGGCGAAAAAAAACACACAGAAAAGTAAGCAATATAAACACTAAGATATCAAAATAAAATAAATTTTATTTCTGATTGTCGGACAAGTGAATATTCTGTTGGGACAAGTGCATTTTATATTCACTTGTCCGACAGGACAAGTAGCAAAAAAAGTTAATGTAGAGCCCTGCATACAGGTAACTTAACCAATGTCTGAATCTCTGATACAAACAAAAAGAATTTGATGGAATTGGAGTTGAGTTGAGTAATGGTGTTTAACATCCGAGTCAAGAATATTTCACCTATATGGAGACGTCGTCAGCTATTGACAAAGACGCAGGAATTTTGCCTGTGCTTTGCACTTATGGTATCTTACAGCAGGGTTCTTTGAATTTATCGTGCCAAACCTACCATGACAAGGGACCTGGTTTATTTTAAGTTCCAATCCATTACTTTCATATCATAACGCTGAGTGCTTGGAGAAAGAACAATCACTACCTACTTGAAAGTCTTGGGTCAGACCCAGTTGGGGTTCGAACCCACAACCTTTCCTCTTACATGGTGAGCACTCTACCAACTGAGCTATCGAAGTGGTATTTGGTGCAATTGGATTTTATAATAGAAAACACCAGATATATACAAGTGTCATATATGATAAAATGCCGCTATACTATAGACATCTTAATTGTAAGAGTATAAAGACATTTAAAGCAGAATCATCATTTGGCAGTGTTAACTCAGGGAAAGAACCAGCTCTTTTGTAAAACCAAAATAAATGTCCGGTCTCGGACAACTCGGCACCAAACAAATTGAACATTTTTTCTTATCAATGTTACAAAGAAAGACTTCCATTTGTACCTTCCACTAAATTTTGAATTTTGAATGAAAAAGTCTAAAAATTATAGAATTAAGCCATATGAACATTTGTGTGAAAAAAAATCAAAACATTTTACTTTCAACATGTTACTGGAGGAAGTATTACCTGTGACACAACTCATAAAATAAACTAAAGTACATTTTATGAAATTAGAAATTATTAGATCTATGTGACTTCTATCCAAATTTATATTTTGACAAAATATGAAACAGAATCTAATTTCTATATATCATATTTTTTCATGATTAAACCAATCTTAGACTTTAATCGAATATGAATTTATTTACATCTTCCAATCAAAAACATAAAGACTTAAAATATTCAACATTTTAAATATGTATCTTGTACACGTCGACAAGTGAATACCCCCCCCCCCCCCCCCCCCCCCCCCCTTTCACAAACCGTTGAAATTACATTTATCTGATAATTAAACATGATTTGTTGGGACCTTTGGAGTACAATAATTAGAAAATGGATTATCTTAACTCTTCATTTAAATAAACTTTTGTTAAAAACTGAATTTAAATACTTTACCTGTTATTTTTGGTGGCGTTCTGTGCTACGTGTAAAATTGGACTAAACACGGAAGTGACTCGTGTCAAAAGGACTATACGCATTTGTCTGTTTCGCGAAATCTGATTGGTTGATTAAACGTATGCTTGTTCCCTTTCTTACATCCTTGTGTTAGATGGCACACCCTAAGGCACTAAGAAACTGGTTTAACTGAGCTTTGAGCCCTAAAGGACATATCCGTCGTTTTAATAATGCTTTTGGTTTCTTTCAAAGCTTATAATCTGATTTTCAAAAGAGTTTGACATGTAATAAGCCGCAAATCAAATAGAATACTGAATTAATTTACTAATTAAATTATTGACACAAATCTAGGATTATCAAAAACTTAAAATTTGTGTGTGCAAACATTTTAAAAATAAAATAAAATAAAATAAAATAAAATAAAATAAAATAAAATAAAATAAAATAAAATAGAATAAATTATAATTAAACAAAAGAAAATAAAATAATTATAAAAAGTTTCATTAATTAAGCTAAGGTTCGCAGTAGAATGCCAACATCTGAATCAAGTAAACAAACATGAAATATTAGTGATACCTGTAAAAAAAAAAGTACATAATCAGAAATAATTTTGATTTATATCGAGACGTCACCAACTCTAGGGCAATGTGCTCGGAGTTTCCTTCAACGTGCCACGCCAGTCGTGACACGGGGCATCGTTTATTAAGATCTCTTCCCGAGACGTTCATTTCTAAATTCCGAATACTTGGCGAAAGCTTGAATAGCCACTTCATGTCTTGGTCAGACCCCGACATTTAATGTTGTTGACGGGGACGTTCAATCCTAACCAATCAATCGGCCTTATTCCCGGTGTTACAGAAGAGTGTCCCCCTTATTACTTGCTGACGGAATGGCAAAGGTATGCTGTTTATGTACGAGGTGTTTTGGTAGGTTTTTGAGGAATTTCCCTCAATATATGGTCTGCCACGTGAAATACAATATTATGAACCATGATTCTTTGGCGGCGTTTTCTGTTTAGAGTCTTTAAACGTAGGTCTTCTAGCATCTCATCTTTAAAAGCTTGATCTGTGCCGATATCATGCACCCTTTTCTGAGTGTTTTGATATGCCTTTTTGATACTGTTGACAAGTAATCAAGCTATGGTTGGGCTAGTTTTTTTTGTCCTTCGATTGCTTTGGATTCCCGGTTGAAAGAAACACAGGGTTATATTGGTCTTGTTGCAGATGTTGAATATGCGAGTTCCCCAGTTGAGATACGAAGTTGACTTGTAGATTTAAATTGAGTGGTAAGGTAGGCGATAATGTTGTCGGCGAATAATTTAACAACGTGGTTGAGAGATTCAGGCATGTCGTTAATGTAGAAGAGGAAGAGGCAGGGACTTAGAACTTAACTTTGGGAAACTCTTGATTTTATATTGCTGATGTCTGACTCTTCTCCATTGACAAATGCGACATTGATGTGTGAGGATGGTTAAGAATATTTAAACTTGACCATCTGCTGGTTTTCCCTAGATTCCATCGTGTTGGAGTTTACGCATGTAAGAACACAAACTTACCTATATTCCACACTATGGCAGTTGTATGGCAGAGCAAGTTTGCCTGTTTGCTTGCCAAAGGTCTGTGATCATTTTTGTTCGGTTACTCGATCATCCCAGAACTGACTGCCTCAACACCATAAAAATTGTTTCGTACACACAATAGTTTTGCATTTATATAAGGACCACCTGGCCCCGGTTTCACAATCATTCCTTAGCTAAGATTTTCCTTAACTTAAACTTAGCAAATTTTGGTAATCTGTTTCTGGAACTACTGATGGATATTTTTGTCAAAACTAAATGCAAATGTTTTAATCTAGAAGTGATCTTATGATTGAGATCTTAAATTACTTAATATCTTCAAAATTAAGAAAATTATAGAGGATTGAAACTTAGTTTGCAAAATTTAAGTTAAGGAAAATCTTAGCTAAGGAATGATTGTGAAACCGGGGCCTGCTTGTTCTTATTCATATTATTTGAACCTGTATACTATATAAAGACCACTTCTATTGGTTCCCTTGGGTGGCCTTTATAGACAGGTTTGACTGCATATAAATCCATGTCCGAATCATAGTAAAAAGATTGAAACTGGCAATTTAAGTGAAACACGTACAGTGAAACCGGGAGCTCCGGATGGGTAAACAACTCATGTTTAGATAGCTACACCTACCTCTCATGTGTAATAAACATTTATATGAAAGGAAAGATTTATTTTTCAAACGTGCACAATGCATTTGACAAGAAATTGGGCATTATTTTGTCATTAAATATAATGCTCATCCAAAGTAGGACCACTGCGGTAGCTCAGTTGGTAGAGTGTTCGCTCCGTAAGTGGGAGGTCTTGGGTTCGAACCTCGACCGAGCCTGAACCAAGACTTGAAAGTGGGTAGTGACTGTTCTTTCACCAAGCACTCGTTATATTACGAAATGAAAGTCACGGTTCTTTCGGATGGGAACTTAAAATAAACGAGGTCCCATGTCATGGTAGGCGTGGCACGATAAAGATCCCTGCTGTATTATGCCATCAGCGCAACACACAGGCAAATTTCTGAACCTTCGCCTATAGCTGGCGACGTCTCGATATAAGTGAAATATAATCACTATTACTCAACTCATCTCACCGAAAGTAAGGTTTATAATCATAAGTTCTCATAACAAATGTTATTTTCCTATACCCTCACGTTGGAAACCTTGATTGATTAATTAATGATGATGATGATGATGATGATGATGACGTTCTCTTTGACGGAAAGCGTAACTACCAACATGTATTATTTTACTCTCACGGAAATGAAAACCAACGAAATATTTTCACGGAAATTCAACTTTACGTTCTCTTTTACGGAAAGTGTGGCGACTAACATGTATCATTTTACTCTGACGGACCTGAAAACTGACGTAATGTTATATTCTCTTTTACGGAAAGTGTAGCGACCAACATTTATCATTTTACTCTGACGGAACTTAAAACTGACGTAATATTATATTCTCTTTTACGGAAAGTGTAGCGACCAACATGTATCAGTTTACTCTGAGGAAAATGAAAATCGACCGCGTAATATATGGAAATAAAATACGGGGTTTCAGGATTATAACCACCGTGATCTTGTTCGTTTTTTTATTTCATTAACTTTTTGGGTTTCGTTGGCTGTTACCATGTACACGTTTTTCAGTAAAATTTATTTATTATTCATTTATTTTGCAACTAAAATTTATTTATTTATTTTTGCGGCTAAAATTATTTATTTATGTTGTATCCAATGCTGCGTTGTGTGATCGATAACGCCAAGAGCATATATTTAAAACCTATTTCACTTGGCTATGACCATATTACATGCATAATATCCATCATAATTATGTCAGAGAAACAACAGATGGCCAAAGGCGATCAAGTGGACACGATACGATTTGCAATATTTACCGATAGATGTCGCGTTATAGCCATATTGAGTAAAATTAAATTGGTTTTTTTTAAATATTTAAAAATATTTTATGAAAGTTGTGAATATAAAATTTTATAATTAATTTGAAAAAATGTTAAATGTTAAATTTAAAAAAAATTAGAGTATACTATTAGCTTCAATTAGTTGTTCAAACCACAAATCTATCGACTGGGAGTTGTGGCGTGCTCCTGTAATCCAGCTACCTGGAGGTCGGAGTTGGGAGATGGTTTGAGGGTGGGAGTTCTGCCTTCCGACTGTCTGCGTAGAGCGGGCGTCCGCACTAAGCTCAGCATCAATATGGTCACATCGGGGGAGCCTAGTGTGACCAGGTTGTCTAGGGAGGAACGTACCGGCCCAGGGCGGAAACGCAACAGGCAAAAGTTCCCGTGTTGAGCAGTAGTGGGATCGCGCCTGTGAGTAGGCACCGGTTGGCAGCCTGTCCAATATAATCGGACCCAATTCTTTTTTTTTTTTTTTCTTTTTTTAAAATTTCAATTATATTTTGATTAATTTGTTTTTAATATCAAATAAATATAAGTACACATATTTTCACACCCAATTTACATTATTTATTCAGCATTCATTTACTTATTCAACATTGGATAAGTACATGTACTAACCGTTAGGATAGTCTATCTTGAGATCGCTCATAATTAAAGTCAGCTACTTTTTTCGTATAAAGCACAAAAACACACTTGGAAGACTAACAATTTATCAATCTTTCATACTCTCTAACTTTAACTACTGTCCAGTTACCTGGCGTGTCTGCAGTCAACATAACACAAACAACTTGAAAAAATACCAGAACAAGCTCTCTGATTTTAACCAGGACGCATCAGAACAATGACAATAGAAGTTTTCAAAATTATCTCCAAAAATACCCCTCTTTACCTCCAAGATCTCATAAAATTTTTTAATATCATTCAGGTACACAGAGCAGAAATACCATAAGTTCGAACAAGCAGGCACGGATTAAATTAAATGCGCTATGAGAGTGCAAAACTGTGGACCAGTTACCAGACCACCTTAGAAAGGAAAACACACTGAATAATTTCAAAAGCCATATAAATCATTGATCTGGTGACTCGTGCCACTGCTCTGCCTGTCATAGTGCATAGATGCAACATTCAAGTCTTAGTCATTTGCAAATTTTTATTTACTTCATATTATTATTTAACTATTTTTATTAACTCTATACTTTTTATTTCATTTCATTAATTTTTTTATATTTATTTAAATCAATGCTTTTTGTGTTGCTCCAGTTCTGCTATTTTACTGCTATCCGTTGTGCTGCTTCAGCTTTGAACAGCTATGTTATGCTATGTTATATTTGTACTGCATGCCTTACCAAATGTTAAGATTCCAGCAGGTCCCGTTTTCACAATCTTTCCTTAACTTCATTTTAGCTGTTTTTGGAACTACTAATGCAAATGTTTTAATATTGAAGTAATCATGACACTTTAAATTCATGAATACCTTGAAAGTTAACAAAATTATACCGGTTTAAAATTTTGCAAGATTTAAGTTCTGGAAAATCTTGGCTGAGGAATGATTGTGAAACTGGGGCCAGAGCATCCGGCCTTACTTCACGTCTTAGTATTTTGACATGGACTGGTATGTATTTGTATATTGTATCCAGTGTACAGTGGAAGCGCGTGGCCTAGTGGTTAAGGCGTTGGACTCATGATTCGAAGGTCGTGGGTTCGATCCCTGGACCGGGCGATGTGTTGTGTCCTTGAGCAAGACACTTAATTTCACGTTGTTCCAGTTCACTCAGCTGAAAAATAAATGAGTACCAGCAAAATGCTGGGGGTTAACCCTGCGATGGACCGGCGTCCCATTCAGGGGAGAGTCTTGTACTCTCAGTCGCTTAACGCCACGGAAACCGGGATAAGCTCCGGCCTGATGGGCCTAATGGCTCGGGACAGACTTAACTTTTTACACCATATGTACAGGAAGTGCTTGCCCTTCCGGAGCAACCACCTGGTATGACTTCCTGGGTGGAAGTTCACGAGTTTAGGCCACACCAAATTAATTTTTAGGTCTACGTTTTTTTTCGGAAAAAAATTGCTATGCAGGATACTTTGGACAGCGGACACGCTTCGACCTTCTAAAGCACCGGGTCCCATTTCCCTGGTGGAAGTTCGCTAGTCCCACTTATCAACCCACATATCTTTCATTTAAAACTGAAAATATTATTTTAAAAGTCTTGGTTTCAATTGAAACGTTGACTTCGCTGAATTTGAACTGGGTGAAAAATAGAAGTACAAGTGTATAATTAGTTTAATACATTTATTTCTCTTGAGTGCAGTTGGGCTGAGTAATAATGTTTAACGTCCTAGTCAAGAATATTTCATTTATATCGAGACGTCGCCAGCTATAGACGAATGTGTAGAAATTTGCCAATGCGTTGCGTTGATGGCATAATACAGCAGTGTTCTTTATCGTGCCATGCCCATCGTGACATGGGACCTCGTTTATTTTAAGTTCCCATAAAAAACTGTGACTTCATTTCGTCATGTCAAGTGCTTGATGAAAGAACAGTTACTACCCACTTTTAAATCTTGGGCAGACCAGTTAGGGGTTCAAACCCACGACCTCCCACTTACGGAGCGAGCACTCTACCAACTGAGCTACCGTAGTGGTTAATATTTTGTTTTGAAGATGCAATAATGACAGTGGAGAAAAAAGTCTGATTGTTTATGCCGCAGTCAAAGTTATTTTAATTTCTGTGAGTTGGAGTTATGGTATAATGCGGAAAACTGGCCAGAGATTAGTTGAATGAGGCTCAGTCAATTATATATAACTTATACTAAGATGTCACGAGCTACAGATGAAGTGGCAAAAATGTTGACCTTTGCATTGCACTCAGGGCAATGTGCAGGAAGGGTCTTTCAGGTGCCAGGGGATCAGTTTTAAGGTCTCTTTCGACGGACCCCGTGACTTTCATGTTAGATGCCGAATGCTTGATGAAAGAACAGTAAATATTTATATTCAAGTCTTGGTCAGACTTCCCACTGTCGAAAGTTTAACACTAAGCTAAAGAATAAGTGCTCAATTAGCAGTTCACTCTGTCACTAGCTAGCTAAATATCGACAGCTGCTACCCATCTCCATGCAGCTTTTCGGCAAATAACTATCCATGTATCACTTGTCAGCCGAGCTTCAGTTATTCGTCATTAAGCTCATTGTAGAACATTTGGCAGATCTGTACTTCTATGAAGCAAGTCAAGACCAAGGAAGTATGGAAAGAAAGTGTTGGATACAAATCCCTGTTTAAGTTAGTTTAGCTTTTTTCCATGATATTTTCAACAACATGTTTCTGAATCGGAAGATTTGCACATTTAATTATTCCATTTTTTATCCAGAACCCCCCCCCCCCCTGCCCCACCCCTCCACTTAGCAGTAAAGTTTTCTTAAAATTGCATTGTCATCCATAAGGAGGGGGTCTGGAGTAAATCTGGAATAGCTTATCTCTCCTGTTTTGATTTAAGATTGATGGATTTGTTATTTTGATTGATTAATTGAACAACAAGCAAAACTAATCATAATACTAGTTTATTTTTTATAAAATATATTTAATTATATTTAATTAACAAAAACATTTTTATATTATAATAAATTATCTTTATATATAAATTAAACTCAATAACAACAGTGGGTATTTAAACAATTTCACCATAAGAGAAAAAATAACAAATTTTCTTTTATACCGTTACATACAGAAGAATATTTAGGACGCAAAAGAAACCAGATAAAGCAATTACTCCACAAGAGCAAAATTACAATTTGCCTAAGCAAAGTTAAAGTCTACCAAGGCAAATAATTAATTCATTAATTAATTGATTACTTGCCTGGGCAAAACAATTATTTTGTCTCTGCAAATTGTTTTTCCTGAGCAGATAAGTATTTGCCAGAGAATAAAAATTTTGTCACAGCAAAAATTTTTTCTTTATTGTCCTAAATGTGCTGCCGTAGTTTCATCACTTGCATAAAAATTTGTGAAAATAAAAGTGCATTATACTTTCACTTTTTGAAAAATACATAAAGAAAGAGTAAATAACAAAGAAAAATTCATAGTGCTATTTCTTCAATCAATTGTCATGCATTCAAATTTGAAAATAAGTGCTAGTGCATTATGATAACTTTGATTTGCATGGCAGTGGAAGTCATAATTGCCATTTCTACAGACTTTAATGATTCTACTTGCGTTTCATATTTTTAAATCTATTACTACTAGTATCTTGTTTTGATTGTTTAATCCTGAAAGAAAATTAAAGCCCTGTGGCCTACAATTTACATGTTCCATCACTAGAACAGCTAGATAAATGATGTCACATGAATATTCATAAGCACAAGTCACATAATCAATGAAATTTATAGCTCATATAACTGCAATTGACGTATCACTGACGTCCCATAATTGTACTTTAAAATCCCAGGATTTTCAATGAGCTTTGCCCCACCACCACTTCTCCCCCTGCAGGCCAGCCTAATTGGGGTCCTGCAATCCCCAAAACTGCCTACTTAATTTTACAATTTACATGTTCCATCACTAGAACAGCTAGATAAATGATGTCACATGGATATTCATAAGCACAAGTCACATAATCAATGAGATTTATAGCTCATATAACTGCAATTGACATATCACTGACCATGCCCACAATGTTCTGACACAGGCCACCATCACAGTACCACAGCAGCGTCACGGCAACTAATGACGTACTACCGGTAGTGTCAATGACGTCATTAAATGGCACAATTCATGCCGAGTTTTCATTCTCAAGCATCTGACTATTTATCGGAACATTGTGGGCGTGGCCGGCTATACGTTAATTGGTCTCAACAGAGATGAAAGTTGTTGATAATGAAAACGGCTGAAAAATTAAGTAGGCGGTTTTGGGGGTTGCAGGACCCCAATTAGGCTGGCCTGCAGGGGGAGAAGTGGTGGTGGGGCAAAGCTCATTGAAAATCCTGGGATTTTAAAGTACAATTATCATTATGGGCCATTTTGGAAACAAAAATATTTCCCCAAATTTCATTAGAAATTTATCACATATCACATATATGGGTATTTTATATTAAATGTACTTACTACATGAGACTCAAAGTGTTAAAGAATAAAACCATTGCAAATGTAAATATTATAAAATTGTTTCCCATAGATACTGCCCGTAAAATATCTATGGGTAAAAATACACAATCCTTGAATAAACAAGTAAAAATGCTAACAATGCCCAATAAATTGTAAGACAAATATTAAACAATAAGAAGCCCTAAAAAGGGGTACAGTCTATTCCTTGAACCAGCCACTTTCTGTACCCAAGTTCAACTAAAAATAATAATGCCACATCTGAGACCCAGGGGATACAGTACTCTTTAAAAACATACTTTATTTTGTAATTTTGCCCAATACAAATTACTTTACATACAGCATGACAGTCTGCTGTGCTGGACCAGAGATCTTCTGAAACAAAATTAAACAATTTTACTTTCTAAGGCCCCAAAGAGTATGATTTAATTTTACAAATCACAATTCCATGACAATTTCTTCCAGCATATTTTAAAATCATTAAACCACATGAACATGATGAATTAACCCCTCAAATATTCATGATTGTACACTTTACTTTATTTTGATAGTTGTGACATTCGAAAGTAGCTAAAATACAGATCCATTTAAATAAATTATTTGATAAAAAGATCCTTAAAATCACAAAAATAACTGAAAATTAAAAATAATTTTTTGTAGACCTTTAAATAAATAATCATACTTTATACATGTATAAGAAAGACATCCCAGTTCCCTGACTGCATGAAAGTAAAATTTGTCCAGCAAAGCAACTTTGAAACACTGTTCTTAGTGGACAGATGGTCTTTAAATACAGGTGGTACCTATAACCTTATTTAATTTTGTGAAAGGAATTCATATTTTTAAGGATAAATTTCAAGTTCTCAGAGTGTTTTTATATACTTTTACTGCATACTTCTTACATATATCAATGTTATAGTTCATTATGTGATGATTTTTCTTTTTTAGAAAATAGTCCAATAGGGCAAGACACTCCAGTCCCTCCAAGTCCGCAGTAGCCGTTTGGATTTTTATCCAAGTACTGTTGATGATAATCCTCAGCATAATAAAATTCCGGCGCCTTAAGAATCTCCGTTGTTATGGTACCATAGCCTTTATCTGTCAATTTTTGTTGGTAAGCATCCCGAGACGATTCTGCTTCCTGTTTTTGCTGCTCGCTGTAGTAATAAATTCCAGACCGATATTGTGTCCCAAGGTCATTACCTTGTCTCATTCCTTGTGTTGGATTATGGCTTTCCCAAAATGTCTAAAAATAGAAATAAAATTATTGAATTTGATTCCAGTTACTGTAAAGGGTAAAATTTTCGCGTTGGTAAAATTTTCGCTTGTTTCACACTGAAAAAATTACCACGAAAATATCTACTATATAGGTTAATATATCATATATATAGAACATACACCCACTTATACTGATTATGCAAAAATTACACCCATACGAAATGCGAGATTTCAGAAATTGCAAAATTTTCACCCCACGAAAATAATCCCCTTTACAGTATGTATTAATTTTAAAGCCCAACCCTTTTATATAAAAAAGCTTAATTTGTTTCTAAATAAATTGTAATTATATCATCTGATCCACTATATAAGGAGTGCGGTGCAGTAATGTCATATTCTTTCACTAATACCGAGGCCATCAGTTCTGGATGGTGGAGGAAACTTTTAAGTATCAAGAGAAAACTGCTGACCTTTGGAAAGCCAACTGACAAACTTTTTTATACTTAGATCTGGTAGTGGGATGCCAACCAAGGCAGTGATTTTCCCTTTTGTTCATAACCAATGCCTTTGAACACTTGGCCATCAAGGCCCTTCCCTATATAAACAAGACTTAAACACATTGAAACACTGAATAAAATCTGCTAACTACTCTTTACAGAACATCAAGTCTCACTTTCCTTATTGTATTTTATATAACTTAAGTAACTGACTATAAGATATTTTATCAGGATGGTACACCACTCTAACAACTTCATTATGACCAGTCATACCACTCTACTCCCGTTAACTTATGTTAACTACTCTTACAGAGCACCCAGTCTCATTTTTCAATATTTTATATAATTACCTTAAGTAACTAACTATAAGATATTTTATCAGGATGGTACACCACTCTAACAACTTCATTATGACCAGTCATACCACTCTACTCCCGTTAACTTATGTTAACTACTCTTACAGAGCACCAGTCTCATTTTTCAATATTTTATATAATTACCTTAAGTAACTAACTATAAGATATTTTATCAGGATGGTACACCACTCTAACAACTTCATTATGACCAGTCATACCACTCTACTCCTGTCACCTTATGTTAACTACTCTTACAGAACACACAGTCTCACTTTCCAATATTATTTATAATTACCTTAAGTAACTGACTATAAGATATTTTATCAGGATGATATACCACTCTAACAACTTCATTATGACCCGTCATACCACTCCACTCCTGTTACTTTATGTTAACTACTCTTACAGAGCACCCAGTCTCACTTTCCAATATTATTTATAATTACCTTAAGTAACTGACTATAAGATATTTTATCAGGATGGTACACCACTCTAACAACTTCATTATGACCAGTCATACCACTCCACTCCTGTTACTTTATGTTAACTACTCTTACAGAGCACCCAGTCTCACTTTCCAATATTATTTATAATTACCTTAAGTAACTGACTATAAGATATTTTATCAGGATGGTACACCACTCTAACAACTTCATTATGACCAGTCATACCACTCCACTCCTGTTACTTTATGTTAACTACTCTTACAGAGCACCCAGTCTCACTTTCCAATATTATTTATAATTACCTTAAGTAACTGACTATAAGATATTTTATCAGGATGGTACACCACTCTAACAACTTCATTATGACCAGTCATACCACTCCACTCCTGTTACCTTATGTTAACTACTCTTACAGAACACCCAGTCTCACTTTCCAATATTATTTATAATTACCTTAAGTAACTGACTATAAGATATTTTATCAGGATGGTACACCACTCTAACAACTTCATTATGACCAGTCATACCACTCCACTCCTGTTACTTTATGTTAACTACTCTTACAGAGCACCCAGTCTCACTTTCCAATATTATCTATAATTACCTTAAGTAACTGACTATAAGATATTTTATCAGGATGATATACCACTCTAACAACTTCATTATGACCAGTCATACCACTCCACTCCTGTTACCTTATGTTAACTACTCTTACAGAACATACAGTCTTACTTTCCAATATTATTTATAATTACCTTAAGTAACTGACTATAAGATATTTTATCAGGATGATATACCACTCTTACAACTTCATTATGACCAGTCATACCACTCCACTCCTGTTACTTTATGTTAACTACTCTTACAGAACATACAGTCTTACTTTCCAATATTATTTATAATTACCTTAAGTAACTGACTATAAGATATTTTATCAGGATGATATACCACTCTTACAACTTCATTATGACCAGTCATACCACTCCACTCCTGTTACCTTATGTTAACTACTCTTACAGAGCACCCAGTCTCACTTTCCAATATTATTTATAATTACCTTAAGTAACTGACTATAAGATATTTTATCAGGATGGTACACCACTCTAACAACTTCATTATGACCAGTCATACCACTCCACTCCTGTTACTTTATGTTAACTACTCTTACAGAACACCCAGTCTCACTTTCCAATATTATTTATAATTACCTTAAGTAACTGACTATATGATATTTTATCAGGATGGTACACCACTCTTACAACTTCATTATGACCAGTCATACCACTCCACTCCTGTTACTTTATGTTAACTACTCTTACAGAGCACCCAGTCTCACTTTCCAATATTATTTATAATAATCTTAAGTAACTGACTATAAGATATTTTATCAGGATGGTACACCACTCTAACAACTTCATTATGACCAGTCATACCACTCCACTCCTGTTACTTTATGTTAACTACTCTTACAGAACACCCAGTCTCACTTTCCAATATTATTTATAATTACCTTAAGTAACTGACTATATGATATTTTATCAGGATGGTACACCACTCTAACAACTTCATTATGACCAGTCATACCAGTACATACTTCTTTGTATGTTGGATTTGGTGTAAAACCAGCAGAATATCCTACCTACATAAAAACAAAGAAATCACTTAAACCAGTTTTATATTCTTCCAGAACACCCGTCTCGTTATACCCAACTTATCAAAATTAATTACAGTATATCTCTATCAACTAATCTATGAACAAATTTGTGTATGCATGTAAAGTGCAAGTGTGTTTTATAGTCTGCCTTGTACCAGAGCTCTCTCAAGGCAATTTAAGGTGCTAGCTCACCGAGACAGTACTCCAAAGACAAGTGTACTACTCCCCCCATCATATTATACTAACACCAGGTGAACCAGTAAAGGCCAACAGCGAGGAAAATTTACTTTCCCACATGTGGTTTCAGCAGCACTCGGAACTCACAGCATTGCGAGACTGTGGATTTGTAGACTGACATCTTATCCATTGGGTCACCACAGCCACTAAGATTTACATCGAGATATACTGTGAAATCATTTATTTACGCATGGTTCTTAGAAGAAATATGATTTAGTTGGGATTTAAAATCATGCTTTCTGATTTTCGTTTGAAGCAATTTGATATATACCAGTATACTACAATATATTTCACTGACATATAAATTTGTGGGTCATTTTACCCACAAAAATAATGAAAATTGGTACACTACGGAAAATGCATGATTTTACAGTAAACAAAGAGTGCAGATGGGCAAAGTAAGGGGGCGGGGCATTTACATTTTTGTCATTCAACTGTAAGTAAAGATTGCAATGATGGCAAAGTACAGTCGGACATAACATATTTATGTATCATGTGACAGGAAAACAAAAAATAAGGCTATAGTGCATAATATGTCCTTTTCTGTTTAGTAGTGTGGAAGGAGTAGGCAAGATAAGAAAAAACATGACTAAACATTTTGAAAAGAAACTGACTTTTGGATTCTCAAATACTGTGTTGATAAAACAGGTGGTATTTTAAAGCTATTGAGAGACATTACAGCATTTACTGTAAACAGAATGGGTACTTTGATAAACGCAATATAACACTGTGTCAATATTATTCAATTATGAATACCTGTGTAGAATATACCCCCTCTGTCTGCCAAAACTTCCGCTCAGCTCCCCAAAAACATCCCATTCCTGAAATATACCGAGAGGTGTTAAGAAATGAGAAATATGCATCAAACAATCATACCTTCCAATTACCATTTCAAGATAAATCTACATAATCACCTCTTCAACCTGCTGGCTTTTATAGTTAAGTGTTCAATTCCTGTTTATGATATTGAATTTTTCAGAGTAGATTTTCATCTCCTGTCCAAATCAGAGCTATAAATTATGAGGTGCTGTTATGCATGTTGTATTTATTCAGTATTTTGTGATATCACCAATTCTAGTTTTTGATATCACAAATTCAACAGTTCAGGGCTCAAAATTAAGTTTTGTAATAGAAATTCCAGGACCTTTTGCAATCATTTGTTGGCAGGGCCCGTATCAAGTTTTGAAAGTCCAATATCAGCATTGAAAGGTCTTTATGTTATCATATAGAAAATGTAGGATTATCCTGGTAAAAATGGCAGGTTCATCAGACTTTTACAGATTAAATATCAAGGATCTTAATGTAAATAATTAAATGGTCCTGTTCCTTGGACCTGGGAATTTTGAACCCCTGATGTTTAAGTGATGAGAAATTCAACTTGATTCAGTGATATCATAAATTCTGTTTTTTGATATCACTTATTCCATTTTCGATATCAATAATTCAAACAGTAAACTGTTACGGGGGTAATTCTTAAATTAAGCCAAAATATCTTACCAAACATTGCAAATTCAACATTTTCTGGAAAGGGGGAGACAACTCTATTTCCGTTAACTGTGTGTTTGTCAGACACCACCATCTTTGTCTCTCTACCTACAAATAAAATAATTAAGAAATATTTGAGTGCATTCATTCGGTTTTATGAATGGGAGTCAGGAATAGCATATTAAATGAACTACAAAGCAGTTAATGTTAAATATGTTACCAGGTATTCCTGACTCTCATTCATAATACCGAATGAATACACTCAAATAGAATGTTAGTTCTTATATTTACGATCATAAAAAATATTGTTAGCATGTTAGAAATGTTAAACTATCGCTACAATAATTATTTCAATCAAGTTTCCGGCAAACATTTGGGATTGATGGAACAGCTTTTTCCAAATAAGGATGGAATGACAACCAATCAAACAATACATAATGTAACAGGACATGTCATTCCATGATGTCATTTGATAGTTAAAGTTACGTAATCAGAGTTATGACTCGTATCATATTCATGAACAATTGAATGCCAGCAAAAACAAACAGGTTCATCTAGAGAAGGTCAATTTGAATTGTAAATACTAGTATTTGAGAATATCTGATCAACTGGAGTAAACTTCTGAACATAAAGCTGGTATAATATAATAATAAGTGCATAAATTTTGGTAGACTGATCCAGGACAAGTGTGTCTGTGCAAATAAACAAGTTTAACTCTGTGTATGATAAATTGTTTGTGATCAATTTAAATAATAAAATTCTAATAAGGCCAAAGAAAAAACTAGAAAAGAAAAAATTTAGGACAGTAAGCAATTTTTTTCTCTATTTTTTACATTGACCATATGTGTCAATAAGGCCAAAGAAAAAAGTATGTGTTTCTGCCAATGCTCTCTAAAAATTTAGGACAGTAAGCAATTTTTTTCTCTATTTTTTACATTGACCATATGGAACAATAAGGCCAAAGAAAAAAGTATGTGTTTCTGCTAATGCTCTCTAAAAAATTTAGGACAGTAAGCAATTTTTTCTCTCAATTTTTTACATTGACCATATGTGTCAATAAGGCCAAAGAAAAAAGTATGTGTTTCTGCCAATGCTCTCTAAAAATTTAG
This sequence comes from Anadara kagoshimensis, assembly GCA_021292105.1. Taxonomy (NCBI): domain Eukaryota; kingdom Metazoa; phylum Mollusca; class Bivalvia; order Arcoida; family Arcidae; genus Anadara; species Anadara kagoshimensis. Next base: position 15,011,599 of record CM037867.1, on the reverse strand, counting down.
GACAGTAAGCAATTTTATTCTCTATTTTTTACATTCACCATATGGGACAAGGGTGTCAACTTTACCAGTGCTTGTAAAAATATTGCCAAAACACTTTAGGGTAGGCTTAAACATCTAGGTTTGGTTGGGTAAGCAGAAACAAACTTATTTTTAGGCCTAATAATATTACCTGGAGGTGCCATTTCTTTTGTTGGCATATTTATCTGTGACGACATTGCTTCTCCCATCGAAAAAAATCCTGCTAGAGGTTGAAAACTAATATCACCCTGAACTTTAAAGATATTACATAAATGCGTAATTCTTCTAACAGTTTGCAGGGACCTAAAAGTAAAAGAAAATTAAAATATAAATGTATAGCTCCTTACCTGGAAGGCTCATCTCCTTGGTGGGCATAGTAGTTGGGCGGTCTTTTTTGGGTGTTATTTCGGAGTCATTGTCAGAGTCACACAAGACGACTCTTTCTCCAGTAAAAATACAGGTTAGTAAACACAATAGGAAGGGATGACTTACAAGTGTCTTTATATACCTTTAACAGAAAATATACACAAGGAATTACAGGAAATAGAGCTACTTAGTCCATAAAATTATTGTAGTTAAAATAAATACCGGTAAAATAAAAAAAAAAACCTTTGTTTTTATTTATTTATTTACTTATATTTTTTATGTATTTTGGCAACCTAAAAATCATAATTAAAATTGTGGAGGAAATGTAAAGGAAATCTTATTCATGGGCCTACACTCTAACTACCAGAAAAGGGGTAAATGCTGCAGTGAGAGCAAGACTTGAACCCAGAACCTTCCCAATACTAGCAAGATGCTCTACCAACTGAGCTATCTGGCCAACTTTTGAGCCAAGTCTATAACATTTCTCCCTTCCTTTTTTCAATTCAACTATGGTGCCTTGAATCTAAACCATCAAGTTCCACCCTAGTAGGAACAACATATTGGTCAGACACTTTAACAGCGTAAGATGCAGTGACCAAATCGGGACTTGAACATTGGGTTTTCCCAATACTTGCAGGATAATGTGTCGACTGAGCTACCCACCGACCTATCATTCTGTTACAGTGATCAATGAGAGAGAGAGAGAGCATTCAATTTGTCTTCTACTTCTACTAAGTAACAAATACTTTAAACAAACTGAAGTTTATGTCGTGTTTATGTCAATTTTCGAATTTAATTTCTTGTAATGTATAATAATTATGTTATTACACAGCCACAGTATCGCACACTGGCATGGCATGTCTGTGGGAAAACAACACATGTTACCTGGGCACGGCTACATGCACTTGTAGGGACAGACAAGGCTAGCTAAACGTTCTTGCTCATTTAGAATGTATAAACCGACTCTCTCACGACCTACATCACCTAATTCATGTATTTATCTTCCTGATACACTAAAATCTTGATACTTACATAACTAAACTGACGAAACGGAAGCTGAGCTGTAATTTTCAAAACGAGACAGTATACCGGAAGTTCAAAATTGGGAAATCCAATGCCCTAGTTTCAAAATAGAAAGAAAGGGTTCAACGTGACTTACTGAAGCTCATACTTTTAATGGTGATTTATACGTTTGATAATTTGTTAGATTGTGCATGATGGATATTTAGTTACTTCGAAAATTCTGACCAAGACTGTAATCTTAGACCAAGATATTTTTTCAGTCTTATTCGGAGTTTTAGGACTAACGAAACCCTGTTCCAAGTTTTAAAATTTGTATTTCTATTACATCAAGCTAGCTGGTGGTCATGCCGAATTATTTGCCTTATTTAAGATCACAAGTGCCAGTTTTAGAATAAAATATAGAAAATGTGTACTCATGGGTATTTTATATATTATTTTTTATTTTATTTTATTATGAATGTAGTGCAAATGCAAGTGATTTATATCAAACTAAATTATTCACAAAAGTTTCATGTTTGCCCTTTGTTACTCTTGTGAATACACACAAAAATAAAAAAAAAAACAAATTTTTCCCTATAATTAATAATCGGGACTCTCAACTGAAACCTGACCTTCATGCAGGTCATAGTGGGGTCAGACTTTTTTCAAGCTAAAATGACTAATTCCAGGGATGAAGCTTAATTATTTTGAGTTTGGGGCCCAGCTCACTTCAGAATAGAAGTTGTAATAGTAATATAGTAATAAATAGCTAAAATATGCAAACATTAAGGGCCAAGACTGATTTTTAGTAGCCATTGGCTACTGGGTCTCTGCTAATCTTCATCCCTGAATTTGAATAAAACATTTTATTTTATCATGCAATAAATTAATCAAGTTCATGTAAAGGTTGTACTAGTAATACTCTCTGTTACAACTACAATAGTTTTAATGTGTTTTTCTTTAAATTTAAAACAAAACAGCTAATTAATAAAATCTCGCTTATAAATTTTTACAGCCAGCAGGTGAAAATTCTTTTATAGTTCATAAGTGAAATTTCTCGGTGGTACCGTGTGCACATTTCAGATCAGTTGAGAGTCCTGTCTACAGTGTTTTTATGATTCATGTTAGATGACTTACTTTAAGATGTATTTTCTTTATTCAGGAACAAAATATTTACTATCTAATTTTAGGGATGAATAACGTATTTCAGTAAGCTTTGGTATAAGCCTTTTTGTAAGAAATGTCTGTGGAAAACTTGCTAAAGACCAAAGACTGTCCTCCTTTGGTGTTTTCTAACATGATTTGTGATTGGCCATCTTCAAAGTGGAATCCAGAGTATCTGTCCAATCAATTGAAAGATCAGAAGTTCAATGTAAACTTGCACCACAAGATGATCAAGGTATTTTTTTGGCCCATTGCCTTTAACTTTTATTGTAACATGACCTGTGTTTTCCTTTATATGAAACATGAGGAGAGCTAGCGGTGGTATAACAAAGAATATACCCATGGCTGTTCTGTTGTAAAGAATACTCCCTTGCTTATGTTATGATGTCATGCTATGTGTCGGAAACAATGGTTGTGTCGTAATTTTCATTCATAAAATCATTTATTTCAATTGAGATAATCTCAACAGCCGAATTGATTCAACAGATCTTTTTGGAAATAAATAGTAAAATTTACTTCAGAAGAAAGAGTTCGCAATGTTTATTTCAATCCTTTTTATCTAAATCATGTTAGAATTGAAATAATCAACATTTACCCCTGGTTTATTGTCGAATAATACACAGGCCAGAGTTCACATGCGGAAGAATATATCAAGAGATGGCTTTGCCATTTTCAAAGTGGAATCGATGTCTTGATATAAGTGAAATATTCTTGACTGGGATGTTAAACACTATTATTCACTCTTACTGCACTAGGTTTAATCCTGGATTAAAGCATGAGAGATTGACATTTATTAAGTGTGGCTAGCCCATTATTGTCTCCCTATGCAACATTGTGTGAGCACATATGTGGAGTGGGACTTACAAGTCATCAGTTTTATGCACTGGTAAAAAGTTAATACCACTGCAAAAATCTTAAAGATTCTTCTCCAAAACCTGATGATTGGAGAAAAAATCTGATGTGATATTTAGTTTCTCTAGGGTCTTAAGCCTATAGTTTGTTCATATCGTGAAATTCAGACAAAAAAAAAAGGCTACACGTTTTTGCATTTAATTTTGAAAAAAAATCATAAAATAGCTTTAACTTGTTATAACTTGACTATTTTATTAGATAATGACATGGGTTTTCAGGTTTTACATATTCTTGTAATTACCTTTAAAATGGGATCAAGGTCAATGTCTTTAACCCCATTACTTCCCTGAATTCCACAACTAAAGTTAATCCCGTCCCTTCATTTCCCCAATAACTCCCCATAATTTCCATAACTCTCCTTAACTTCCTTAGTCCCTTAATCCCCTTTAACACCCCTTGACTCCTCTTTAACCCCAATAACTCCCTTTTACTCCCATCAATTATCTTTAACTCCCCTTGACCCCCTGTAACTTTTCTTAATGTTCATTAACTCCCATAACTTCTCTTAACCCCACAACTCCTGTTAACCTCATTTACTTTCTATAATTTCTATAACTCCCCTTAAATTCTTCAACCCCCATTATGCCCCTTAACCACTTTAAACACCAATTGACCACTTGTTTAACCCAAATAACTCCCCTTAAACACCTCTTAATCTCCCTTAACACCTATAACTCCCAATTAACCCTTCCAACTACTCTTACAATCTTCACTTACACCTTTCACATATCCCCTTTTCCTATCTTGTCCCATTTCCCTCTCTCTCCCTTACCCCTTCCCCTCCCTTCCCCTTACCCCTCCCTTCCCCTTACCCCCTTTCTCTCCCGTCCCCTTACCCCCATTTCTCTCCCTTCCCCTTACACCCTTTCCCTCCCTTCTACCCCTTCCCCATACCCCCTTTCCCTCCCTTTCCCTTATCCCCTTCCCTTCCCCTTACCCCTTTCCCTCCCTTCCCTTTTCTCTCCCTTCCCCTTACCCCCTTTCCCTCCCTTCCCCTTATCCCCATCCCCTTTCCCCTTTTCCTCCCTTCCCCTAATCCCCTTCCCCTTTCCTTCCCCTTACCCCTTTCCCCTTACCCTCCTTTTCCCCTTACCCCTTTCCCTCCCCTTACCCCCTTCCCCTTACCCCCCTTTCCACCCCTTCCCTTATCCTCCATTTCCCTCACCCCTTTCCCTCCCTCCCCCTTTCCATCCCTTCCCCATTTCCCTTAACCCTTTCCCTCCCTTCCACTTAACCCTTTCCCTCCATCCCCTTACCCCCCTTTCCACCCTTCCCTTTCCCTCCCCCTTACCCTCTCTTCCCCTTACCCTCCCTTCCCCTTACCCTTTTCCCTTACCCCCTTTTTCCTCCCTTCCCCTTCCCCTCCCTTCCCCTTACCCCCCTTCCCCTCCCTTACCCTTACCCCCTTTCCCTTTCCTTCCCCTTACCCCTTCCCCCCCCTTACCCTTTCCTTTACCCCCTTTCCACCCCTTCCCCTTACCCCCTTTCCCTCCCTTCTACCCCTTCCCCTTACCCCTTTCCTTCCCTTCCCCTTACCCCTTTCCCTCCTTCCCCTTACCCCTTTCCCCCTTCCCCTTATCCCCATCCCCTTTACCCCTTTCCCTCCCTTCCACTTATCCCCCTTCCCCTTTCCTTCCCCTTACCCCTTTCCCTTACCCCCTTTCCACCCCTTCCCTTATCCTCCATTTCCCTTACCCCTTTCCCTCCCTCCCCCTTTCTGTCCCTTCCCCCATTTCCCTTAACCCTTTCCCTCCCTTCCACTTACCATCCTTACCCTCTTTCCCTCACCCATTTCCCTCCATCCCCTTACCCCCCTTTCCACCCCTTCCCTTTCCCTCCCCCTTACCCTATCTCCCCTTACCCTCCCTTCCCCTTACCCTTTCCCTTACCCCCTTTCCCTCCCTTCCCCTTACCCACCTTTCCCTCCCTTCCCCTTACCCCCTTTCCCTCCCTTCCCCTACCCCCCTTTCCCTCCCTTCTCCTTCCCTTTCCCTCCCTTCCCCTTACCCCCCCCTTTCCCTCCCTTCCCCTTACCCCTTTCCCTCCCTTCCCTTCCCCCCCTTTCCCTTCCTCCCCCTTACCCCCTTTCCCTCCCTTCCCCTTACCCCCTTTCCCTTCCTTCCCCTTAACCCCCTTCCCCTTCCCCTTCCCCTTCCCCCCTTAACCCCCTTCCCCTTACCGTTACTCCCCTTCCCTCCCTTCCTTCCCCTTACCCCCTTTCCCTCCCTTCCCCTTAACCCCTTCCCCTTACCCCCTTTCCCTCCCTTCCCCCCTTAACCCCCTTCCCCTTACCCCTTTCCTTTCCCCTTCCTCCCCTTCCCCTACCTTCCCTTACCCCACATTTCCCTTATCCCCATTTCCCTCCCTTTCTACTTTCCCTTCCTTCCTAACCTTTCCCTGTTCCACCCCTTTGTCAAGAACTTACCTTTGTTGTAACTGGTTGTATTTCAGCTGAATTATCTTTACTGTGACATACTATCATGATTAAGCTGGTAGCAGCTCAGTGTAAGTAAATTACACTCTTTTGTGAAAATTGTTAATAGGGCATTCGTCATTGCTTAGCTGGTGCCTTTGATGTAAATGAATAATCTTTTTCACAGATATCAAACCATTTTAAGTCTGTTATTGTTATAGCTGGTAATACCTCAATATAAGTGAATTATTCTCAACTAGGATTTAATTTATAAAAGTTTTGAATTTTTGTCCCAGGCTCTAGTTTCACAATCATTCCTTAACTAAACGTTCCTGAACTTAAAGTTAGCTATCTTTTGTAATCTTTTTGTAAGACTACTAATAAATATTTTTGACAAAACTAAACACAAGTATTTTAAGCTAGAAGTGTTCTACAAAATGACACCTTAAATTTCGAAATATAACAAAGAGATAAGATTCAATTGTGCCATTTTTAAGTTAAGGAAAATCTTTTTTAAGGAATGATCATGTAACTTGGGCCAGTCAAGATTATTTCACTTATATGAATTGGAGAATTTATCAAATATTTAAGAAAATCTGCCTTTGGTAGAGTACCAATTCCATTGTATGATTTTAGGAAAATTCCAAGATCAAACAAAAAGAGGGTAAAGCAATTTGGCTTCAAAATCAGTGTATTAGACAGTGAAATTAGGTTAAAATTCAACTAGTTCAAATCTAACAATTTAAATGTTTTCCATTTTATAAAATTGTACAGGTCCAGTTGAATAATAGTAAAGGGTCTCAGACCTATTAATTGACCTAAATTTTAAACTTTTGTTTTCAAATCATACTTGTACCATTATTTAACAATGTAATGCATGGGCATCAATAAGGTTAGTAAGTCCAATATGTATTCAGGTTCTCAGCATGTTCATGATTTGAGATACATACATATTATATACACAGTATGTGCAACCCTCAGTATCAGGTCGAGTCCTTTTTCGTAGTGGTATCACTACAAGTCGGGCTTGCGCCATGAGTAGTGATACAGCTACGAAAAAAGGACGAGACCTGATACGAAGGGTTGTACATACACACTGTGTATATGATATTTTTATCTAACATTTCCAATTAGGTTATTTAAAATAATGATAAAAAACAATACTTTATGTGAAAAATTACATTTTACCATAGAAAACCACTGAACTATGTTATGACATGTTCTGTAGTAATGATTTCCCAATGACGTCACAATGAGACATGCACGTTTTCTTTACCGCCAACGTTCATTGTATCACCACACTGTGGTGATACAAGATCCTGTATCATATGTGTTCGATAAAACTTGTATCAAATCAGATAGAAAAACTAGTCTAATGTTAGATAAATGTTAAGTAGATTTAACTGTGTACTGTAAACCAGCTTTTATTTGTGTGTGATAACTTTCACTTGTTTTGCTAGGACAAAATAATAATGAAAGTTAATCACCATGAACATGTTTTTTGAAAATGGTACTATTTATACCAAATATTCAGTTAAAGTCAATATCGCAAAAGTTAATATTTGCGAAATAATTTTTGCAAGAGAATCACCAAAGTTAATATCAGTGTATCAGTTTGTTTACAGTAACCATTATACATGATGTCTCTGTCGTTATGTCGTGATATATGTGGTGACGATTTCTCACAAGAATGTAATTTCCATAATTTACTATATGACTCTGGGTCAAAATCAAATTACACTAAAATATATCTGACCACTGCATTGTATCATGAATATGTTGATGACCTTGAATAATATCTCTTTGATGACTGAAAACATTGTGAAAACACTGTTTTAAATATCCCATATATTTACTTTAAAAAAATATGATAGATTTATTTTACGTTTCCTATGTTACAATTCTCATTATTGACCTTTAATTTTAATATCTGAGGATCTCTTGTGATCTTGGAATTTTTATCAAATACTGTGAACTAATTTGTTATTGTGTTCCAATTTTCAATGAAGATTTAACCCTGATCTTGTGATCTGACCTGAATGCAAATTTGAATTTTACACTAAAACAATTTTATTTTAGACACTGTATAAAATATGAATTGATAGTCTTCACAAAAAGAGAAGATCTACAATACAATAGAGATAATCATTTTGATGTATAAATTTTTTTAAAAAAACAAAATAGCTCGACTGCACATTTAGTTCACCAAAATTACACAAATGACCTTGACCTTTATCGATCAAATATAGTTCTAAATGACCTTGACTTTTAACAATCAACTGTACATTTTTACATGACCTTGAGTTTTACCAATCAACTGTACATTTCTAAATGACCTTGACTTTTACCAATCAACTGTACATTTCTAAATGACCTTGACTTTTATCAATCAACTGTGCAGTTCACAATGACCTTGACTTTTACCAATTAACTAGTTCTCAATGACCTTGACTTTTACCAATCAACTGTACAGTTGTCAATGACCTTGACTTTTACCAATCAACTGTAGTTCTGTGACCTTGACTTTTACCAATCAACTGTACAGTTCTCAATGTCCTTGGCTTTTATCAATCAACTTTGCAGTTCTAAATGACTTTGACCTTTATCAATCAACTGTACAGTTCTAAATGGCCATGACTGTTATTGATCAACTATGTATATTTTAAAGGTGAGTCTTATGAAATTCCTTCAAATTAATCTAAAAAAATCCATTTATTAAAAGTTTTTAATGTAGTTGCTATGACCTTGACCCAGCCATCTCTGTATTTATTATAAATCAACAGATCTGTGGAAAAAAAGTTGGAATAACCTCTATATTAAAATTTGTTTGTATTTAAAAAGGAAGCATATGACCTTGACCTTTATCTATCAGTATCCACAACTCTGGATTTTTGTTTTATAAATCATATACAATGTTTGATGTGAATGCAATGGATTAAATTAAAAAAAAATTGACCTTAATATTCTCTTCACTTTGTGCAGACAAGCTTTAGAATCAATAAATTTACAATCCCATGAAATTGTATATTACTTCAATCCATGAAAAATTAGAGTCCACAAATTAAACAAGAGGCCCATGGGCCTTAACGCTCACCTGAGGCTAAGTACATATCTCATGCAGAGGTTCAATGGTCAATAACATTTATTAAAGAGAACTCCTAATTTTCAGCAGTAAGGCAGAATTAAATACAAGGATTTTTGCAAATTAATCATACCTTGCCCCGAGATTGCTACATATAATTATATATATATATATATATATATATATATATATATATATATATATTATAAACAGCTAAAAAAGTAAAACAAAAGTATGAGACTATGACCTTCATCTATATATCAAAATGATTGTTAGGCCATTACCTACAATATTCGAATATACATGCCTATACAAAAAGATAATAGTTTTCAAGATAATTAACCATTTCAGTATCCTTTCCCATCTGTGACCTTGACCTTTGAATCTATGACCTTAATCTATATATCAAAATGATCGTTAAATCAATTCCTACAATATTGTAATATACATGTCTATACAAAAAGCTTATAGTTTTTTAGATAATTAACCATTTCAGTATTCTTTTGCATCTGTGACCTTGACCTTTGAACCCATGACCTTTATCTATATACCAAATGATCGTTAAATCAATTCCTTCGATATTGTAATATACATGTCTATACAAAAAGTTTATAGTTTTCGAGATAATTAACCATTTCGGTAATGTTTTGCATCTGTGACCTTGACCTTTGAACCCATGACCTTTATTAATATATCAAAATGACCATTGTACCATTACCTACAAGATTCTAATATATAGTTAATAGTTTTGCAGATAATCAACTATAACGGAAATAGTTGTGCATCTTTGACCTTGACCTTTGAACTCATGACCTTGATGTATCAAAATGATCGTCATGTCAATACCTACAATTAAATGAAAATCCCATGCCATTATTACCTGAAATGTTTAAAAAATAGCATTTTTTATCAAAGGTCAAAAACAGGGACATGACCTTGACCTTTGACCTCGACATCTTTTGGAAGAAAATAGCAAGACAAGATCAACAGTGAAAACTCCATGCAATTATCTTCAGCCGTTATTGAGTTATAACAATAAATGTCTAATTTTCAAAATTACATAATTTTACGCAAAAAACGCATAACCTATTTTTCATTCAATTTTCATGAAAAACACAATTTTAATGTTCCCAGGTATGCTGAGTCTAAATATCTAATCAAAATTTGCCTGCACCTTTTGGTTTCAGAGAAGAAGATTTTTTTGTCTTTTTGCTATTTTAGTAATGGCGGCCATCTTGTTGGGCGTGGCCAAACCCCGAACACAATTTTTAAAGGCTGTTACCCAGGCATGATAATCGCCAAGTTTCATCAAATTTGCCCCAGTAGTTTTGGAGGAGGAGATTAAAATGTAAAGTTTACACACGACGGACGACGGACAGTGATAGATTGCAATAGCTCATCTGAGCCTTTGGCTCAGGTGAGCTAAAAAAGTTCACAATGTTAAATAAAATAGGTACATCACCAAAACCTTCATGTAAGAACTTTTTTTTTTAGTTTGCTTGGTCATTGATCATAGTACATTGAAATCTGTGTATATAAAGTCTATTGAGGTGGGAAGGGGGGAGTCAATGTACAGTGAAACCTGTATATAGAGACCATCTAGGGGAATTATGGAAGGTGGTCTTAATATGAATGTGCTTGTTATGGCTGGTTTTACTGTATTGTACATCTTCAATTCTAGTAGCTTGCATAGGTACTCTTTCTTAGGTGACCAGAGTGGATGAGTGGTTTAGACTCCAGTGTGCCTCAAAGGGTGGGTTTGACTGCATGCAAGAAAAGGTTTACGTTAACAGTTAAGGAGTCCTTTACTGTTGGAATCTGTGGCTCAAAAGACCCAAATTCAGTAATATTAAAAAAAATCTGTGTTAGGTGAAACAGGAACCTGGAATTCTGAATGCCTCTTTATAGAGCACATCACAGTAAAGAAATGTCTATATAGGATCACACTGCAAACACAGATTTTATTCGTCCAAGGACCCAAAATTATTGATGAGTTTAATCCTGTTGTTTATTTCATACTCCCTGGGACTTGGACACAATTTGTGTCTTCATCAATCCCAATCTTTATTACCATTCATACCTCATGTCATACGGTACTCTCCGGGACTTGGACACAATTTGTGTCTTCGTCAATCCCAATCTTTATTACCAATTATACCTCATGTCATACTCTCCGGGACTTGGACACAATTTGTGTCTTCATCAATCCCAATCTTTATTACCAATTATACCTCATGTCATACTCTCCGGGACTTGGACACAATTTGTGTCTTCGTCAATCCCAATCTTTATTACCATTCATACCTCATGTCATACTCTCCGGGACTTGGACACAATTTGTGTCTTCGTCAATCCCAATCTTTATTACCCTTCATACCTCATGTCATACTCTCCGGGACTTGGACACAATTTGTGTCTTCGTCAATCCCAATCTTTATTAACATACACCCACACCTAAATCAGATACTTAGGAAAGAGTTCCAATTATACCCTCCACTGAAATATTAATGATGACGGTAAAAGTCTAAAAATGATACTAGTATTAACCATTTTGAAAATTTCTGTAAAAAAATAATTTTTTTATCATTTTATCTAGAAATTAATGGATGTAGGAACATTTAATGGAACTCTTCCTTATATACAGTAAAACCTCGATTTGTCGCCACCATTTGTTCAATCAAATTTTGGGGTTATAAAGAGGTTTGGCCATAAATCAGGGGAGACAGAAAGAAAAACATAAACAAAATGGATTTTTGGGACTTCAAAATCATGTGGCGATAAGCAAGGTGGCAAAGTTATTGAGGGGCATTATAATGAGGTTTTACTGTAAATTGATGAACAGTAACTCTGTAGGATATACTGAACAGTGCTGTCATACAGACAGCAAAGTTTGCCAGTACACCATGTTGTGTCAGACGGACAGCAAGTGCTGTCAGACGAAAGCAAAGTTTGCCAGTACACCATGTTCTGTCAGACGGACAGCAAGTGCCATCAGATGAAAGCAAAGTTTGCCAGTACACCATGTTCTGTCAGACGGACAGCAATTGCTGTCAGACGAAAGCAAAGTTTGCCAGTTCACCATGTTCTGTCAGACGGACATCAAGTGCTGTCAGACGAAAGCAAAGCTTGTCAGTACACCAATTCCATCCAACCAATGATAACATGTATCAAGAGATATTGTTGCTAAGTTATTTACTTCTGTATACAATCAACAATAGTCATTACTGGTTTATAGATATGTACAAGGAAATGACAGACAATTTAAGAACTGTCAGGAGACAGCTTAGTTTAGCTGTACATCTAGTCTGTAAAGTATAAGTTATTTCCCAGGGCTTCCATTCGACCCTTGACCTTGACCTTGTCTACTTATGACACTGACCTTATATTTTTGCCACTGAAATACAATCTATTTAGATGTGTAGGTATCAAGTCTGATGAAAATCTATTGCATTAAAATTGAATTATTTTCAAGTTAGTGTTTTTTCTAGGGATGTTAATGCGGATGGAAATCACTAACCAGTTACTCGAAAGTCGTTCCAATCGAGTAATCGAGTTCTTGTTAAACAGAATGATCTCTGTAGTGATAAAATTAAGATTTATTATTTACGAAATAAAATAAATTTATTTAAATAAATTGATTTCCAATGAACATTCAGAAAATGTGGCAATAAACAAATTTAATATCAGAAATAAATGTTAATAATTTTTACATAGAATGTGAGAAGATCTGCTGCTGAAGTCAAAGTAATCAATAAAACCGAAACACCAGACAGGCCCTGGTTTCACAATCATTCCTAAACTCAGATTTTCCTTAACTTAAATCTTGCAAAATTTTAAATCTTTATAATTTTGTAAATTTTGAAGATATTCAGGAACTTAAGATGTCAATTTTAAGATAATTGCTAGAATTAAACATTTGCATTTAGTTTTGACAAAAATATTCATCAGCGGTTCCAAACAGAGATTACCAAACTCTTCTAAATTTGAATTAAGGAAAATCTTAGCTAAGGAATGATTGTGAAACCGGGTCCAGACAAACAGTACAGCGATTATTCGATTAGTAAAATTCTAACTGGTTAGCGATTTTCCGATCGAGTACTGGATTACTCGAGTACTCGAATACTGGATTACTCGAATACTCGTTGACAACCCTAGATTTTTTACATGTACCATGTTGATGATGAAAATGACTACCATGTAAGCTTCAATTAATCTTTGGTTTAGGTTTTAAATATAGATGTTAATGACCTTAACATTGGTCTCTGAATCTGACCTTGACAATGTTATTGTATATTTGGATGGTACTGTAAAAAGTACTTGGACCACTAGATATCATTTTGTTATACTCGAGATCCAGCTGTGTTAGTAAAAATGTAGTTTTGCATTAATCACAATTTAAATCCAGTTCAAACTAAAATTTCACTTGAGCAACAGGTAACCGTTCTTTTTCTATATATTTTGTCTATGCAAAATAATATGTCATAATACTGCAACAACATTGTGAAAGTAAAGGTCTGTAAAAATAACTGGATCTTCAAGTACAATTCTAGTGTCCATATTAAGTGGAGTGAAGTAATGGTGTTTTACACCCTAGTCAAGGAAATTACACTTGTATTAATGATGCTCAGTTCTGAGATGGTGGAGGTAACTAGAGTTAACCACTGACCTTCAGCAAACAAACTGACATCTCAAGGACATTTGATATACTTGGATTTTTTTCATTAAGTAAAACTGATGGATTTGTTTCAGTAAGACTGATGGATTTGTTTCAGTAAGACATGGATTTGTTTTGGTAGAAAATTGTCATCTCTAAAACTCATTCATTTCAGTACAATTTATTTAATACAGTCAAACCTGTCTATAAAAGCCACCAAAAGAGTACTAATAAAAGTGGATTATATGGGCATGTGCCCCTTATATACAGGTTCAAATAACAGGAATAACAGCAATTGGAATAAAAAAAAATTTACAGATGGCCCGTATAAAGAGGTGGCCTTTAAAGCAGGATTGGCTGTATTATAGAAATGTAATCTTATAAATGTATGATTTAGGTCATAGAAATCTTCTATTGAATTAACATAGAAGTAAAAAAAGTTCAAGTGTACTTGGGCTGTCCAGTCCTCAATTTTGTATACTAAAATGGTGGCCAATTCGACCTGGAATTGTGTCTGGCGACCTAAAATTTGTAAATGGTGGCCAGCTTGTCCACTTTAAATTTGAACTTTTGTGACCAGAGAACAGATATTATTTCTGTGTCTCAAAATTTTCATGATGCTGTTAACGATTGTGGCAATGTAATGGACACTTTACATCATCATTTTTGTTATAAAAACACTGATGTATGTAAGTGACTGTAAGTCAGTTTTATAAAGGTGCATTTTTGTTTTCCATACCTTAAAGATGCCTTAATTTTCCTTCATTTGCAAGAAAAGATTGCCTGGCTACTTGGAATTTCCACTGGCCAACTGACTATTTATATTGGTGGCCAGTTTGCCACTTGGTTTTGAAACCCACTTTGAAGGCTGCTGTCGGTCCTTAAGTGGGGATGGTAAAAATGAGTTTTATAACTGTATACCTTTGTGTCCATGGTTCCTGTTTTTTTTCATATTGTTAATCTCAGGAATATTTTATCCCATTACCTGGTGGATATGATTCTGCCCAACTTTTTGAGTGACTGAACCAATACACAGTTGTGTTGTCTTATGGTTACCTAAATAAACAAAAATCATCATTTTAAAATTATGTGTATTAGTATATTTACACCTTTTGTTGTCATGGATACCATGTACTTAAGTAACCCATAACATTCACATTTATAACCTATTGAATACTGTAAGAAGTTTTTGACAAAGTTTGATGAGCCAGAACCGTGTAAACCAAATAGCTAGCTTATCACAGCTAATAATGTAAACCAAATAGCTAAACTAGCTTATCACAGCTAATAATGTAAACCAAATAGCTAGCTTATCACAGCTAATAAAGTAAACCAGATCATGTGATCAAAGGTGCAGACTTGTTATTCCAGGGTCGTGGATTCAAAATCCAGAGTAACTGTGTGGTATGTCTTTGAATAGGACTATGTATTGTTCCAGGATAAACCTTGTGTGAACTGATGTCTTAGGGGTGGGGGGTGGGATGTGGTGGTGGGAGTGTTGAATCTTGTTATTTTATTTCTGAATGACACTAAAACCTTAATAAAAATGGTAAGAATCCCTTTCATATTCCACATCCATGTAACAAGTTTTAAAATAATTTTCCATAGAAATTTTCAAACTGCCTTGATTCCATCATTTGAAAGGCTTTTTAAGTTGAAATTAAAATATTAGTGAAGGGAACAAATGGAAGTCTTTTCAAAAACATGAATGAGTTGAAAGATTTTTTGGACCAGGAATCTTACATTTGGTACTGTATAGTTGTTTAATTCTGTGGGGAATAAATTTTGCAGTTCATACACTTGAACTTATTCATGGGTATAAAATTTCGCGATGCAGTGGACAATGTTTACAATTTTCAGTACGGATTATCTCTATGATTAATGAATGCTACATGAAAATATTCACTTTGTATTTAGTGGGTATAAAGTCAAACAGGAAGGGGTATAAAATGTGTAGGCGGGCTGGCAAAATCTTACACCCTATTTTCAATGATCTATATTTCAATAAATATCAATTGGATTTTTATAATATTTTTACATTATATTGGGCATGATCTCAATATTTAAAATATATTTTGATTTTTAAAAAATATTTGATATTTTTGAAGTTGTTACAAAAAACATGGGCTACACTTTTTTCAATCGGTCAAAATTCATCTGAGACAGGATAACAAAATTTTACAACCCAATTTTCAATTATCTATATGTCCATAAATGTGTATTGGATTTATATAGTATTTTGACATAATATCGGGCATGGCCTAAATTTTTTAAATACCTTTTTAATTTTAAAAAATATTTAATATTTTTGAAGTTATTAAAGAAAATACGGGCTACACTTTTTTAACAGATTGTTTGTGACATTTGATTGTTCTGTAAGTACGATGCCGTAAGTTATTTTTCTGTAAATCCCTCCTGTGTACTGGTGAACCTGTCGTGCCTTGATCAAAAATGGCGGCGTACTTATCGCAATTAAAGAACAATAAACTGTAACAAACAATCGGTTATAAAAAGAAAACAACTGCATTATAGGAAATACCCTTTGGTGGTATCAAAGATATATATCCACCGCGTATTTGTTGAAAAATTTAATAGGCAAGCAAAATTGTGTGGAGAGATATCGATCAATGTTCAAAGCTCACTCGTCCTACCTCGCATGAATTTTGACTGATTGGAAAAAGTGTTGCCCATATTATCTTTAATAACTTAAAAAATATCAAATATTTTTTAAAATAAAAATATATTTAAACAATTGAGGTCATGCCCGATATTATGTAAAAATATTATAAAAGTCCAATAGATATTTATTGAAATATAGATCATTAAAATTGGGTTGTAAAATTTTGTTATCCTGCCTCGGATGAATTTTGACCGATTGGAAAAAGTGTAGCCCATGTTTTTTGTAATAACTTCAAAAATATCAAATATTTTTTAAAATCAAAAATATATTGAAAAAATTGAAGTCATGCCAGATATTACGTGAAAATATTATAAAAATTCAATAAATATTTATTGAAATATAGATCATTGAAAATTGGGTGTAAGATTTTGCCAGCCCGCCTACACATTTTTTACCCCCTCGTCAAACAGCAACTATATGTATAGCCAAATTAAATCTCAAGTAAATATAAGTAACAATACAGTAATAGGTAAGAGTTCCTTCTAGATATACATGTACTGACTTGATATGCAGTAGTTGTGATTTGGTGTAAATGACCAAGTACGAATAACATGAAAAAAAAAATGAAATACTAGTAAGCAAGCCAAAACTACTAATCACATCTCTGCACTTTATCAGACAAATCAAGACTGGATAGAGACCAGAAGTCAATTGTTGGAAGCCTGATACTGATGAATTTAAACAATTTATTAGTCAAAATTTAAATAATGCATAATTTCAAATCTGTTATGAAATTAATGTTGAAAATGTTTTAAGTGAGTACATGGCTATAAATATGTGGATTTTGTGATGATATGATGATTTTAATTGATATTTTAAATTTGTGTTAATCATTGATTAAGCTAATCAAGCTTCGAACAACTGGGTCCTGATGTGACAGTATTGACAATTGGAATTTAAATCAGGCAAAGTTTTCAATCTCCCCCCTTTCAAGTTTCGAATCTCACAGTCAACCCCCTCTTCCCCCCCCCCCTTCCTCCCCCCCTTCCTCCCCCCCCCATCTCTTTTTTTTAACTGAAAAAAAAATTATACAGAAATTCCTCAATAGAAAAATACTCTTACCTTTTTATTTCTTTCTTTGAGCTTTTCAACTGCAAATCTTTGTCCAATATAGGCAGAATATCTATCTTCAGTTCTGCTCACACACACACACACTGACAAATTCCTTCAGAAAAATGAAACAAACAAAGAATTTCAAAATTGAACGAATAGTATTCCAGGTTAGATTAAGTGAGCCAATCAGAATCAAGAATAGAACTTTTTGTTTGTAAATGTATAATGACCCTGCTAGAAGGCCTGTAGGGATTTAGGTATGAGACCTGAAATGTGCTCACTAAGTTTGATAAGCTTTTAATTTAACTGTACATTTTTCACATGTTAATGACACAAATAGAAAATTTATAATAAAACGTAGTAGCACCTATATAATTTATTTGACCACCAGAATGGTCTTATAGATTGCTTTCTGTTATATTTAATTAGACAGATGGGTTGTGTAAGATTGGTTGGTTTTATAAGACAGATGGGTTTTGTATGACAGGTAGGTTTCGTATGACAGGTTGGTTGTGTATGAGAGGTGGGTGGTACAAGACAGGTGGGTGTTGTAAACAGGTTGGTTTTGTATGACAGGTGGATGTTATAAGACAGGTGTGTGTTATAAGACAGGTGGGTTTTGTAAGACAGGTTTTGTATGACAGGTAGGTTTTGTATGACAGATGGATGTTATAAGACGGGTGTGTTATAAGGCAGGTGGGTTTTGTAAGACAGGTTTTGTATGACAGGTAGATTTTTGTATGACAGGTGTGTTTTGTGTGACAGATGGATGTTATAAGACAGGTGTGTGTTATAAGACAGGTGGGTTTTGTATGGCAGGTTTTGTATGACAGATGGATGTGTGTTATAACACAGATGGGTTTTGAATGACAGGTTGGTTTTGCATGACAGGTGGGTTTTGTATGACAGATGGGTTTTGTATGACAGGTGGGTTTTGTACGACAGGTTGATGTTGTAATACAGATGGGTTTTGTATGGCAGATGGATGTTATAAGACAGATGAGTGTTATAAGACAGGCAGGTTTTGTATTGCAGGTTTTGTTTGACAGATAAATGTTATATGACAGGTGGGTGTTATAAGACAGGTGGGTTTTGTATTGCAGGTTTTGTATGACAGATAAATGTTATAAGACAGTTGGGTGTTATAAGACAGGTGGGTTTTGTATGGCAGGTTTTGTATGACAGATGGATGTTATAAGACAGGTGGATGTTATAAGACAGGTGGGTTTTGTATGGCAGGTGGGTGTATTAAGACAGATGGATGTTATAAGACAGGTGTGTTTTGTATGACAGGTGGATGTTACAAGACAGGTAATTTTCAGCCAGCCTCTGCAAATTTATTTAAGTTTTTTGTCTAATTTTCAGCCAATCTCTGGGAATCTGAATGTTTACATGTAAATGTCAGTATCGGGGAGTTTATGGAATGGTTAAAAGATGAATGTAAGGGAGATAATCCATTGACAGATTATAAAAATGAAGAGATATCATGTTACATAGACTACAAGTATATGAAAGACATGTTCCAATCAAGACCAGATTTATTGAAGGTAAGTCAGTTGTATCAGAATATTTTAGATTTTGTTTTGTTTGTTATGAAGTAAACAAAGCTGTGACACAGGGGCCTCAGTTGCATAGTGGTCTAAAGTTTATTTCAGCTCTCAAAGTGGGTTGAAGACTAAGTGGCCAGCTGGCAACCAATTTAAATTTTCAGGTAGCCATTGGAAATTCCAGGCAACTTTTTCTTTCAAATGAAGGAAAACTAAGGCATCTGTTAGGAATAGAGAACAAAAATGCACATTTTTAAAACTGACTTACAATGTACATCAGTGTTATTAATAATAATAATGATGATGTAAAGTGTCCATTATATTGCCTGAAATGGCAACAGTATCATGATAATTTTGTTACACAGAAATAATATCTTTTCTCTGATCACAAAAGTTCAAATTTTAAGTGGACAAGCTGGCATTTACAAATTTTAGGTTATCAGACACAATTACAGGTCGATTTGACCACCATTTTAGCAGACAAAATTGAGGGCTGTATTTTTATGGATCACACAGCACACATTTACAAAATGTTGGCATTAAAACAGTGCATTTGATGCAAACATTTATTTACAAATCATTTATTTATGTTGCAAATGAACGAGAAAATGAATCATATACCAGTAACAGTGTGAGGCAGAGATATGTCAAACTTGCTAAAGCTTGATGCAGAATGGAAAGTATTCATCCTCATCTGACGTGTCTGTGATACTGTAAACGTATGTAATTTTGCATGTACATGTATTTATTTTCCTGGTATAGTGAATTTAGATATGTCTGCATAGTTACATGTTTGCATTTTTGAATTATCCACTATAACATAATAAGCATGATATAATTTTTGCTGGGTATTTATTACTACACAAAACAAATGACTGCAAAATAAGCGAAAATTTGTACACTGTGAAAATAAATACTTTTACAGTATCTCTTTCTTACACTCTTACTGGTGTAGGATTCTGTTAATGTTTATTATTATTACTTAATCTGTTTTAATTTTGTAGTACTAGACGACTGTTTTCGAATAAAATTCCCAATCAGTAGTGCTCAAACCAAAAAAGTAGATGCGTAAAATGTTGCTGGTAATAATGTATGCTAAGTGCTGTAAACATGTATATTTTCGATGTGTACTAATTTTCACTTATTTTGCGGTCGTTTGTTTTGCACGAAAATTGATACCAAGCAAAAATTATATTATGCTTATTGTGTTATTACGAATATTTGAAAAAAAACACAGAAAATTTAACTATGCGGATATGTCTAAATTTGCGATACTGCGAAAATAAATACACACGAAATGAAATAAGTTTACAGTAAATTGATTCTATGTTTCAGGAAGTGGATTGGTCGGTATTTGGATTAGATAAGCGGGATGGACATGAGAGCACTATCTGGATCGGCAGCGCTGGATGTTACACTAACTGTCATTATGATACATATGGTTTTAACTTGATTGCACAGATATATGGCAGGTATGTTTGTAGTTTGCATCATTACAAGTTGGTGTACTGTATAAGAAGGAACATTAGTGGTAGAAAACTTTCACGATTTTAATCTTCTAAACTATTTTGCAATAAAAAAAATTCACGGTTCTGACTGTAGGGAAAGGGAAATTAGAAACTTTTGCGAGAAGATATACAGTCAAACCTGTCTAAAAGTGGCCTTTATGGGCAGGTGGCCTTTAAAACAGGTTCTAATAATATGAATAAAGAACAATTGGGATACAATTCTACTGGCCTGTATAAGCAGGTGACTCTTATATAGAAGTGGCCTTTAAGGCAGGTTGGACTGTATTCTCAATGCAAGAATAACTATGAAAATCGTGAATAATTTTTCCACTTGTATATTTCTTCTTATACAGTATATCTACAGGTTAGAGTTAGGGTTATCGGCAGGTTGTGTTGTCACAGGTCAGCTAATGTATACTGAGTTCATTGTCACAGGTCACAGACCTCTTGTTTTGTAAGGGTTCCAGTGGTTGAGTGGTATAAAGTGTGAGCTCATGGATCACAGCTCCCATCATCACCCAGGTTCAAACTCCACAAATGCAGATCCTAGTGTGGCAGGTATGTCTACAGGTTGTGTTGTCACAGGTCACAAACCTCTTGTTATTTTAGAGCCACGGTGGTTGAGTGGTATAAAGTGCGAGCTTATAGATCACAGCTCCCATCATCACCCAGGTTCAAACCCCACACATGCAAATCCTAGTGTGGCAGTTATGTCTACAGGTTCTGTTGTCAAAGGTCACAAACCTCTTGTTATTTTAGAGCCACGGTGGTTGAGTGGTATAAAGTGCGAGCTTATAGATCACAGCTCCCATCATCACCCAGGTTCAAACCCCACACATGCAAATCCTAGTGTGGCAGTTATGTCTACAGGTTCTGTTGTCAAAGGTCACAAACCTCTTGTTATTTTAGAGCCACGGTGGTTGAGTGGTATAAAGTGCGAGCTTATAGATCACAGCTCCCATCATCACCAAGGTTCAAACCTCACACATGCAGATCTTAGTGTGGCAGGTATGTCTACAGGTTCTGTTGTAAAAGATCACAGACCTCTTGTTTTGTTAAAGGCTCTGTGGTTGAATGTGCACTTTTAGATCACAGCACCACTCAGTGCCACAGTTGGTTCAAATCCAACAGATGCAGATCCTACTATAAGAGTCAGTGTGTTTGTGACAGTGAAGTATATGCTTAATTTCCATAGATAATTAAATTGGAGCTATGGGAATTTTACATGGCAAATATGGTCATGTTCAAATGTGACTATGGAAGATTAAATTTCAATATTTTCATGGGTTTGTAAATACTAGTACAACAAAATTTAATTTAATGTTGATGAAAATCTTTTAATTTTTTTACCAGCAGTATTTATGTTCACAAAATGTAGCTTCATGAAAATTGCAAAACCACAAATGTTTAATGATTATGAATGATTATATGGCATTGGAGGTATTGGAATGATGATATTTGCAAAATTAAGTATGGATAAATGTTTATTTAATTTTTCTTTATTTATTTAATTTTTAATTTCACTCTTTATATAGAAAGAAATGGACAATATTTCCACCTTGGTGTACACCACATTTGTATCCTACAAGAATCCCATATGAAGAATCCAGTGTGTTTAGTCAGGTTAACATGAAAAATCCTGATTTAAAGAAATATCCACAATTTAAGGTACAGTTAAACTTCATTATACTGTCATTTTACCATCTGGCATATTCTTGCAAAATTATGAAGTCCTGAAATGTGTTCTTCTATGTTTTTCTTAAAAAATCTCCCTTAATTTATCACCAAACAATTTTTAAGGCCAAAATTTGGTCCTTCCATCTTGCTTATCACTATTTTGAAGTTCTATATCTTCTATGTTTTCTTAATAAGCCTCCTTCAGTTTATCGCCAAAAAGTTTTATAGTACCAACATCAGAATGAACAAAAATAGGATGTAAATCAAGGTTTTACTGCAAATCTTCATGTAACAGTGAATTATTTTGCACATAGTGGTTTTGGCTAGCTAGACAGAGCTTCTTACTTTTTCTAGAACACCTGGCCTCATTTCCCTGGTGGAAGTTCAAATATTTACTTATTTGCCTGTTTTCGGTGTTTTTACTTTGCATTTAGGATTGTGAATTGAAATGGGCCAGTTTGTTTGTGTTTTATGATTTCCATCAGGGAAACATTGCAATTGTTTGACCTGATCTTGTTTAGGGACATAATGTTTACAAAACATATGAATTTGTTTAATGAATTTAATCATTAAAAGCTTACACTTATTTTTTAATTTTATTTTTCTCAGCATTGTGAACCATATATTGTCATCCTTGAGCCAGGACAAGTCATGTATCTACCCAAACATTGGTGGCATTTTGTTGAGTGTCTAGAGCCATCTATCAGCATAAATACATGGGTTGAAATGGTAAGCCAATCATAAAACAGGTATATTGTCAATAAGCCAATCATAATACAGAAAATTTGTTAATTAGCCAATCATAAAACAAGAAAAAAAAATGTAAATGGGCCAATAATAAGACAGGAAAATGTCAATAAGCCAATCATGAAACAAGAAAAAATCTGAATTTGTTAGATTTATTATACATCTTGGAAAACATTTACAGTAAAACACATTTACTTAGTATAATGAAGCCCTACGGACTCTTTTTTTCAACTTCTTTATAAAGCGACTTCGTTATATTGTTATATACAGACTTGTATAGAAAATCGGTTGGGTCAAATAATTGACTTCATTCTATCCATGTATTTGTTTTAAGTGTGTTCGTTATATTCGTGTTTTACTGTACATGTATGTCACTTAAGTCCTGGAAAAAAATAGTGATGTGGTTCTATATCCAATGGAATTAAATGTTCTGCACAAACATTAGAGGATATCGAATGGTACACTAACAAACCCCAGTAAATCTTCTCTGTTGTACAATGTGTAATCTTGATTACGTTGTGATGGCATACAGATTACATTTACTGTAATCTGATGGCATAGCAAGTACCATTTGTTGCCTGTAAGATCATGTTTTTCAACAGAGAATGCAATGATTTTTTATGGGTGTATTAAATGTGATATTGTCCATAAATCATGATGTCAGACACATAATTAAGAGTAATTTTTATTCAGGATGATGATAAAGAGAGTCAGATAGAGGAAGCTATAACAAGATTACTGTTTTCTACATTCCTGGATGTCAAAGAAAACATAGGAGATATGGAAACTGCACAGAAGTGGATCAATCCAGGAGAGGTATGACTGAAATATTGTGCTGTATCCAAAATTATGACGTCCCAATTTGATGTTCCTTTCTCTGTAGCTAGCTAAACATGAAGTGTTATCCTTCTGGAGCACCTGGTCTCACTTCCCCAGTGTGAAGTTCATATCTTAATATGCCAGTATTCAAAATTTTCATCTTGTTTTAGAATTGTGATTTGCACATGGACTGGTATGTGGCAGAACCAGTCGGAGATAGAAATGGTACAAAAGTGGGCCAATCGAGGAGAGGTATTCCATCCCTGTATCCAAAAGTGTCCTGGAGATACAGTCATTCCTGTCTGTAAACACCACCTGAGTGAACTGGTAAAAGTGATCTTTATGGGCAGGTGGTCTTTATAAACAGGTTCAAATAACGAATAAATAGAAATTTGGATATAATTGGCCTTTAAAAAGCAGATGGCTTATACAGAGGTGGTGACTTTATGGCAGGTTTGACTGTATTTAACATCCAATAGTTTGATGTTCCTATTGTTCTCAATTTTGATTTCACATAAGGGGTTTTAACTAGCTAAATATGCTATTCTTCTGAAGTACCTGGTCTCACTTCCTGGTGGATCAGTATGTTTGTGCTCAAGGGATGGTTAAAGAAACTGGGTATAACCACAAGGATATGTAAAAAGTGAGATTGGAATCTAGGCAGTGAGAGGAGCTGTGGTCCTTAAGTGCACACTTAAGAACCCTAGATGGGACTCTAGTGTTCATTATTCTGCAATTGAAGTCCATTTAGCATTTAAGTTTTTTTTTTTGTTTTTTTGTTTTTTTAAAGTACATGTTTATGGTTATAAAATAATTACTCTATTTGTTTTTGTTTTAAGGATATCATGGATAAAGAAACCAACATAAACTTCCTACAGGCAGCCCTAAAGGTGTCAGCAGACAACCATTGTAAAAGAACAGCAGGCGACGGCCATTACAGATGTGAATCCATGGCATTTTCAAACAGTAATAATGATAATTCCCCAAGTTCTTCACAGATGACAGTAAAAACATCCAGTAACTTTGAAAAATTTATGAATTTTTGTGCTAATTTGCCATATTTCATAAAAACAAAAACATGTACTGCATGTTTTAAATTGTGTTGCTATGGTGAAAGCAACACCATGGAGATGCTTTTATCGCATGCACAAGGAAAAGATGAGATTAAACATTTTCATGATCAAGATCATTTTGATGTAGAAACAAAAAGAAGAAAAATTGATACTGATGTCTGTGGTGATTCTGATTGTAAAAAAATCAACAAAATTTGTAAAGAAAAGGCACAAGTGTTTGTGTTATCCCCACTTAATTTTGAAGAATTCAGACAAAGTCTTACATCCACAAATGCACTGAAAAAATTTGAAATGGTTACATGTGAATCTTCATCTCATATATTTTGTGAGTGTGAAAAATTCGGAATTGCCAAGATGGATTCAAAACAAGAGGATGATGTCTCGTTAAAAAATATGCAGAAGGAAATAGATTTACAACATTCTGTAAAATATGAAAATGTTTCAAAAATAAGTCCCCAAAATCAGAAATGTCAGGAAATTGATGTTGATACAGTGACTTGTGATCAAGAAACTAGGTTATCTCCCTTGGACCAAAGTTCAAGTCATGAGGATGTTTTGGACAAGTTTGTTAGGTGCCTGTTACATCCGAGAGTTTAAATACAATTGCAGAAATAATGAAAGAAGATAATAGTTAAACGAAATTGTTGGTGTTCATTTTGCTTTAATACTGTGGTACCTTGGGCCCCTTGCAAAAGTGGGGCATCAATTGAGAGTGGAATGGAGTAATGGTGTTTTATGCCCCATTCAAATTCTTTAACTTATATCAAGGCAGTCAGTGAATGGTGGAGGAAACTGGTATGCAAGGAAAAAAACCATGACCATTCTGCAAGTGAACTGACAAACTAATTCACACAAGGATCTGTCCAGAGTAGGACTTGAACCTTCTGCTAGGCAAAAACTGAAATAAAAAAAAAAAAGAAAGAAACAACATCCTTTGTCATGGTAAGCTTAGTATGTTACAGAACTCTCCCTGCACATTGTCCTTAGCACTATACATGTCAAAATTTTCTGTCACTTCACCTATTGCTGGTAATGTTCTGATATAAGTGAAATTTCTTGACTAAAATCTTAAACCCAATTTCAATCAATCTAAACAAAATATGGTACACAAATAACGCATAACATTTTTTACTTATAGCTTGTATTTTTAATGCAAGATATATATGTATATAGTATATGCATAAAAATGTCAACAAATGTATAACAAGAATAACAATTTGAATAAATATATTGTATAATCATATATTTTCATGATTACCAATTTTCATTGTTCTAAGAATCATATATATTCTTGATCACCCGTTTTCATTGTTCTTAGAATCATATATTTTTATGATCACAAATTTTCATTGTTCTAAGAATAATATATATTCTTGATCACCCGTTTTCATTGTTCTTAGAATCATATATTTTTATGATCACCAATTTTCATTGTTCTAAAAATCACATATTTTCATGATCACAAATTTTCATTGTTCTAAGAATCCATTGTTCTAAGAAATCAAATGCCATTCTGCACGGTAATTTTTACATGGTTTAAGCAGAAATGATTTACTAGTTAAAGATTCATTATTATACATTAATTATTAACAAACAATTTCATTGACATGTAAATTTTTGTAACAATTTGTTCAGGAAAACAGCGAAAAATTGAGACACCATGAAAATACTGTATAATGCTTATATTTCACTGTGGTTTTATTTTCACTATATTTGCGTTCCGGCATATTCCCCCGAATATAAAACCGCAATGAAAATACAGCTTTTGAGGCATTCAGTAATGTTGCTCGAGAAAAATGCAAAAATTAAACACCCTGAATACACTAGTCATCGACAAACCGTGAAAATTTGACGCCGTGAAAATAATGCAATATACAGTAAATGATTTCAAAGTACTGGTATATGAATAAAAATGTGAACAAATAATTATTAAAAAACAATGTGAAAACGATTAACTAGGAGAGGCCCATCGGCCTTATTGCTCACCTGAAAGCCACAGTAAAGGTTTAAATAAATCAAATACTACTTGAACTTATGATGTGTACTACAACTAAAGTATTTAAGATCTATCTTAAATATTACATGTATTAGTCATTTGTAATTTTTAAATCATTTACAAGGTCCTTCAATATTTCCCCATTTGGGACCCAAAAGTAATGACTTGTGTGCACTAAAGGGTCCATACCATAAGGATGCTAGAAAACATATCTAAGCTGCAACAACATAATAGCTTGTATCAAAACAATTTTTGAAGATTTATGCTATTGCCCCTTCATGAGGTCCCAATGGGACATGGTCATAACCCCTTGATTTGTGCAAATCTTAATGCTTACCTCAAGACAATCCTCAAATTTCACTTAACAGTTGTACAGGAGAAGATTAAAATGTAGAATGTTTACACATAACTCAAGGGATTGTGAGTTATCACAATATTTCATGTAGGCCTGTGGCTCAGGTGAGTTAATAACAAATCATTATAAATATCACATTTTGACAAAAAAAAACATGGTAAAATTTTAACTTGGTTATAATTTGTGATAACAGTATCATGCCTAGCCAGAACTATTCTACAAACAGTTTTTTGATTCAGCTCATAATAAAGGCATACATGTGTATATAAATATGTCTTTTATGACAAGTTTGACTATCAATTGTCAATTGGTGCATTGTTGAATAATAAAATATCAAACAGGCAAAAAATCTCCTATTCACAGTAAAAATGGCTAATGTGGCTTTACTTTTTTGGAAGATGTGTAATGCCTAGCACATATATATGTCCAAAGAGAGAGTGACGCTACATGGACAATATACACAGAGTAGGCTATACTTAACCCCACTGTAATGGTCTTGGAGTTTAAAATATACATGGATATCACAAAGACGAGGCATCTTATAAACTCCATCAATGGTGCTGTGTCCCTGAAATAAAATAAAAACAAATTAGATTTAACACGAAATACACTAAAACTTCATTTTAAGCCTCTAGACAAGCAATGGAATTTGCTGCTGTACCACGTGGTACCCTTTAATGTATGTGTTGAACTATCAATTCCAACCCAACTGATATGAAATCATGCAAAATGACACTTTCCTTTAAAAACGATATTATTCCAGGAATTTGTGATGTTAAGGTTTTCCAAAATGTTCCCCTAAAACGTTAAGGTATATTGATCAAATGGTATAGCGGCTAACCCCATTGCCACTTTGATTATAATAATTAATTTTTCTGGTGTCTTAATTTTCATTGTTTTTCTGGATATCCTACCCCATGAATTTACATGTAAATATAGTATATAGTATACATTTGCTTTACACTGAAACAAAAAACCATGAATATATCTCCCTGCAAAATTAGACACTGAAAAAAATGCTTTCACAGTATCACCCAACTGTTTTAATTTCGAAAATCTATTTTTTTCTGTTTTTTTTTAGCCTCCCTTGTTTTATTGTCAAACCCCTTTATATCATTTGAAAAATAAAGTTGATAAATTATGATTTTTATTGGCTGCTACAGACTTGGTTCAAATCCCACTAGGGCAGACATAATTGTGTGCATACACAGGTATAGACCACCTGTCCATTAAAACAAGAGTTTGTCCACATTTCTTCTGTCCAATGGCATATGTGAAATGTCCTAGGTTCGAAATCAAGTCAGAGTCTGGCCTAGAATTGAAAAAATGGTTGTGACTGTTCTATTGCCAAGCACTCTGCATTTTGATATTAAAATCATGGACATTTCTTCTATCCAATGGCATATGTGAAATGTCCTAGGTTCGAAATCAAGTCAGAGTCTGGCCTAGAATTGAAACAAGAGGCCCAATAGGGCCTGTACCGCTCACCTGGGCCGTAAACAGCACAAAAACACAATATATACTACATTTAAGGAGCAATAACTCTGATGTGGATATTTAGATATTTATGAAACTTGCAACTCGTATCTGTGACCTTAACTTTCAAACCAATGACCATAATCTATATTAAAATGATCACTGCATCAACACCAACAATATTCTAATATACATGCCTATACAAAAGTTGATAGTTTTCGAGATAATTAACCTTTTTGGTATTGTTTTGCTACTGTGACCTTGACCTTTGGACCCTTGACCTTTTTCTATACATCAAAATGATCATTGTATCAATACCTACAACTTTCTAATATACATGCCTATACAAAAAGTTGATAGTTTTCAAGATAATGAACCATTTCAGTATTCTTTAGCATCTGTGACCTTGACCTTTGAACCAATCACCTTAATCTATATATCAAAATGATCGTTACATCAATACCTACAATATTCCAATATACATGCCTATACAAAAAGTTGATAGTTTTCAAGATAATTAACCTTTTTGGTATTGTTATGCTACTGTGACCTTGACCTTTTGACCTTTGGACCCTTTTCTATACATCAAAATAATCGTTGTATCAATACCTACAACTTTCTCATATACATGCTTATACAAAAAGTTCATAGTTTTCAAGATAATGAACCATTTCAGCATTCTTTTGCATCTGTGACCTTGACCTTTGAACCAATGACCTTAATCTATATATCAAAATGATCGTTACATCAATACCTACAATATTCCAATATACATGCCTATACAAAAAGTTTATAGTTTTTGAGATAATTAACCATTTTGGTATTGTTTTGCTACTGTGACCTTGACCTTTGGACCCTTGACCTTTTTCTATACATCAAAATGATCGTTGTATCAATACCTACAACATTCTAATATACATACCTATACAAAAAGTTTATAGTTTTCAAGATAATGAACCATTTCAGTATTCTTTCGCATCTGTGACCTTGACCTTTGAACCCATGACCTTCATCTATATATCAAAATGATCGTTACATCAATACGAACAATATTCTAATATACATGCTTATATAAAAAGTTTATAGTTTTCGAGATAATAAATAATATAAGAAAGGTAAACAAGAGGCCCATGGGCCTTAACGCTCACCTGAGGAAGAGTACATATCTTATGCAGAGGTTCAATGGTCAATGACATTAATAAAAGAGAATATCAAAATTTTCAGCAGTAAGGGCCAATAATATGCAAGTATTTTTGCAAATTAATTATAATAATTATTATATAAGTATGCCATATATAACATATTTAAAGTCTAGCTACAATATATTATTTATATACAGCTAAAACATCTGTATATTAAAATGTGCATTAGGCCAATACCTACAATATTCCAATATACATGCCTATACAAAGAGTTTATAGTGTTTGAGATAATTAACCATTTAAGTATTCGTTTGCATCTATGACCTTGACCTTTGAACCTATGACCTTCATTCATATATCAAAATGATTGTTGTGCAAATGCCTACAATATTCCAATATACATGCCTATACAAAAAAATTATAGTTTTTGAGATAATTAACCATTTAAGTATTCGTTCGTGTCTATGACCTTGACCTTTACACCTATGACCTTCATTCATATTTAAAAATGTTAAGCCAATACGTACCTTATTCCAATATACATGCCTATACAAAAAGTTTATAGTTTTTGAGATAATTAACCATTTAAGTATTCATTTGCATCAATGACCTTGACCTTTGAACCTATGACCTTCATTCATATATCAAAATGACCGATAGGCCAAAACCTACAATATTCTAATATACATGCCTATACAAAATGTTTAAAGTTTCTGAGATAATTAACCATTTAAGTATTAGTTTGCATCTATGACCTTGACCTTTGAACCTATGACCTTCATTCATATATCAAAATGATTGTTGTGCAAATGCCTACAATATTCTAATATACATGCCTATACAGAAAGTTTATAGTTTTTGAGATAATTTACCATTTAAATATTCGTTCACAGCTATGACCTTGACCTTTGAACCTATGACCTTCATTCATATATCAAAATGATCGTTAGGCCAATACCTACAATATTCCAATATACATGCCTATACAAAAAGTTTATACTTTTTGAGATAATTAACCATTTAAGTATTCGTTCGCGTCTATGACCTTGACCTTTGAACCTATGACCTTCATTCATATATCAAAATGATCGTTAGGCCAATACTTACAATATTCCAATATACATGCCTATACAAAAAGTTTATAGTTTTTGAGATAATTAACCATTTAAGTATTCGTTCGATTCTATGACCTTGACCTTTGAACCTATGACCTTCATTCATATATCAAAATGATCATTAGGCCAATACCTACAATATTCCAATATACATGCCTATACAAAATGTTTATAGTTTTTGAGATAATTAACCATTTAAGTATTCATTTGCATCTATGACCTTGACCTATGAACCTATGACCTTCATTCATATATCAAAATGATTATTAGGCCAATACCTACAATATTCCAATATACATGCGTATACAAAATGTTTATAGTTTTTGAGATAATTAACCATTTCAGTACTTGTTTACATCTGTGACCTTGACCTTTGAACCCATGACCTTTATTCATATATCAAAATGACCATTGTGCCATTACCTACAATATTCTGATATACATGCCTATACAAAAAATTAATAGTTTTGCAGATAATTAACTATTTTGGTATTCTTAGACATCTGTGACCTTGACCTTTGAACCCATGACCCTGATCTATGTATCAAAATGATCGTCATGTCAATACCTACAAACAACTGAAAATCCTATGCCATTATCACAAGAAATGTTAAAAAAATAGCATTTTTTATCAAAGGTCAAAAACTGGGACATGACCTTGACCTTCGACCTTGACATCAATTGGAAGAAAATTGCAAGACAAGATCAACAGTGAAAACTCCATACAATTATCTTCCGCCGTTATGAAGTTATAACAATAAATGTCTCATTTTAAAAATTATGTAATTTTACGCAAAAAACGCGTAACCTATTTTTCGTCTAATTTTCATGAAAAACACAATTTTAATGTTCCCAGGTATGCTGAATCCAAATATCCAATCAAAATTTGCCTGCACCTTTTGGTTTTAGAGAAGAAGATTTTTTTTTCTTTTTGCTATTTTTAGTAACAGCGGCCATCTTGTTGGGCGTGGCCAAACCCCGAACACAATTTTGAAAGGCTGTTACCCAGGCATGATAATCACCAAGTTTCATCAAATATGGCCCAGTAGTTTTGGAGGAGAAGATTAAAATGTAAAGTTTACGCACGACGGACGACGCACGACGCACGACGCACGACGGACGACGGACGGTGATAGATTGCAATAGCTCATCTGAGCCTTTGGCTCAGGTGAGCTAAAAATTAGGTCATGACCTTCATAATTGACCTTGACACCATTTTGAAGATAATTACAAGAATATGTCAAAACTGAAAACCCCATGTCATTATCTGGTCGTATAGTCAAGTTATAACAATTTAAAAATATTTTACGATTTTTGCAAAATTGAACTCAAAAACGCGTTACCTATTTTTAAACCAAATTTAATGAAATGAACAAACTTAAAGGTTAAGATTAT
Organism: Anadara kagoshimensis; assembly: GCA_021292105.1. Taxonomy (NCBI): domain Eukaryota; kingdom Metazoa; phylum Mollusca; class Bivalvia; order Arcoida; family Arcidae; genus Anadara; species Anadara kagoshimensis. Next base: position 14,979,405 of record CM037867.1, on the reverse strand, counting down.
GTAGAATCCAAATATCACATCAGTTTTTGCCTCCAATGAGTGGTTCAAGAGAAGAAGATTTTTTTTAGGTTTTGTCTATTTTTAGTAACAGCGGCCATCTTGGATATTCGATCGCCATGATTTGAACAAACTATAGTTAGACTCTATCAAGGACCTTCCATGGCAAATTTGGTTTCATTTGGCCCAGTAGTTTCGGAGGAGAAGATTAAAGTTTACTGACGCACGCACGCACGCACGCACGCACGCACGCACGCACGCCTCGCCATGCCATAAGCTCACATGGCCTTTGGCCAGGTGAGCTAAAAATGGTTGTGACTGTTCTATTGCCAAGCACTCTGCAATTTGATATTAAAATCATGGGGTCCTTTGGAAAAGACCTTAAACAATGATGCCCCATGTCATGGCAGAAATACTCACTGCACATTGCCCCAAGCACACTGCAAAGGTTAAAATTTCTGCCACTTCACCTGTAACTGGTGACATCTTGATACAAGTGAATATTCTTGACTGGGTCGACTGGGTGTAAAACCCTATTCAATTAAACAATCAATCAGGGTCTTTATCTACATGTTTTAAAGCACAAACACCATTTGAGTAGTAAACCTTGTTTTTGGACAAAAATATACATGATATACTGGGTCAAGATTTCTGTATTTTACACATTAGGTGAATGACTCTATATGTGAAGCTTGCTTGTTGGTTGGTTGAATGTTGTTTTACATCAATTCAGCAATTTTGCAGCTATTCTTGACAAGGCAAATTTTATAATCTCAAGAATAAACTTGAGTATGTATAAGTATTTGTGATCTGTTTTGTATAAGTGCACACTTGAGGTCGACTGGGGTCAAACCTCTTACACATGTATATGAAGGCAAACAACTACTCAGCAACCACAATCCCTTATGTAGCTCACCTGTGATCAAAAATGGCACCAAAACAACTTAAGGAGTAAATTATGTAGACAATACAACCAACAGTGAAAACAGCAGACAAAGACTGAAACATACAAAATATTTTTATAAATTAGTTAAGGTATTTTAATCTTTTTTGTGACCCACAGGGGGTTGTCATTTTCAAGCATCAGCAGGTAAATTTCTGGGGAAACCAAAAAGCATCACACCCAACTATTTGTTTAAAAAAACACAAAAAAACCATCTCCTGTGATGGAGTTAAGACAGCAAGACAAATAAAATGCACACTACATTTGTTTTCAACTTTGATTTACAACAGATATTGAAAGGCTTTAAGAAATATTTCTTTTAAATGGACTGGACTTGGACTTGTAGTGGGGTAGAGTGAACTGGTCTGAACTTGGAGATGAGTGGACTGGACCTAAAGTGGAGTGGAGTGGAGTGGACTGTCCTGGACTTGGAATGAACAGACCTTGGACTTTGAGTGGACTTGACTGGATCTGACAAGTATATGAGCAAAAAGAGAACAAATGTTAAAAAATTGTAAATATTTAAAGATAGAAACTGATGCACCATTCATTTTATATAGGCAAAACAAGGTCCTTTATAATCATAAATACTCCTGTTCCAAAATAATTGGACCTACCTTATATCCAAGAACTTAACAATCAAATACAAACATACCAGTATATGTCTAAATCACAATCCCAAAATCTAACTTTGGAAACTGGCAAATTAAGATAAGCACATGAACTTTCACCGAGGAAGTGAATCTGGGTGCTCTTGAATGGTAAACACCTCCAGTTTAGCTAGCTACACTCACCATGGTTAAATCAAAATAGAGAATGAAAGGAACATGGGACTTTGATTGGGATGTTAAATATTAGTAGATATAAATACAGTCAAACCTGCCTTAAAGGTCACCTCTATATAAGAACCACCTGCTTTTGAAGACCCCCTCTATATAAGAACCACCTGCTTTTGAAGACCCCCTCTATATAAGAACCACCTGCTTTTAAAGACTACCTATATAAGAACCGCCTGCTTTTAAGGGCAGTAAAATTATATTCCAATCACTCTTTTTTTAGGATATTTGAACCTGTATAAGGGCCACCTGGCCATAAAAGCCACTTTTACTGGTTACCTTAGGTGGCCTTTATAGACAGGTTTGACTGTGACAAAAGTACCTGTTTATGATCTGCAATTAAGACAAATCCGACAAGAAGTATCAGGAAATGTGTCCATATATACAGGTTAGTCCACAATGGTAGATGTTTGTCATACTTCTCAACAGGAGCTTCTACCTACAGATATAAATAACAAAGTTTGTCAGCAGAATGCAGCGAAACCTGTCTGTATATCTTGGGGTTCCGGTGGCCAAGCTGTTTAACATATGAGCTTAGAGATCACAGTGCTTCTTCACTGCTTAGGTTTCAATCTCATTGGGGCAGATCTTCAAGTGTAAGAAAGTTTACTTGCAGAAGGTTGGTGGTTTTTCTTTGGGCATTCCAGTTTTCTCCAAAATTTCAGAAATTAACAGCCACCCACACCCCTTAACATGGAGTTCAGTAACAAAGTCAAGATTTTTTCACTTGGTAAACAATCTGCCCCAAATATACTGTAAAACCACAGTGGGGTTTGAAATATTTGTGCTGAACAATTATTTCCAATGGATATGGAATAATATCAGCTCAAGTTTTGCGGTAAAAATGACATTACTTCAGAAGATGTGCATTAAATGTTTTCCAAAAAGTGCTGCACAAATGTTAAGGGGGTTGTTGATCAAGTGGTACAGCAACAAACCCCATTGTATTTCAAAATATTTTCATGGGTCAGTAAATATCATGGAATTTAATGTCAACAAAAATTTTTACATGCCAAAACACCCAATGCAAATTTTCTTCCAATAATTTTTTTTAAACTAACAAAATAAAAAAATTTAACTGCACGAATATTGATGATTATACAGTAAGTTTTTACTTACATGAGGTATATCTTCTGGAAGGCCAAGTCTTGGTTTCCCTGGCAACCAACCAGGTCCTTTCCATATCACAGACATTTTGTTACTAAAGCCTTTTACTTCTAGGAATGTTTGAGCCATGTACTTAAGATGACAATACTGTAAATAGAAAACAAATGCACTATGCATAAAGAAATACTATAAAACATGAAATTTTTGCATGCATCTGTGTTCAATCTAGAAGGGTCCCTCATGTCATTACCCCCAAAATAATAATTTTACCCCCCAAAAAATACTGTCTTTGGGCCAACCCAGGGCCATCTTTTCAGCCTTAGTTAGAGTTTCGAATGAACCCATTTTTACCTCTTCCTAATTAATATTTTGTATGTCACTTAATACTGATAACTTCAAATGAAATGTCTCAGATAAGTTATAAAACGGACCTAATTTTTGCAAATCTGGGCCTTGTTTTCTCAAGGTATGGGCCAAGATGACCCTATCAACAGCATCTTAGATTGAACACTGATGCATATTTATGTTATTTTCATGTAATTGGCGAGTAAGTAAAAAATTTGCAAAATTAATGTGTGCAAAAATTAAATTGATCAAACAAAAATGGGGAGATCTTGGTTACCTAAGTATAATACAATTTATATTTATGCATTTGGGTGGGGATAATGATATCTGGAGTAATTCCAGTATTTCTAAATAAAAAAATAGTAAGATGAAATTATTTTATTCCCATTTTATTCATACAGTCCAACCTGTCTTAAAGGCCACCTCTATATAAAGGCCAGTAAAAATATATCCCATTTGTTCTTTATCCATATAATTTAAACCTGTATATAAAGGCCACCTGCCCATAAAGGCCACTTTTGCTGGTTCCCTTGGGTGGCCTTTATAGACAGGTTTGACTGTATTCACAATGTGATATAGCAAAAGTTTCATTTCAGTCCTTCACCAAATTAATTATGATGGTAGTGCAAAAGGTCCACAAAAAAACAAAATTACAATTTGTGCTAAAATATGTACACAATAAAATTAATATGTTTACGGTAATTGAAATCATTTTCTTTTGATTCTAATTAATTAGATATGAAATATATCATGAAGAGTTCCAAGTAATTATCAGGATTTTTTTATGTAATTATTTCAAGGACTCTCAACAAATGAAATCTCAAATGCATGTTATGACCAGGATAAAGGCTTTTGTTTACAGGTCATAACATGGTAGGACTTTTAGTATGAACGGTGTATAGTTTAGACTGATTCAAAAGTACAGTAGAACCTTTCTTCATCGCCACCATTTGTGCTGTCAAAACTTGGCATTATAATGGAATTTGGCAATGAATTGAGGGATGCTTATTAAAAATGCCACTGAAGAAATGGGAAAGATTTCTGGAAAAATAGTGGTGAAAAGCGAGGTGGCAAAGTTATCAAGGAGTATTTTTACAATGTTTGAGTGTATATATAATTTATAGATATTTGCACTACCAACACTTTTATTTTCATTTTGCTTTTTTTGTGATTTGCACTTATGTTCAAAGGGCCAAAACTCCCAGGTAAAAGAGTAAACCAATTTAGGTTAACAATATGCGCATCTCCAATCTATGTTGATGCTTTGCACCAAGTTTCGTGAAATAGCACTCCATAGTTTTGGAGAATTAGCGCAGACAAGAATTTCGAAAGGACAGAAGGAAGGATGGACAGAAACTAGAATTTAATATCCCTCTCTTCTTCGAAAGATGGGGATAACAAACTGATTCCATACCTGAGAATACAATGGATTCCAAGAATCTATATTGTGTACTAGTCCATAAACTACTTCATCTTTCTCTGCTTCAAAGGTACCTGATAAATAGATTTTTTAATTAATTCATTCATTGATTCCAGTGTTTATTGAAGGATTTTTCAGAAAGGGGTCATTTTTACAAACAATTTCCTCTAATGCACCATAAAATCAATATTTTTTGCATTCATATAATGTTACAATTTAATAATGGGATCATTTAGCAAAATAGATGTTCAATGGCCCATGACCCACTTCTAGAATGAACACTGGTTGATTAGTATACGGCATTAGAACCTTTAGTAACCATCAGACTTGTATGTGTACATTTTAATCTTTACACTACTGTAAATCACTTTTATTTCGCGAGAAATTTATTTTCGCGTAAATTCGCGACTAATCCCAATCACGAATTTAAATATAACGCGAATATTTCCAGCAAACAGATATTTCTATGTTGACATATATATGTTGTATTCAATAATATTCCAAACGCGAATTCAAATGTTCGCGAATAAGGCCAAGATGGTCTTGACGCGAAATTTTCTACTCGCGAAAAATAAGTGATCTACAGTATGGTGCTAGTGTCAGTCAGATTACATTTTGGCTACCCCAAAGTGACCATGAATGAGAGTGGGAAAGTCAGGAGCAATGTGAAATTAGTAACTTGCTTAGAAAACAACATGCACCATCAGGATTTGAACACATGGTCCTTAGATTCGAAGTCAAAGCTCTACAAACAGTGCTACTTGCTTCCATAATGTCCATTTGATTCTTGAGCAAAACTATTAAAATTTTTCAACAAATTAACAGAAATATCATTTATTGCCATCTTATGAGGGAATGGAGTAATGGTGTTTATTGACCCAGTCAAGATTCAGAGAGCCAGTTCTGGGATGGTGGAGGAAACCCAAGTGCATTAGAAAAACACAAACCTTCGACAAGAAAATAGCAAGCTCTGACACATAAGTATCTGCCCAGGTAGGATTCAAATTAAGTCATGTTCCCTGAGGCTTTTTATCATACTTAAATACAGTATATGAATTTTGTAATGGCTATACCCAATGCCATCCATCTAAAGAGATTCATTTTTTCCAAGGTCATCTGTGTGACTGATGCCAAGTAAAAAAAAAAACAACCCAAAAAACTATTAATTCAGCGTCAAGTTTTAAAACTCATGAAAATCAGAGATGCCAAGTTTACAGTTCAGAATATAATACTATCTTACCAAATATTCTGTCAAAAATAATTAATGTTCCACCATAATTTTTGTCAATACAATAACGGTTTCTCCCATGATGCACTCTGTGATGGCTCGGGGTATTAAATATCCATTCCAATGGCCCTAGGGTACGGATCACCTAGAGATGCAAATGTTTGAAAATAAGAAGTTTCATAATTTATATACCCTGTAATTTTAAGTTGAACACAAATGCATCTGTAAATTGTGGATAATAATGCTGCACACAGATATACAATGTATATGAAACAGAAAAATGTGAGGCCTCTAAAAGCAGCGTATAAATATACATGTAGCTCATCACAAAAATACATACGTAAAATCTTAATTACTATCTTCATAACTTTTTTGACTATTTTTGTGCCTTTTCATACAAATATGTATTTAGTATGATGGCGATACCTTCAAAAATCTTAAAGTTATAAAATTCTAAACACTGTTTTCAAACAGATACAATTGACCTTGACCTCTTACACAAATTCACATGGCCTTATTCTCTTATATAATCCATTCAAAATCTTTAAAATTTCCATATTGGCAACATTACCAGTAGATTTTAATTTATGTTTTTTGCAAAGAGATGCATTAAGCATATGACACTGACTTTTTTTTCACTTTTTTCATCAGCTATAGGTAAAGTGGTAGAAATTTTTACCTTTTCAGACTACTAATAGCAATGCACAAGGAGGGGTGGTTCTTTAAAATGCTATGCCTACAGTGACATGGGGCATGAGTTTTTAAGGTCTTTGATTAAGTACAATGGGGTTAAACAATCTATGATGTGATACCTCATAACAAACATTTCTCTGGAATTATTATATCAAATGGAGATCAAATAGCTTCAGTTTGTGTTTTCTCATTAAAATCACTTTACTCTGGTCTATTTCGATGCAAATGTTTTAAAAGATGTTCTGCACAAACATTAAGAGGTATTGATCACATGGTACACTCCATTATTACATGTATGTCATTTTACATACCTCTGTGTGTATCCAGAATTGATATAACAAGTTAAACTGAGTGTGGACCAGAAACACTGATGGTGGCATCACTAATGCTAATGGTAGGTAAAACATCTACAATATAAAAGACAGGATACACAGAATCAATTACAAATCATGTTTCTATAAGTAGGTTATGACCTTGACCTTTGAACTTGAACATGTCCTTCATCTGATTTTCCTTTTATATGTAAAGCTAATATGAAAAGAAAAAGCCTATGTGTTTTTAGACCATCCATGAGTGTTCTAAAACATGGGAGAATCTATATATAAATGCAAATAGATGGTTTTTACAGATGAAGGCCTGAATATATACATATGATGTTTATAAACACTCTGAAAAAATGTCGTAAACAACCTGTATCATCATTTCTTTACAAATATAGAAGTGGAAAGCAAATTTCAATATTTAGGTCATGGCCTTGACTTCTGACATTGACCTTGTTTTCATTTTTATGCCTCATGCTTTAAAACCTCTTACCAAAATCATTATTGCTGATGATGATAACAAGATTGACAACATTTACTGCTACATCTTGCATTGTCAGGCTGACCCATTTGACAGATTTTTTCCCTTTTTAACGGATTTGTATGACAAAAACAGATAAACAGCCAGATAAAATGAAAAGGTCAATTTAGATGGATTTTTCCAATTTTGACAGGTTTTTTCTTAATTAAAAGTATTAAAACTTCTGACTTTTTGTATGGATATAGTACCAAAATCAAACACTTAACAATAAAAAAGTACCTAAATGGCAACCTTGGGTACTAAAAATGTACCGACCTGGACAAATAAATAAATTTGATCGGTCAGCTTGCATTATTCATACAACACTATAATGTTCTAAAAAAACTAAAACATGGAGTAAGGCATTCTAAAATGCCATCACTATGGGTCACACCTGGGGTATGCTAAAATATATACTTTAAAATGTTGCCAATGACACTAAACCAAGTGTATAACAAGTTTGTCAGTACAGGTGAGATAATATTGTTGTTGTAGTCTTTATAAATGTCAATTAAAATCTTTAACATGAAATTCTGCTTTACAATCTGAGATAATACATGTAGAACAGTCAGTTATAGCAAATGATTAATTGTGTAATGGTGTCATTTTACCAAGTTTTTTAACCATTGTTATTGTTCTTTAACCAAAAATCACAAATTGACATTGGCAACATGATGAGACACTATTGAAAGATATAGTTTTTATACATATTACCAGGGTGAGCTAGTGCAATGTGTAGAAAGTGCATATTGGTTCAGAGTGCTGACAAATACATCCAGTAGCCACTGCCCTGTTTCACAATCGTTCTTTAACTAAGACTTTTAATTTAACACATTTTGAAAATCTCTAAATTTATAGAACTAAAAATTCTATAAGGATGTCATCAGCTTCAAGTCATCTTCAAAATGACACTTTAAAATTCTTTAGTTAATATGCTTAGAACTCAATATATCAACTTTGCTCTTTCTGTAAAACACATGAAGAAAATTTAAGTCATTTGTTTTATCACTGCTCATACATAAGGGAATTTTGGCATGGGATAGAAAATTGGACAACGGAAAAAAATGATAAAAACATTAAAATTAAGTTAAAGTATGTATTATTGGCTAAAAAAGGTAAACAGTTCCATGCAATCAACTTTATTATTAGTATTGGTAAATTATATATATATATCAACAAAGAATGAACAACAAAACAATAAGTTTAGATCAATATATTATCAAAATTAAAATATACTTTATAATGGAAAAAAAAATTTAATATCAAAGGATAACTAGACTTTTTTAACGAAACATGGAAGGGATGGGCGAGATTATTTGAAACATAACGAAAAATGTTCTTTGAATAATAATATGTTAACTACGATAGCAATGCTTTTGTTTTTGTTATTTTCAATTATGTAGAATGTAGAATTTTGTGAATTTCATATCGCTATTACAATCAGAAAACTTGGTCTCATATGAATATAATGTGTTGTTGTATTATGATATATGATTGACACACCTGAAAATGCGTGTGTGAATGTGTGAATGCAAGGTGTTATTGTCATTGTTACATATTCTATGTTTAAATTGAAAAAAAAATAAAATAAAAAAAAAAAAAAATACTTTGCCTGATTTAAGTTAAGAAAAGTCTTGATTAAAGAAAGGTAATGAAACATAGCTTTAACATTGTGTGTTGCAAAATGCATGTCATATTTTTGTTTCCATGATTATTTTGTTTGGCTCTAAAATGAATAAAACTGCTTAATCCAAACTTTGGCAAGTTAACTGATAAATTTTTGTACTAGGATTTGTCGTAAGTGGGATTCAAACCTAGGTGTTGAAATTAAGGTACTGTGTTCGGTAAGCACACAGTTTAGAAGCCCCACTATGCAAGTGATCTATTAACTAATCCACCCAGATTGCTATATTAGTATATTAGTTACTACTTTTTCTACCTTCTATCAAACACAGGTGTCTCTCTCATCCTTTTGTGAATTGGGCCGGTGTCCATGCAATTGTGAAAAATGAGCATCATAAAGGCCAAAATTGTGAAATGAAAAAATTGTAGAAAACTAAAACATCTTGTTTTTAAAGGTAAAATTTCAACAGTGTGAAAATTGGTAAAGTAATTGTGAAAAAACAATAAGATTTTAAATTGTGAATGGGGCAGAATATCTGCCCCAAGAACGACCCAGTGAGAGCTCTGATTTAACATGTAAGTTTGTTTTATAGTTTGTTAGCATGCTGACATACCCATGACAGATACTTGAGTATACAGGACTGTCTTAATGCTGTGGTCAAATTGTAATCTTCTGAGCTATGATGTGTTTGGTGTGCAGCCCAAAATATATTAACCTCTGAAGAAAACAATTTAAAAAAAACTGATAACAATATATACTACTTATATGATAAAAAAGTCTGCAGTACTTATACCAGACTCCAGTTTCACTATCATTTCCTAACTAATATTTTTCATAAATTTAACAATTTTTGCATTATTTTAAACTACACATACACAATTTTGAAAACTTTAATACATACAGATGTTTGAAGCTTGAAATGATATTCAAAATGACACCCTAAATCATTTTAATATCTTGAAATTTAAAAAATTATTTAGATTTCAAATTTATCAGATTTAAATTAAAGAAAATCTTGGATAAGAAAGGACTGTGAAACTGGAATTTGATCCTGAAGTCTAGAGTGAATTAATATGTATTTCTGTAACTATGGTAACTGGATGACATCAAAATAGAAACAAAATGGTGTAAAATAAATGAAGCAAAGCAGGATTTCAATGCTTACTTTGTGTGTTCAATGTGTGCTATGTTAGGGTTAAAATTTGTATTGTAATTTAGTAAAACCTTGATTCAATGCCACGATTTGTTCAGTCAAATTTTGTCATTATAACAGGGTTTGGCAATAAATTTAGGGAAGCTTATAAGGAAAAAACCAGAATACATTTGTAAACAAATTTTTAAACTTCACATTACTGTGGTGACAAGCAAGGTGGCAAAGTTGTAGAGGGGCATTATAACAAGGTTTTACTGTACAATGATAATTCTTACCACATCAAATTACAACATGGATTGACTTGCAGTGGTCATAGGATTTTTAAGAGTGGGGTTGTTTTAAAAACCAAAGCAAAAAAAAAAAAAAAATAAATAAAATAAATAAAAAAAAATAAACAACTTAATCGCCATAAAAAATCAATATATTTCATTATATAGTGATATATATGGCCTAATAAGGTCTAAACAATGGGGATATTTGACAAATAAAGGGGCCAATGCCCTTATGTCCCCTTCTAGATTGATCATTGGACTTAATGATTATGTACAGTGAAACTTTGCCAAAATGCCCCTTAATAATTTTGCAAACCTCATTTGTCAACAATTATTTTGAAGTCCCATTAAAATTTATTTATTTTATTATTTTCTTTTTCTTGGATTTATCATCAAATGCCTTTATAATGCTAAAATCTGGCTGAACAAAATGAGGCAATGAATCGAGGTTTTATTGTACTTGAAACTTACTTATTATAACTTTGTCATCTAAATATAGGTCTAAACAATTTGTCCTATAGGAGCAATATGATGTATGGCAGGGTACCATGGAAGTAATGTGCACATGGGTATTTATCAGAGCCAGAACCTTCTTACTGTATAATACAAACCTGTCAAAAGTTTAACACTGAGGTAACGAAAAGGAGTTAAAAGTTCAGCTGCTGAGAGGCTGAAATATGGATGATCAGTGGCCGAAAAGCTGCCAAGAGACAGACAGCAGCTGTCAAAAAGCTGTCAAGATATAGCAAATAAGGGGCTGAGATGAGTCGCCAGTTCAGCACTAATTTGTGAGGCTAGTGTTATATTTTTGACAAGCCTGTATCATATGTGCTATCCAAGGGGTCGCCAGTTCAGCATTAATTTGTGAGGCTAGTGTTAAATTTTCGACAAGCCTGTATCATATGTGCTATCCAAGGGGTCGCCAGTTCAGCAGTAATTTGTGAGGCTAGTGTTAAATTTTCGACAAGCCTGTATCATATGTGCTATCCAAGGGGTCAAAGGTCGAGATAAAAAGAACCTACCCACAATGTATACTTATGAAATGCTGACTGTCTTAATGCAGTTGTCAAATTATAATCTTCAGAGCTATGGTGGACCTGATGTCCCGCCCACATGATATTGACCTCTGTTTGAAAAATATTGTTACAGTTTACTTATGTGGTAATGTTAGTTCTGGATACAGGTACAGTAAAAACTCATTATGATGCCCCTCTATACCTATGCCACCTTGCTTATTGCCACAGTAATTTGAAGTCCTGAAAGCCATTTTTTCTATATATTTTAACCCTCCCTCCATTACCTTTCCACCAAACATTATACCAAATTTGACTGAATAAATGGTGGCAATGGTTTGAGAATTCACTGAATATATATTTTCTTCATATATGGAATATAAGCCAGTTTCCTCCACTATCTCATAAACTGACTGCCTTGACATAAGGGAAAGAATCTTGATTGGAGCGCAAAACTCCATTACTACACTCCTCTCCCTTGTGGCACAAAACTTTGACTGAACTAATGGTAGCTAACAAGCAAGGTTTTATTGTATATAAATTGACAGATCACCGGCTACACCCACTATGATCCTACAAAGGCCCGGCATGCTTGAATTAGACACAAAAATAATGAAAACTCTGCCTTAATTATGCCATTTAATGATGTCACTGACACTAGTATGTCATTAGTTGCTGTGACACTGATTTGGTGCCGTGATGGCAGCCAGTAGCTGGTGTGGGAACATAAGCGGTACTGCTGGCGGTACTTCAATTACAGATTTGTGGGTAAGACAACTCTTGGACAATAATACAACATGGAGCAAAGCCTCTTCTGTATTTTAAAGGACCTTGGTGGCCAAGTGGTCTAAAGTGCATGCTTAATTATCACAGCATATCTCACCACCTAGACTTGAATCCCACTCTTGTCTGATCAGGTTCGTGGTTTCTCCAGGTACTTTAGTTTCCGCTATCATCCCAGAACTGACTGCTGGGTACTCCATTTTCCACCACCATCCCAGAACTGACTGCTGGGTACTCCATTTTCCACCACCATCCCAGACCTGACTGCTGGGTACTCCGTTTTCCACCACCATCCCAGAACTAACTGCTGGGTACTACAGTTTCCGCCACCATCCCAGAACTGACTGCTGGGTATTCCAGTTTCCGCCACCATCCCAGATCTGACTGCTGGGTACTCCATTTTCCACCACCATCTCAGAACTGACTGTTGGGTACTCCATTTTCCACCACCATCCCAGAACTGACTGCTGGGTACTCCATTTTCCACCACCATCCCAGAACTGACTGCTGGGTACTTCATTTTCTGCCACCATCCCAGAACTGACTGCTGGGTACTCCATTTTCCGCCACCATCCCAGAACTGACTGTTGGGTATTCCAGTTTCCGCCACCATCCAGAACTGACTGCTGGGTACTCCATCTTCCACCACCATCCCAGAACTGACTGCTGGGTACTCCATTTTCCACCACCATCCCAGAACTGACTGTTGGGTACTCCATTTTCCGCCACCATCCCAGAACTGACTGCTGGGTACTCCATTTTCCATCACCATCCCAGAACTGACTGCTGGGTACTCCATTTTCCACCATCATCCCAGAACTGACTGCTGGGTACTCCATTTTCCGCCACCATCCCAGAACTGACTGCTGGGTACTACAGTTTCCGCCACCATCCCAGAACTGACTGCTGGGTACTCCATCTTCCACCACCATCCAAGAACTGACTGCTGGGTACTCCATCTTCCACCACCATCCCAGAACTGACTGCTGGGTACTACAGTTTCCGCCACCATCCCAGAACTGACTGCTGGGTACTCCATCTTCCACCACCATCCCAGAACTGACTGCTGGGTACTACAGTTTCCGCCACCATCCCAGAACTGACTGCTGGGTACTCCATTTTCCACCACCATCCCAGAACTGACTGCTGGGTACTACAGTTTCCGCCACCATCCCAGAACTGACTGCTGGGTACTACAGTTTCCGCCACCATCCCAGAACTGACTGCTGGGTACTCCATCTTCCACCACCATCCCAGAACTGACTGCTGGGTACTCCATCTTCCACCACCATCCCAGAACTGACTGTTGGGTACTCCATTTTCCACCACCATCCCAGAACTGACTGCTGGGTACTCCATTTTCCACCACCATCCCAGAACTGACTGTTGGGTACTCCATCTTCCACCACCATCCCAGAACTGACTGCTGGGTACTCCATTTTCCACCACCATCCCAGAACTGACTGCTGGGTACTCCATCTTCCACCACCATCCCAGAACTGACTGCTGGGTACTACAGTTTCCGCCACCATCCCAGAACTGACTGCTGGGTACTCCATTTTCCACCACCATCCCAGAACTGACTGCTGGGTACTACAGTTTCCGCCACCATCCCAGAACTGACTGCTGGGTACTCCATCTTCCACCACCATCCCAGAACTGACTGCTGGGTACTACAGTTTCCGCCACCATCCCAGAACTGACTGCTGGGTACTCCATTTTCCACCACCATCCCAGAACTGACTGCTGGGTACTACAGTTTCCGCCACCATCCCAGAACTGACTGCTGGGTACTCCAGTTTCCGCCACCATCCCAGAACTGACTGCTGGGTACTCCATTTTCCACCACCATCCCAGAACTGACTGCTGGGTACTACAGTTTCCGCCACCATCCCAGAACTGACTGCTGGGTACTCCATTTTCCGCCACCATCCCAGAACTAACTGCTGGGTACTCCATTTTCCACCACCATCCCAGAACTGACTGCTGGGTACTACAGTTTCCACCACCATCCCAGAACTGACTGCTGGGTACTACAGTTTCCGCCACCATCCCAGAACTGACTGCTGGGTACTCCATTTTCCACCACCATCCCAGAACTGACTGCTGGGTACTACAGTTTCCACCACCATCCCAGAACTGACTGCTGGGTACTACAGTTTCCGCCACCATCCCAGAACTGACTGCTGGGTACTACAGTTTCCACCACCATCCCAGAACTGACCGTTGGGTACTCCTTTTTCCACCACCATCCCAGAACTGACTGTTGGGTACTCCATTTTCCACCACCATCCCAGAACTGACTGCTGGGTACTTCATTTTCTGCCACCATCCCAGAACTGACTGCTGGGTACTCCATTTTCCGCCACCATCCCAGAACTGACTGCTGGGTATTCCAGTTTCCGCCATCATCCCAGAACTGACTGCTGGGTACTCCATCTTCCACCACCATCCCAGAACTGACTGCTGGGTACTCCATTTTCCACCACCATCCCAGAACTGACTGTTGGGTACTACAGTTTCCGCCACCATCCCAGAACTGACTGCTGGGTACTCCATTTTCCACCACCATCCCAGAACTGACTGTTGGGTACTCCATTTTCCACCACCATCCCAGAACTGACTGTTGGGTACTACAGTTTCCACCACCATCCCAGAACTGACTGCTGGGTACTCCATTTTCCATCACCATCCCAGAACTGACTGCTGGGTACTCCATTTTCCACCACCATCCCAGAACTGACTGCTGGGTACTACAGTTTCCGCTATCATCCCAGAACTGACTGCTGGGTACTACAGTTTCCACCACCATCCCAGAACTGACCGTTGGGTACTCCTTTTTCCACCACCATCCCAGAACTGACTGCTGGGTACTCATTTTTCCGCCAACATCCCAGAACTGACTGCTGGGTACTCCATTTTCCGCCATCATCCCAGAACTGACTGCTGGGTACTACAGTTTCTGCCACCATCCCACAACTGACTGCTGGGTATTCCAGTTTCCGCCACCATCCCAGAACTGACTGCTGGGTACTCCTGTTTCCACCACCATCCCAGAACTGACTGCTGGGTACTCCTGTTTCCACCGCCATCCCAGAACTGACTGCTGGGTACTACAGTTTCCACCACCATCCCAGAACTGACTGCTGGGTACTCCATCTTCCACCACCATCCCAGAACTGACTGTTGGGTACTCCATTTTCCACCGCCATCCCAGAACTGACTGTTGGGTACTCCATTTTCCACCGCCATCATCCCAGAACTGACTGCTGGGTACTCCATTTTCCACCACCATCCCAGAACTGACTGTTGGGTACTCCATTTTCCACCGCCATCCCAGAACTGACTGCTGGGTACTCCATTTTCCGCCACCATCCCAGAACTGACTGCTGGGTATTCCAGTTTCCGCCACCATCCCAGAACTAACTGCTGGGTACTCCATTTTCCATCACCATCCCAGAACTGACTGCTGGGTACTACAGTTTCTGCCAACATCCCAGAACTGACTGCTGGGTACTCCATTTTCCGCCATCATCCCAGAACTGACTGCTGGGTACTACAGTTTCTGCCACCATCCCACAACTGACTGCTGGGTATTCCAGTTTCCGCCACCATCCCAGAACTGACTGCTGGGTACTCCATTTTCCGCCACCATCCCAGAACTGACTGCTGGGTACTCCATTTTCCGCCACCATCCCAGAACTGACTGCTGGGTATTCCAGTTTCCGCCACCATCCCAGAACTGACTGCTGGGTACTCCATTTTCCATCACCATCCCAGAACTGACTGCTGGGTACTCCATTTTCCACCACCATCTCAGAACTGACTGCTGGGTACTACAGTTTCCGCTATCATCCCAGAACTGACTGCTGGGTACTACAGTTTCCGCTATCATCCCAGAACTGACTGCTGGGTACTACAGTTTCCACCACCATCCCAGAACTGACTGCTGGGTACTACAGTTTCCGCTATCATCCCAGAACTGACTGCTGGGTACTACAGTTTCCACCACCATCCCAGAACTGACCGTTGGGTACTCCTTTTTCCACCACCATCCCAGAACTGACTGCTGGGTACTCATTTTTCCGCCAACATCCCAGAACTGACTGCTGGGTACTCCATTTTCCGCCATCATCCCAGAACTGACTGCTGGGTACTACAGTTTCTGCCACCATCCCACAACTGACTGCTGGGTATTCCAGTTTCCGCCACCATCCCAGAACTGACTGCTGGGTACTCCTGTTTCCACCACCATCCCAGAACTGACTGCTGGGTACTCCTGTTTCCACCGCCATCCCAGAACTGACTGCTGGGTACTACAGTTTCCACCACCATCCCAGAACTGACTGTTGGGTACTCCATCTTCCACCACCATCCCAGAACTGACTGTTGGGTACTCCATTTTCCACCGCCATCCCAGAACTGACTGTTGGGTACTCCATTTTCCACCGCCATCATCCCAGAACTGACTGCTGGGTACTCCATTTTCCACCACCATCCCAGAACTGACTGTTGGGTACTCCATTTTCCACCGCCATCCAGAACTGACTGCTGGGTACTCCATTTTCCGCCACCATCCCAGAACTGACTGCTGGGTATTCCAGTTTCCGCCACCATCCCAGAACTAACTGCTGGGTACTCCATTTTCCATCACCATCCCAGAACTGACTGCTGGGTACTACAGTTTCTGCCAACATCCCAGAACTGACTGCTGGGTACTCCATTTTCCGCCATCATCCCAGAACTGACTGCTGGGTACTACAGTTTCTGCCACCATCCCACAACTGACTGCTGGGTATTCCAGTTTCCGCCACCATCCCAGAACTGACTGCTGGGTACTCCATTTTCCGCCACCATCCCAGAACTGACTGCTGGGTACTCCATTTTCCGCCACCATCCCAGAACTGACTGCTGGGTATTCCAGTTTCCGCCACCATCCCAGAACTGACTGCTGGGTACTCCATTTTCCATCACCATCCCAGAACTGACTGCTGGGTACTCCATTTTCCACCACCATCTCAGAACTGACTGCTGGGTACTACAGTTTCCGCTATCATCCCAGAACTGACTGCTGGGTACTACAGTTTCCGCTATCATCCCAGAACTGACTGCTGGGTACTACAGTTTCCACCACCATCCCAGAACTGACTGCTGGGTACTACAGTTTCCGCTATCATCCCAGAACTGACTGCTGGGTACTACAGTTTCCACCACCATCCCAGAACTGACCGTTGGGTACTCCTTTTTCCACCACCATCCCAGAACTGACTGCTGGGTACTCATTTTTCCGCCAACATCCCAGAACTGACTGCTGGGTACTACAGTTTCCACCACCATCCCAGAACTGACCGTTGGGTACTCCTTTTTCCACCACCATCCCAGAACTCACTGCTGGGTACTCATTTTTCCGCCAACATCCCAGAACTGACTGCTGGGTATTCCAGTTTCCGCCACCATCCCAGAACTGACTGCTGGGTACTCCTGTTTCCACCACCATCCCAGAACTGACTGCTGGGTACTCCTGTTTCCACCGCCATCCCAGAACTGACTGCTGGGTACTACAGTTTCCACCACCATCCCAGAACTGACTGCTGGGTACTCCATTTTCCACCACCATCCAAGAACTGACTGCTGGGTACTCCTGTTTTCACCACCATCCCAGACTGACTACCTTGATATATGTGAAAGAATCTTGACTGGGGCATATAACTCCATTATTCCACTTCACTCTTTTGTTTCACAGGGATGACATTAACTTTTGAAGTAGAAGGCTAATTTTTAAAAGTAATAGGCAGATCATTGACACCAAAAATATAATTAGACATTGGACTTAACCACGTAGAATACAAAATAGCCAGCAACTTTTCAGAGAATAGCAGGCATTTTTTTGCTGGCTACCGGCTTCTTCTGACATCCCTGTTTCATATAAGCTATCTACCAGTGAATTTGTCACATTTTTTAAAAAGTACCTTCTTCCATTTAAATTGGGAAAATTTAATGTTCTGAAATACAGTAAACTGCATAATGACAACTTGCAATGGCTGAGGTCCTCACTACAAAGATGTTATATTTTTGACAATACCTAACATTTTGTTAGTAAGGATAACTAGATATAATTTGCAAGTATATCACTGCTGTTATGGGAATTTTAGTGATCAAACTGGGAAAATTTAGTTATTTTCCCTAGGGTAAACTACCTTTATTTGGTAGTATTTTTAAGCAAGCAAAATCACAGACTACATATATAACTTACCATGACCACATCGGTGAACCCAGTAATAACAGAAATCAACACCAACAAAACCTAGTAACCATGTCCAAGGGTCATTCCAAGGCAAATTGACAATGTTAAATCTATCATACATCCATATGTAAGCAGCTAATTCTGTTGATCGGAAAAGTAAACTGAAATATTGAAACGATATCCTTTATATTTTAAAAATTTCTTCTTCTTTTTTTTTAATTATGATGTACAAAATTTAAATATTGAAAAGATTTCCTTTTAATTTGGTTGAAATTTGTTGCAAACTATGTAAAGTGAAATTCAGAATTTTACCTTAAATTCTGAAGCAAAAGAAATTCTTAAGTACAAAACTAAAATATTGAAAGATTTATTTTGGTTGAAATTTGCCAAAATGTGTTGCCAAATTCAGAATTTGAAATCAAAGAATAGTTTAAATGTAAATAATTTCAATAGCAAAATCATTATGGAAGTTGGTTGGTTGAATGTTGCTTCATGTCACATCAGCAATTTTTCAGCTATTTGTGAAGAGAACTATTTTATTAATCTCTATGGATTAATCTATGTACAGATTTGTGTTTGCATGTGAAGTGTAAGTGTGTTGTATGGTCTGCCTTGTACTAGCTCGCACTCAGGGCGACTTCAGGGCAGACAAGCGTACCACTTCCCCAGTCCATTATACTGATACCAGGGGAATCAGTAAAAGCCAACGGCAAGGAAAATTCGCTTTACCACATGTAGTCTGAGTGGGACTCAAACTCACAGCGGTTAGAGACCCTGAATTTGAAGACTGGCATCTTATCCATTAGGCCACCACAGCCTCATTATGGAAATGGCTATTGACAGGATTCAGCAAAATACTGCAACGATATTTATTTTAGCGATACAAACCAAGTTTTGAAAATTCATGACTCTGGGGCCAGCTTGTTTCATACACTGTCTTATAGCGATTTTGTCTGGTTGAAAATATACATGTAAGTGCTCCGATAAAGTGCTTGACCACTTGACCACTGGTCCTGACCAAGTTGGAAAGCCAAGAGACAAGTTAACTGTGAAACTTTATTTCAAACTCATTCCAGTGCCAAGTAGATTATATGTCATATGTCATTCATGACTCTGATGAATAAAACAAATTACATTTTGTTTTAGTGCTAACCTACAACTCCTTGGCGACAAGTGCATAACACCTGAACAATAGGCACAGTGCAAAGCAGTTTGAAAAATTTTTCTGTTATGAGAAATCACTACCGTGACAAAATACCTGTACAACCCAACAGTATCTTATCCGATCAACAGGTTGAGCTGTTTCTTAAAACAGGTGAATTCTGCAAACCAATGAGCGGCGATTCATTTATTAATCAAGTTTAACATAGTAACTGCAACCTGAGCAACCGGGCATATGTGTAGTACTTGACCCACAGCAATAGATTTGTTTACCTGTGCAACTGTGAGAGTATTCCATTTGCTATGGAACTAAATCCATCATTAAACCGAGGTAGCTTTCTTTTCTGCCATATAAGCAGAGGAACTTCTAATATCACCAATATCAGGAAAAAAGGGATAGCCTGAAATAATACAATATGGCCTGTATAAACTAATGCAATAGATTGAGCAAAAATGTGTGTTTATACAACAACATGTTGTGGTAGGGCTTCCTAAAAGTACCCCATACCCATTAACAACAAGTTCTATTTAAAGTTAAAAAAAAAATCAATGTTAAAAAGTACTCGATTCCGTCATTTTTAAGCTTTTTAAATCAAAATTAAAATTTCAGTGAGGGTAGAAATGGATGTTTTTACCCATTCCATTTTTGATTTAAACAAACATGGTTTAAGTCACAAAGTGTGTTCCATGCAATAAAACCTTAATTTATCAACATCATTTTTCAATCCAATGCAACATTAAAGAAGGTGTTTGTCATTTAAATGTATTAAAATGAAGAGAAACTTGCAAAGGAATATAATATTATATATATACATTATTAAAAATATATACTAGTAGCAAAAATCAAATTGGGTCTCAATAAAATAATGACATTATGCAAGAAAGTAGAAAACAATGGGTTTGATAGGAGGCTGGGTAGCTCAGTTGGCAGCGAATGCTGCTAGCACAGAAAGGTCCCAGATTTCAGTCCGAGATTGGCCGCTGCATTTTCCTGTTCCTGTTATATTTGGTGGCTCATCTGACCCTGAAAGGAATCTAGAGATGTTATCGTGGACAAACAAGGTATCGCGACATTGCCAAAAGTTTAAGATATTGTCACGATATATTGGATATTTCTAGATGAATATGCTCAAACAAATTGGCTGGGTTTTCAATGGACTTCAATAAATACAAATATAATAAAAAAATAAGATATAAAATTACAAATTTTATTAAAGTTATTTGAAGATTAACTGAATTAAATTTGTAAGCAGTGATTTGTTTGTGGTTCACGGCAAAAACCACATGTTCAGACAATCTGCTTCACCAATAGTGTTCAGTGATATCATGATGTAAGCTTGGTTCGACGATATCACCATTGGCAAAACATTGGCAATGATTATCACGATTCCGATATATAATTAATAACATCTCTAAAGGAATTTGACCAATATGTTGGCCCCAGGGTGGAATCTAGTAGCAGTTTGGATTCAAAGTTCAATTGAAAAAGAAAGGGAGGAATGTAACAGACTGTGTTTGATAGTATTAGTCAGTATTGGGAAGGTCCTGGGTTCAAATGTCTGTTTGACCAATGAATTTTTCACTTTCGCATTACTATTGTAAAGTCTCAATATCAGATAGTTGAACAATTTTGACCAAGATTATTTTTACATTTGTGATCTTGGTTGAAAAGAAATTGACTGTAGTTACACAATTTCTAAAATTATGGGAGTGAACTGATCTTGAATGCAACATAAAAGACCCTCCTACCCATAATAAAATATAAGAAATACCCATTAGCTAGTATATAAAAAGAGAGTTCTTTTTTATATACTTATGGGTATTTTTTTTAACATTTTATTATGAAACTGTACAGCCCGTGATCCACAGGCACTTGTTTCTGATATTAAAAAAGTAACATGCTTTACTTAAACATGTTATGTTTAAGTATAGAGTGGGTTTTTTTAATAGCAGAAACAAGTGCCTGTGGTGTGATCCTATTAATCTTATCATTTTTACCTCAGTCACATAATCCGGAACTTCATTTACTGTCTCAAAAGATGTCTCATTTGGCGTTACCAGGTACAGAAGTCGCCTAAATCCAACAACAGACTTCTTCTTCAGGAGCCTTTCCATTGTGTCCATAGTTGTATAACTTTGTCACATGAATATTCGGCGTTTGTTTGGCTTGCCACCAGACGTCCTTTAATATTGAGGTAAATTTGTTACATGGTTAAAATCAGATAAAATTATGTTACATGACAAAGTCTTCTGATATATTGCTTTATCTACTAACTATAGATGATACATAACGTCCAGGAACAAGAGCAATGTCAAAGTGAAAGTAGGCAATGGAGACGACTTCTTCTTAAGTAGTTCCCTGCAATGTCTGGAGCACCGATATTTGTTTTATAACTGTAGGGATAAGTGGGAATGATAATATTGAAGCAAAGTTTTCCGATTTATCACTTTATCTACAGACTAGATGATACAGAAGATTTAAAAACAGCCTGGCAACAATGCCAAATAAAGTGAAAGTAGGCAAAGGCGACGTCTTCTCCTTATGTAGTTTTTACCATTGTCTGGAGCACCATACTTGTAGTCAAAATCAAAAACTGATTTGGAGTTCAACCTGACTTGAAAATCGGCCCCGGTTAAACATTGATTGCTTGATTGATGGATGGATGGATGGATGGACGGACTGACGGACTGACGGACTGACGGACTGACTGACTGACTGATTGATTGATTGATTGGGTTTTGAGTCCCAGTCAAGAATATTTCAGGACGTGCGGCAAATTTTTTACCTTTGCAGTGAGCTACCGTAGTGATAAGCGTGGGAGTAATTCCGTACATTTGTAGTCTCTTGGATTACTGATTTCATTGCAATAAGATTCTGCTCATTGTTTTTTTGAGGTTATGTAAAATAGTCTTTGTCTTTGTCTAAAATTAATATTTTCTTTCTTTAAAAGAATGTAAAATATTTTTCCATTGAAGCTGATATCGTTTGTATATATTCTTGCTTAACAATTTGATTTCGCTTTCTAGTAACTACAGCTGTCAAAATAATTAAAAAAATATATCCTGATATATTGAATATTTCCAGCTCGATACTAATAACACAGTCAACAATATATTGCACATTCATAAAATTTGATGTACATAGAGGTTATGTGCATTAGCAGGTGTGTTTATATTGTTGTTAAGTTATATTTTATTTAGAAAAATATGTCACACGGTATTATTTTTGTGACTATATTGCTAACAGACCAGTTTGGAGGATATATTTCTGTTATCAACAATATTAAATTATTATTCCAGCTTTGAAGAATACATTTTCCCTGGGTATATTTCATATACATTTATTTATAATGAAATTCAGGCACAGCATCAATTATAACATAAATAAATAGATAAATAAATAAATAAATAAATGTTCAAGCCGAAGGTGGCTTTACCGTTTTGGTCATTTTTACACTTTTCTAGTTAGTGAGATATGTAGCGTGCACAAAAACATTATGTTCATTTCTGTACAGATTTTTACAGTCAATTCTTATCAATAAACTGAAGAAAATTTCCTACAGAACGAAATAAAATTCATGCCGTTATACGTAAAACAAAAATGCATCAAACGAATTAATTTTGCCACGATAACTACCCATAGCTTTCAATAGTTTATATTGAAGTATGAGAAAATTTCGCAATAATTAATTAACTAATCTATCTAATTTAAAGTATTGTAATAAATTAAAAAGACAAATCAGAATCTAACGAAACTCTCTCTCTCTCTCTCTCTCTCTCTCTCTCTCTCTCTCTCTCTCTCTCTCTCTCTCTCTCTCTCTCTGTGTGTGTATGCACGCAATTGCAAAAACAGCAACGTTTTTTCTCAACGACTTTTCAGTAGTGCGAGAGAATTAATATGTACTCATCTATGTAATACTTAATATTTGGAACAGGGTATTATAACTTGAAGATAGCATTTCCTCACACACACACTGAGAGTGCGTATACTACGGTGTAACGTCACAATATTGCGTCAATAAGGTTTTTTTTCTGCCACATACCTCTATCTTTATGTATATAGTTACTTCTGGTTTTGCAAGCCCATTCCCAGTTGTTAGAAAATTGATTAAGTATAATCAATGATTAACACAAGTCTATATCTGCCACAACCAACCGGAGTCATTTAATGAAGTTACAGTCTATATCTTCCACATATCATAAGATCTTGTCAAATAGGAGTCATTTCATGATGTGACAGTCCATATCTGCCACATATATTACGATATTGCCAAATGGGAGTCATTTCATGATGTCAAAGTCTATATCTTCCACATATCATAAGGTATTGTCAAATAGGAGTCATTTCATGATGTCACAGTCCATATCTGCCACATATAATACGATATTGCAAAATGGGAGCCATTTCATGATGTCAAAGTCGATATCTGCAACATATCATAAGATATTGCAAAATAGGAGTCATTTAATGATGTCACAGTCTATATTCGCCACATATAATAAGATATTGACAAATGGGAGTCATTTCATGATGTCACAGTTTATATCTGCCACATATCATAAGATATCGGCATATATAGTCATTTGATGATGTTGCAATCTATATCTGTCACATAACATAAGATATTTCGAAATAGGAGTCATTTAATGATTTCACAGTCCATATCTGCCATATATCATAAAATATTGCGAAATAGGAGTCATTTGATGATGTCACAGTCCATATCTGCCACATAAGATATTGTCAAATAGGAATCATTTCATGATGTCACACTCTATATCTGCCATATGTCATAAGATATTGCGAAATAGGAGTCATTTAATGATGTCACAGTTCATATCTGCCATGTATCATAAGGTATTGCCAGAAAAGGATGTTTTCATGATGTCACAATCTATATTCGACACATTTCTTAAGACATCGCCATATATAGTCGTATCATGGTGTTACAGTCTATATCTGTCACATATCATACGATATCGCCATATAGAGTCGTATCATGGTGTTACAGTCTATATATGTCACACATCATACGATATCGCCATATATAGTCGTATCATGGTGTTACAGTCTTAATCTGTCACATATCATACGATATCGCCATATAGAGTCGTATCATGATGTTACAGTGTATATCCGTCACATATTATACGATATCGCCATATACAGTCGTATCATGGTGTTCCAGTCTATATCTGTCACATATCATACGATATCGCCATGTAAAGTCGTATCATGATGTTCCAGTCTATATCTGTCACATTTCATACGATATCGCCATATATATAGTCGTATCATGGTGTTCCAGTCTATATCTGTCGCATATCATACGATATCGCCATGTAAAGTCGTATCATGGTGTTCCAGTCTATATATGTCACATATCATACGATATCGCCATGTATAGTCGTATCATGGTGTTCCAGTCTATATCCGTCACATATCATACGATATCGCCATATATAGTCGTATCATGGTGTTACAATCTATATCTGTCACATATCATACGATATCGCCATGTAAATGTAAAGTCGTATCATGATGTTATAATCTCTATATGCCACAAATCAAAAAGTCTTAGCAAATTCGGTGACAAACCTCGATGTCAAAATCTGGATCTACCGCATGTATTGAGGTATTGCCACATCTGGTTCTATAAGTAGGTTCATTGAATGACAAAGTATCCCATTAATGCTTATTTAGTGGATCATGATCCACATGGCAACGGCAAGTGCGCTTCATGTGGACGTTTCAGAGCCAAGTGAAGATTGGATGACTGTTCTAGAAGCGGAAACCCGCGCATTACGTCGCCATACCTCTCTCGCACCTCCGTAAACGTTTTCAGACGGCGACGGAGACGACACGCCAACTTGTCAGCAATCATGGTCTGACAGTGTGTCCAAGAATGGTTAGGAATCGGTTTCGGGGTTTCATATAAAGTCATGACGTCCATATGTTGGCCAAAGTCGATAAATGATCACTTGTTACCGCCAGATGACGTTAAAACATCATCGCAACCGCCTGGTGACGCCAACAGCATTTTACAGCCACCTGGGGACGCCAACACCACTTCCCAATCGCCTGGTGACGCCAACAGCACTTCACAACCACCTAGTGACGTTAATATCACTTCACAGCCACCTGGAGACGCCAACACCACTTCCCAACCACCCAGTGACATCAACACCAATTTTACTAGTACTTCTACTGGTTAGTAGGCGAGTATATAAATAATGAAATTATCTTTCGGATCATTATTTGATTTTGCAGTTTTGGTCCCGCACTTGAGCAGAACTATATCTGCCGAATCTTTTGAATATCAGGTCCTTAAGAACATTATTGGCAAGACCATAAAACGTATTTGCATAAATCTGTTATTGATTTAGATGTTGTAGATACACTGGAAGTGCTCACCGTTCCAAATCCGTTCTTACTTCCAGTCCCGAAGTTTATGTGTTGGACTTGGTATGCCAATTTTCAAAGTTTTTACTTTGCTTTTTTCAAAGTTTTTGGACATCCAGGTGGCAGTTAACATTTTTTCTCGATTAACCAGTTTTCAGAGTTTTTTAACTTTACTTTTGGAATTGTGATTTGGACATTGATTGATATGTCTATTTTTCTCGATTTATTAGTTTTCAGAGTTTTTTAATTTTACTTTTGGAATTATGATTTGGACATTGATTTATATGTCTATTTTTCTCGATTTAGTAGTTTTCAGAGTTTTTTAACTTTACTTTTGGAATTATGATTTGGACATTGATTTATATGTCTATTTTTCTCGATTTAGTAGTTTTCAGAGTTTTTTAACTTTACTTTTGGCATTGTGATTTGGACATTGATTTATATGTCTGTTTTTCTCGATTTAGTAGTTTTCAGAGTTTTTTAACTTTACTTTTGGCATTGTGATTTGGACATTGATTTATATGTCTGTTTTTCTCGATTTAGTAGTTTTCAGAGTTTTTTAACTTTACTTTTGGTATTGTGATTTGGACATTGATTTATATGTCTGTTTTTCTCGATTTAGTAGTTTTCAGAGTTTTTTAACTTTACTTTTGGTATTGTGATTTGGACATTGATTGATATGTCTATTTTTAATTTTTCTGCAGCTGGTGGTATCTAAATATGATGAAAACAATTTTCTTCGAAATGCGGAATTAATGAAATGATTGAGTGAATATAGAATAAGAATTTATTTATGCTTTATACAATGCTTGTATTATCAAGTACTATACATTTATGACATATGAATGAGAATGTGAACATCATAATAAAAGTTAACATATTTAAGTATCTGGCCCCGGTTTCACAATCATTCCTTAGCTAAGATTTTCCTTAACTTAAATTTAGCAAATTTTGGTAATCTCTTTTTTAAACCGCTGATGAATATTTTTGTCAAAACTAAATGCAAATGTTTAATTCTAGCAATAATCTTAAACTTGACACCTTAAGTTCCTGAATTTCTTCAAAATTAACAAAATTATAAAGATTTGAAATTTTGTAAGATTTAAGTTAAGGTTAATCTTAGCTAAGGAATGATTGTGAAACCGGGGCCAGATAACTATTTACAAAAATAATATTAAAAAATTGACAAAAGTATAAAAATACTGAAATGCAGTGGAACCTGCCTTAAAGGTCACCTCTATATAAGGGACACCTGCTTATAAAGACCTATAAAAGTTTACCCCAATTGTTTTTTATTCGTTTTATTTAAACCTCCATTTAAAGGCCATTTTTACTGGCTCCCTTGGGTGACCTTTATAGACAGGTTTGACGGTACAAATCTATATAAATGTATAATGTCCCATAACCTAGCAATACTTGAAATAATACACCATCACTGGTAATTCAGACGATCAACCATTTCAGTTTTCTTATACTTTTGTGACCTTGAACCCTGAACCATTGGCTCTGAATAATTGTTATTCCTTATCAACAGCAATCCAATAGGCCTATACAAGTCTATATAAAACATTCATAATTATCCAGATAATTATTTATTTCCATATCCTTATGATCTTTCAACCCACAAAATTGGTTTACAAATCAAAATTGGTATTATATTTACAACCACAATATTCTAATATATATACCAATACAAAATGTTTATAGTTTGCAGATAAATAACAATTTCCTTATCTTATACATAATATATTATACCAGGCCCCGGTTTCACAATCATTCCTTAGCTACGATTTTCCTTAACTTAAATATGGAAAAATATCAAATTTTTATAATTTTGTTAATTTTCAACAAATTTCAGGAATTTAAGGTGTCATTTTTAAGATAGCTGCTAGATTAAAATATTTGCATTTAGTTTTGACAAAAATATTCACCAGTAGTCCCATTATAGGATTAACAAAATTTGCTAAATTTAGGTTAAGGAAAATCTTAACCAAGGAATGATTCTAAAACTGAGTCCAGTATTAATATTACACCACAAGACGGCCATTTCGTAATACAAGTCCTCATCACTAGTGCTTGAACCAAAATTGTGAAACCGACATTTTTTTCAAGTGGTTGAAAAAATATCCAAAGTACCAAAATATATTTAACCAACTCATTGACATTGACGTGTAAAGGCATGACCTTGATAGTTTTGATACAATGTTTCTCCAACAATACAATATATTACTTACTTATTTACCACAGAATAAGCCAAAGAAAACAATCAAATAATGTGAAGCCTTTTCTTTCTAACCTACATGTACTGTAAACGTATTTAATTTCGCGTGTATTTATTTTTGCGGTATAGGAAATTTAGACATATCTGCGTAGCTATATTTTCGCGTTTTTGAAATATGCACTGTAACACAATAAACATAATTTAAATTTCGCTAGGTATTAAATTTTCACGCAAACCAAACCACCGCTAATTAAGGGAAAATTAGTTCACCGCGAAATTAAATATGTTTATAGTATATGTTATTTAAAAGATTTTTTTTTTAAAAAGAAGGAGATATATAGTTTTAATTTTTTCTCAGAAAAATATATTTGATAATTTACAACAAGTTTTACCATAAAGAAGATAATTAGCTATCTAAACCTCATTACAATTCACTCATTAACAATTATTCAGTACAACTATGCCAACTATTCAACCAATGTAGTAATAGTATAAGGCATATTTTGATCCTGGAGATACAAGATGCTTTTTGGAACTTGGTTGCAATTTGTTGCTTTGAATACATTAATGATTCCATACAATTATATCAAATATGTTTATTAAAATTTTCAATTTAATATATCTATTAATATATATACTGTAAACCGCTTTATATTGGCGCATACTTATTTTAGCGATTGTTGACTGGTAAACATATTAGCGCAGTTTAATTTTAGCGTAATCAATTCCAGTCTGAACTGTTTAATACCTCTTTATATTAACGTATTTTCTCGTCTAAAACCCACAACTTTCAGCCAAAAAAATTAATTTGAGAAGGGGATGCCAGGTTACAATAACTATGTAATTGTGTTTGAATTTGTTTGACTTTTACTGAGAGAAAATCTCCGTAACTGACCCAGGAAGTCACTAGACAGACAGATGTCTGCAGGAAGCTTTCATCATAATTTGGCCCTCTCATCGAGTAGACATTTTACTGAATAAATATTTAAATCAATAATAACATATTTTGTTTTTATTCATTTAAACACCAACTGTTTTTTAAATACAAATGTTTCGACACATTGTCGATGTATCCCCGATAACAGCCGCTTAGATCATTATAGAGGTCAATAATTAGGATTTATAATATGTTGCCGACATCACAGAAAAATAAACAATTTTCACATAACGGGTCTAATTTGTTAATATAATAGTTAATATTTTAATGTTTGAAGCCAACTACTGGTAAATTGAAATTAATTACCTGAAAAGGAGACGTATCACATACAATGGCCAGTAATTAACTGATTAACAGCTATGCCAGTGTTCCATCATTTGTCGGTGGTCAGTCTACCGGGTCTGGGTAATTAATCCCTAATTACTTATCAGGTGCGGGTATATCGATTGAAGCCATACCACTGTCATTCATAACTATTATTATTTTAACACTGACTATATAACCATTTAACGTGCGTCCATACACATTCATAGTCACAGCAGCGATGTACAGTACTGAACTTTTTTTGTTGTAATTTTAGCGGCAGTTTTATTTTAGCGCTGACACTCTTATCGCCAATTGCGCTAAAATAAAACTGCCGCTAAAAAAACACGGTTTACAGTATTTATGTTATACGGTTATAGTTAAACAACATTGTCCTGGTCGCTTGACCATTCATTAGAGAGGCTGCGGTGGCCTAATGAATAAGACGTGAGTTTACAAATCCAGGGTCTTTCACCGCTGTGAGTTTGAGTCCCGCTCCCACCACGTGGGCCGTTGGCCTTTACTGATTCACCTAGTATCAGTATAATGGTCTGGGGGAGTGGCACGCTTGTCTGTAGCGTACTGACTCTGTGAGCTAGCACGTTAAAGTCGCCCTGAGTGCACGCTAGTACAAGACAGACCATAAAACACACTGGCACTTCACATGCATACACGAAATTATTCATAGATTAATCCATAGAGATTAATAAAATAGTTATCTTCGCGAATAGCTGAAAAATTGCTGATGCGACGTTAAGCAACATTCAACCATCCAACCAATTAACAATTCATTATAAATATTGACATATAATGATCAGTTCAATACATGAGTAGTGCTGGGATTCACAGTTAATATATAAACAAAGCATGTTTCTTCTTAATGTAGAGGAACTACACACGTGTTTCCTAATTTAAATGAACTGTTCTGTGATAGATTTTTATATTAAAGGTCAAAATGACAGGTCAATGTTGTTTGTTTATATATGTAATTTAATAATATAGGCAAACAACTTTGACCTGTCCGCTTGACCTTTAATTTAAATATTTATCACGGACCAAGTACATCTATGTATAGGAAGCACAGGTGTTTAATTTTTATACATCGTACGATATACTCACTTCATGGAGTAATGTGTGCACTATTTATGTATTATCTTAACACTGCCTATATATTCGGTGGATCTTCCTATATGAATATTCCTAATAAAAGGTCAAGCGGACAGGTCAATGTTGTTTGCTTATAATAATAATAATAATAATGATAATAATACTAATAATAATAATTATATATACAAATAATATAGTAAAGGAATGACGTTAATTTTTCTTTTTGTTATGGAAGTATGAAATAATTGGACATTTTGCACACTCAATAATTCGCGTAGCGAATTATGTTACGAGTGCAATGTCCAATTCTTTTATACTTTAATAACAAAAAGAAAAAATTAACACCAGTTCTTATAAATCAAATCATAGAAAATTTTCAATAACAAATTAACAATTTAAATAACAATATTGCTGTAGCAAGTAAAAAATAACACCGTTATGGCGTAGGAATTCAAATGCCTCCATAATAAGATGACGTCACTGAGAGCCAACCCATTAATGCAAACGTAACAGAAAAATATGACTAATCATAATGCTTAAAACAAAGGAGAATTGAATTATAAAGAAATAAAATAAAAAATGAACGTATTTGAAGTCTTTAAATGTTATGTTGAATGACTGATGAGACACAGTTGGTTTCAATAGGAACCAAATAAAACTAAAAATAAAGATATTTTCAATACCATAACCTTTCAATAACAAAAGTCGAAATTCACCTTTTGATCTTCTATATCTAGACCAAAGAACAATTACAATAAAATATGCTATAGCGACTACCTATATATAATCAAAAACAAACATACTAATCTATGTCCGAATTACAATCCAGAAGCAAAGATAAAACTATGGAACTGACAAGTTAGGTAAGACACGTGAACTTCCACCAGGGAAGTGAGGCCGGGTGCTCCGGAAAAATCATTTTTTAATCAAGAAAGTACAAGTTATGTAAGTCTCATGGCTGACTTACATATACAGCTTTTTCTGTACTTAATTCTAAGACGTTATATGGAGTCAAACATTATAAATACAAATAAGACATTTTTTCTGAACACCGAATCTTTTTTCCGAAAGAATATTATTTTTCTCAGTTATTATGGTAAATAAACAAAATGAATCGGTTTTATATACAGAGCATTTGAAGGTTCCCCTACAGTTTTGACTAGAAATACATGGTCTACATATGATATAACTTGTGAAACTTAAATTTATTTTTTCAAGAGTTTGAACAGATACTGGAAGGACCAAAATAATAACAATAACATTTTTCAGTTATTTCTCAAAAGTGAATCGCTATTCATTTAACACATGACAGTTTTTCTCAAAGTTTTGATATAATATATTACTCTGTATATTTCATTCACTATTTTACATAGGTAATGCAATCGCCTATTTATAAGTCAATTTTGTATCAGAAAGTATTCGTCGTCTACACTGAAGCGTATATACAAAGCAAAAACATTTTGTCAAAGTTATTTATGTAAAAAAAGGTTTCTCCAAAAAGTTCTGATGACTAGAAATACACTACTTTCTATACATGGTGCATAATCAATGAAATAATCTATTTACAAGTCAAATGTGTACACATTATTTGTCGCCTACACTGAAGCGTATATAAAAATATAAAAACATTTTGTCAAAGTTATTTATGTAACGCAAGGTTATCCCCAAAGTTCTGACTAGACATACACTACTTTCTATACATGGTACATACTTAATAGAACCATCTATTTACAAGTCAATTAAGTATGAGAAATATTTGTCGCATACAATGAAGCGTATATACGAAGCAAAAACATTTTGTCAAAGATTTTTGTGTAAAAAAAGTTTCTCCCAAAGTTCTAACTAGAAATACACTACTTTCTTCACATGAAGTATAGTTAATGAAACTATCTATTTACAAGTCAATTCTGTATCAGAAAGTATTCGTCGTGTACACTAAAGCGTATTTAAAAACAAAAACATTTGTCAAAGTTATTTATATTAAGAAAGGTTTCCGCCAAAGTTTTGACTTTACTTTTACCACATTACTATCTATACATGGTGCATAATTAATGAAACCTTCTATTTATAAATTAATTATGTATCAGAAATATTCGTCGCATACAAAAAAGCGTATATAAAAACAGAAACATTTTGTCAAAGTTATCTATATAAAGAAGGGTTTTCCCAAAGTTTTAACTAGAAATACATTACTTTCTATACATGGTGCATAGTTAATGAAACCATCTATTTACGAGTCAAATGTGTTAACAAGAGGATCAGTCCTCCGGGCTAATCTTATATTTATACTTATATCGTTATATATTTATTGCTCACTGTTATGTTATGTATATATTGTATTTTTATGTTTTCAACGTTGTATTGCTTACAATAAGAGAATAAAGAAATTGAATTGAAAGTATTCGTCGCCTACGCTGAAGCGTGCATACAAAGCAAAACATTTTATCAGAGATATTTATGTAAAAAAGATTCTCTCCAAAGTTCTAACTAGAAATACACTACTTTTCTAGTAAATAGTAGATAGTTATTGAAACCATCTATTTACAAGTCCATTATGTACAAAATATTTGTTGCACACAATGAAGCGTATATAAAAATCAAGATTATTTATGTAAAAAAGGTTCCCCCTTAGTTCTAACTTTACTTTTACCTAACTACAATAATTTCTATACACGATGCATAGTTACTGAAATCATCTATTTACAAGTCAATTATGTACAAAGTATTTGTCGTGTACACTGGAGCGTATATAAAAAACCAAAAACATTTTGTTAAAGCTATTTATGTAAAGAAGGGTTTCCCAAAAGTTCTGACTCGAAATACACTACTTTCTATACATGGTGCATAGGTAATTAAATCATCTATTTACAAGCCGATTTTGTATCAGAAAGTATTTGTCGTCTACAGTGATGCTTATTTACAAAAAATAATATTTATTCCAAGTTATTTTTCTAAACAATATGATTCACTTTTTCTACATACAGCACATGTGAAAGATTTTCCAATTTTGAACCTACCTTTATCTATCTATAAGTCAAGTTTGTACCGAAGAGAATCCGTCGTCTACACTGACAATAACATTTTTACAATAAACAAAGTGTATCGCTTTTTAGTTAGCGCATATAAAGTTTTCTCCAAATTTTTGACTAGAAATATATAATGTTACTTTGTGTATATGATTCAGTTTAGCATAGTAAATGTAATCATATACTATAATTCATTTTTTATCAGATTATACATCGTCTACACTGAAGCTAATTTAAAAAGCAATAACATTTTTACTATAAACAAAGTGTATCGCTTTTTAATTAGCGTATATAAGGTTTTCTAAAAATTTCTGAATAGAAATATATGATGTTACTTTGTATATATGATACAGTTTAACATAGTATATGTAATCACCTACTAGTATTTATTATTCAATTTTTACAAGATTATACATCATCTAAACTGAAGCTTATTTACAGCACGGTAATATTTTCTCTTATTTATTCAAGTGATTGGCTTTTACTACATACAGACATATAAAAGATTCTCCAAGTTGAATCTACCTAGAAATATATAGCTGTCAATTGTAAACACATTTATTGTATTTGCCATCTACATGAAACCATATTTACAAAGCAGTAACATTTTACCACAAACAGTGTATCTCTTTTTTTAGTTTTTTCCCGAAGTTTTGACTAGAAATACATGTATAATAATTTCTATTCATTATATAGCAATATATGCTTCACTTAGAAATTAAATACCGAGGTATTAGCATGCAAAAATATCGATATTTGTTCGCTAATTTTGTTCTAGCCCCGAGGTTTCCCGAATCAATCCTTTTCATATTGCACGCTTTGTCATATGCCGCTGTTGTTTATGACGCCATACGATTGTTGTAACATTGCTGAAGACGTTATCGCCGAGTTGTTGCCATATTGAAATAATTTTTATATTCATTTACAAGAACTAGTGCAATATTTATGTATTTTATGACAAAATGGTATTTTAGTGAAATACTTGATGGAAGTAAAGTTATTTATTTTGCTATATAATAAAAGGGCTATTGAACTGATATTGTAAAAAATTGTTCCTCGTTGACTCGAAATTTGCACTCGCAAGCTCGTGCAAATGTCAAATCAACTCGGGACAATGTTTCACAAAATCAGTTAAATAAGCCTATAGTATGATAAACTATATATTTGA
The DNA here is from genome assembly GCA_021292105.1 of Anadara kagoshimensis. Classification (NCBI taxonomy): domain Eukaryota; kingdom Metazoa; phylum Mollusca; class Bivalvia; order Arcoida; family Arcidae; genus Anadara; species Anadara kagoshimensis. Next base: position 14,944,581 of record CM037867.1, on the reverse strand, counting down.
TGGTTGATACAACTTGTTTCGTTTATTTATCAGTCAATTTTCTGCCAGAGAGTATTCATTTTCTACAGGAACATTCGGTCTTCTGTCAGACAGAAAAACAGCGTCATACTCATAACAACCATCATTCTTCCTGTTTTGTATCGTATGGTCATAGATATTGTCCTTCAGCCCTTTGTTTCCATTTCGTCTTTCTCTTTCCTTACCAATTGCATCATATTCACTTTCTTTCAGATTATGATAAATGTATTGGTCCTGGTCGGCCTCCCTTTCTTTGATCCCTGCGTTAGCCTTAGAGGAAGTGGATGCCTGGTCGTAAACCAATGCATTTGGTTTATTTGACTGCTGTTGTCCAGATGATTTAAAGGTTCGATTTGCTTGTGGAAAAACATCATCAGCATATGTATATCCCATATGTATACTCTCAGTAGGTTTGTTAATTTCATTCTTGTTTCGCCTGCAAGAAAGCAATCTGTTTTTAAAGAAGTCAATATATATTTGATAACTTTTAAATATGTGACATAGTAAAATGAATTATAAAAATAAATTGTTAAAGCAGGGTGTTTACTTGCTCCTTGAAACAATATATTATCCATATTACCCTTGATATATTTGATGTCACATAATTTCATGTTCCTTTCGTTCTCAATTTCGATAACACACGTTGCTGCTGTAGCTAACTAAACAGGAGATACGTTTGATTTACATGTATATTTTTGTGAAAGGTTTTTTGTGTACATTGTATCATAAACTTTTCTTTCTCTTACATTTTATGTGGATAATAATTGTTAAACTGTGGATAAGTATTTCAACTATTTTATTATGAACATTCATCCAAACTAGTATTTTAACAGTTTGGACAACATTGACCCTTTTGACGTTCATGACTTAAGTTCGACACTTCATTTCCTAGTATGGGGGAGTTTGCCAGCTGCTTTGTGTATGGTCGATGGTTTTCCGACCAATCTTGTTTTTAATGCGATACTAGGACTAAAAGTCGTGATATAAGTAAAGAAAGATTCGGTAAAACACGATTACTACACACAATCCCTTACCTCTTGATCAGTAGTATGAATAGCACCAAGACTACGACGATTAATACAATGCACAATGTCCCCAGTATACCGACGATAATGTGCATCTCTGTAAAATGATGACAATGATAAAGTATAAATTCAATTTAGTAATTGGATTTGGTTTCATAGTAATCAAAAACAATCATACTTATCCATGTCCGAATCATAATCCAGAAGCAAAGTAAACACTTTGAAACTGACAAGTTAGGTTAGACACGTGAACTTCCACCAGGGGATTATTTTATAAAATAAAATTCAAACATTGTAAATGAAAAAAGCATTTACTTGGCATTAGAAACAAGTACAAGAAACGCAACAAATAAAGCAATAAGCCACGACTATTTACGGGCAGCGAATTATTAAACCTCAAGAAAATGTTTCTGAAAATATTTGATAACCTATACCAATAATAAATATCATAACTCATACCCTCAATTAATTGATAACGTAAACAAAATAGCGTTTCTTATCCGGTTTGATTGGAGATGTTCATCAAGCCAATCACTGTGAAATCGCACTGTACATCAATGCCATTATCTTTATATATTTGAACATTTTATTTGTCTTTCAATCTGTTATTTGTCTCTTCTTTTTTATAATGTTTGTTTATTTGGAAATTCATGCAAATTAGAAGTTAAAAAATAACCTAGCTTCAGGTGTTAATATTTTTAAAATCGCAGAATACATGTTTAAATCAATTATATCCTGAGCCATAAAACAAATAACTTCTAGCTTGCTTTTATTCCCCTCCATTATCAATTTTCTTTAAATATACAGAAAGACAACTTATGTACTGAATAACCATGCATTTGTATTTGTTTGTTTATTGACACAAAAATGCACACAAAAATTACAAACACAATACAAAAAACTATTTGAACAATACAAATTGAAATAATTGATTGCAACAATCTCATCTTACCAAGTTTCTGAGGTTCCTCTGCAGCATTGACGTGTTGACCTGATTCTTTACTAACAGTCCTGTTTTCCAAGGCAAGTATGGTTGTTGGTCCCGATGCACTAGAGGTGTTTGTGTTACTATCAATACGACGAATAAACGTTCTGTTACAGTCAGATGAATAGTTATAAAACCCTTAAAATAAAATACAATCACCTAATAATTTAATACAAAAAAGTACTAATTTTAGCTGCGAATTATTTAATTTTGTTTCACGATTTTGCATTCAATTCACTTGTAAATGATAATTATGAACAACATACTTAATGAGTTTACTCCTATAATGATGTAGATCTACTGTCCGTTGTTTACTTTGTATTATAACAAAATTGAATTTATTCAATGATAATGGTCTCCATATATGCATATTACAAATAATGCCAGATTTAATTTTATAGTCGTTTTGTAATACTATTCCTCATCAGTATTGCCTGGATAAAAATTGTGAATTTTTTTTATCAGGATGTTAAAAAGATACCCAAAGGACCAAAATATATTTTACAAAATTTAGCTAAGGAAATACGTTGCATGAAGGAGTATACCTTATTTATTTAGGAACGTAAGATTTTAATTAGCAGCAAATTTAGACAATAGTATATTCCTGACATATATCAGTATGTTGCAAGTAGTGCTATTTTATATAACTTGGTGCATGTTCATAACAACAAACTTGATAAAATTATCAATGTGAATACAATATAAATTTGCATCCGCCTTCGTTAAATTGGTATTGTTAGCTACATACTCTTAATATGATTTAAGATATAAAAATACAAGTAGATATAATTTAAGATATGATAAATTTGAAGTAGGTTAAAATGTGTATACGGCTAACACAAATTGGCGACCTTCTTGTATAAAAAGACAAATATTGAGACACAATGTGATAAATAATTTATTTGAAGTTATACACAAACACCTGTTCTCAGACGTCAAGTTATCATTTATATCGCGTTACAAAAATATTGTGAATAAATACTTCGGTCATTTTAACCATTTTACTGTCTTCATCTTAAAGACTGCCAAAGGAACATGTGTGTCTTCTACCGGCAGATTAAAACAGGGCACATATGATGATACTGACGGCTTTTGTTTTTAAGATTGATCAAAATCAAACATACCAATGCATATCAAATCAAAATCCAGAAACAAAGCAAAAACTTTAAAACAGACACGTTAGGTTAAACAGGTGAACTTCCACCAGGAAATGACAGCTGGGTGCTCCGGAAGGGTAAGCACCACCTGTTTAGGTAGCTACATCCGCCACGTGTATAATCAAAATTGAGTGAAAGGAAAATGAAACTATGGGACGTCAAATATATCCTGGTCAATCCTAGAAACAGAGAAATCAATCTTATTAACAATACTGTGATGACGGCTGTGAACACTTTTGAGGGCTCTGATTAGTATTATGTTTTTGTAAACAATATGCAAATGTTAATTATTGAGAATACAAACTAATGATGTCATATCACTACATAATGCAAGTTGCGTCACAACCTATTGTTGACGCCATATTCATTCTCGTGGTATTACATTCTGAATTTTTTTTGGAAATTGTTAAATAATATTCTCAGTCTGATTTATCAAAACTTATTTTACTTTTCACTGCATCAGTAGAAAGCGATCTGTGTATACTATTTTTTTATTTTGTTTATGTTTAATATGAGAGAGAGGGGAGAGAGAAAAAAGAGAGAGAGAGAGAATACCAACCAATAACATTAGATGGGTTCTTTTTCTCGCACATTGGTGGATAGAGGTTTTTCTTGCTTGTACAAAAATCCAGCAAAGTATGTGATCTTTGACCAGAAAAATGAATTGTAGGGCACACATTTTTCGTCACTAAAACACAATAAAAAAAGATTTGTAAAACATCATAAATGTCTAAAGTCAAAAGTGTCTAAATAATTTGTTATTTGTTACAGTAAAAACTGCAAAATCGGGCAGATCATTTAAACCGAACTCGTGTAAAAACGGACTTCTTCTTCATCCCTGATTATTCCTTTTTTATATCTATGAAACTATCCTTTGTAAGCCAGATCCTGTGAATTCTGTAATCAAGACAAATTTCGCCGTCCGAACTATAAATAAGTGAACCAAACACAAATATAAAAAAGACACTATTAATAAGTGAACCAAACACAAACATGAGAAAAAGCCACTATAAATAAGAGAACCAAACACAAGCATGAGAAAAAACCACTATAAATAAGTGAACCAAACACAAGCATGAGAAAAAGACACTATAAATACGAGAACCAAACGTGAGCATGAAAACAGACACTATAAATAAGTGAACCAAACACAAATATAAGACAAAGACACTACAAATAGTAGAAATAAACACAAACATGAGAAAAAGACAATATAAATAAGTGAAATAAACACAAATATAAGAAAAAGACAATATAAATAAGTAAACCACACACAAGCATGAGAAAAAGACAGTATAAATAAGTGAACCAAACAGAAGAGTGAAGAAAGACACTATAAATAAGTGAACCAAACACAAGCATAAGAAAAAGACACTATAAATAAGTGAACCAAACACAAGCATGAGAAAAGACACCATATATCAGTGACCCAAACACAGGCATGAGAAAAAGACACTACAAATAAGTGAAATAAACGCAAGCATGAGAAAAAAAACACTACAAATAAGAGAAATAAACACAAGCTTGAGAATAAGATACCACACATAGTGAACCAAACACGAGCATGAGAAAAAGACACTATAAATAAATAAACCAAACACAAGCATGAGAAAAGACATTACAATTAAGTGAACAACACACAAGCATGAGAAAAAGATATAAATAGTGAACCAAACACAAGCATGAAAAGAAGACACTATAAATAAGTGAACCAAACACAAGCATGAGAACAAAAAACTATATATAAATGAACCAAACAAAAGGATGAGAAAAGACACTATAAATAAGTGAACCAAATACAAGAATGAGAAAAGACACTATAAATAAGTGAACCAAATCCAAGCATGAAAAAAAGACAATATAAAAAAGTGAACCAAACACAAGCATGAGAAAAGACACTATAAATAAGTGAACCAAACACAAGCATAACAAAAAGCCACTATAAACAAATGAACCAACACAAGCATGAGAAAAAGCAACAATAAATAAGTGAACCAAAACACAAGCATGAGAAAAGACACTATAAATAAATGAACCAAACACAAGAATGGGAAAAGACACTATAAATAAGTGAACCAACACAAGCATGAGAAAAAGCAACAATTAATAAGTGAAAACACAAGCATGAAAAAGTGAACTATAAATAAGAGAACCAAACACAAGCATGAGAAAAGACACTATAAATAAATGAACCAAACACAAGAATGGGAAAAGACACTATAAATAAGTGAACCAACACAAGCATGAGAAAAGACACTATAAATAAATGAACCAAACACAAGAATGGGAAAAGACACTATAAATAAATGAACCAAACACAAGAATGAGAAAAGACACTATAAATAAATGAACCAAACACAAGAATGGGAAAAGACACTATAAATAAGTGAACCAAACACAAGCATGAGAAAAGACACTATAAATAAATGAACCAAACACAAGAATGGGAAAAGACACTATAAATAAGTGAACCAACACAAGCATGAGAAAAGACACTATAAATAAATGAACCAAACACAAGAATGGGAAAAGACACTATAAATAAGTGAACCAACACAAGCATGAGAAAAAGCAACAATTAATAAGTGAAAACACAAGCATGAAAAAGTGAACTATAAATAAGAGAACCAAACACAAGCATGAGAAAAGACACTATAAATAAATGAACCAAACACAAGAATGGGAAAAGACACTATAAATAAGTGAACCAACACAAGCATGAGAAAAGACACTATAAATAAATGAACCAAACACAAGAATGTGAAAAGACACTATAAATAAATGAACCAAACACAAGAATGAGAAAAGACACTATCAATAAATGAACCAAACACAAGAATGGGAAAAGACACTATAAATAAGTGAACCAAACACAAGCATGAGAAAAGACACTATAAATAAATGAACCAAACACAAGAATGGGAAAAGACACTATAAATAAGTGAACCAACACAAGCATGAGAAAAAGCAACAATTAATAAGTGAAAACGCAAGCATGAGAAAGTGAACTATAAATAAGAGAACCAAACACAAGCATGAGAAAAAGCCACTATAAATAAATAAACCAAACACGAGCATGTGAAAAGACACTATAAATAATTGAACCAAACACAAGCATGAGAAAAAGCCACAATTAATAGGTGAACCAAACACAAGCATGAAAAAAGACAGTATAAATAAGTGAACCAAATACAAGCATGAGAAAAAGACACTACAAATAAGTGAAATAAACACAAGCATGAGAAAAGACACTATAAATAAGTGAACCAACACAAGCATGAGAAAAAGCAACAATTAATAAGTGAAAACACAAGCATGAAAAAGTGAACTATAAATAAGAGAACCAAACACAAGCATGAGAAAAGACACTATAAATAAATGAACCAAACACAAGAATGGGAAAAGACACTATAAATAAGTGAACCAACACAAGCATGAGAAAAGACACTATAAATAAATGAACCAAACACAAGAATGGGAAAAGACACTATAAATAAATGAACCAAACACAAGAATGAGAAAAGACACTATAAATAAATGAACCAAACACAAGAATGGGAAAAGACACTATAAATAAGTGAACCAAACACAAGCATGAGAAAAGACACTATAAATAAATGAACCAAACACAAGAATGGGAAAAGACACTATAAATAAGTGAACCAACACAAGCATGAGAAAAGACACTATAATAAATGAACCAAACACAAGAATGGGAAAAGACACTATAAAAAGTGAACCAACACAAGCATGAGAAAAGCAACAATTAATAAGTGAAAACACAAGCATGAAAAAGTGAACTATAAATAAGAGAACCAACACAAGCATGAGAAAAGACACTAAATAAATGAACCAAACACAAGAAGGGAAAAAGACACTATAAATAAGTGAACCAAACAAGCATGAGAAAGACACTAAATAAATGAACCAAACACAAGAATGGGAAAAGACACTATAAATAAATGAACCAAACACAAGAATGAGAAAAGACACTATAAATAAATGAACCAAACACAAGCATGAGAAAAGACACTATAAATAAATGAACCAAAACAGAATGGGAAAAGACACTATAAATAATGAACCAAACACAAGCATGAGAAAAGACACTATAAATAAATGAACCAACAAACAAGAAATGGGAAAGACACTATAAATAAGTGAACCAAACACAAGCATGAGAAAAAGACACTATAAATAAATGAAACCAAACACAAGAATGGGAAAAGACACTATAAATAAGTGAACCAAACAAGCATGAGAAAAAGCAACAATTAATAAGTGAAAACGCAAGCATGAGAAAGTGAACTATAAATAAAGAACCAAACACAAGCATGAGAAAAAACACTATAAATAAATAAACCAAACACGAGCATGTGAAAAGACACTATAAATATTGAACCAACACAAGCATGAGAAAAGCCACAATTAATAGGTGAACAACACAAGCATGAAAAAGACAGTATAAATAAGTGAACCAAATACAAGCATGAGAAAAAGACACTACAAATAAGTGAAATAAACACAAGCATGAGAAAAGACACTATAAATTAGTGAACAAAACACAAACATGAGAAAAAGACACTATAAATAAGTGAACCAAACACAAGCATGAGAAAAAGCCACTATAAATAAGTGAACCAAACACAAGCATAAGAAAAGCCACTAAAATAAGTGAACCAAACACAAGCATGGAAAAAGACTATAATAAGTCAACCAAACCAAGCATGAGAAAATTACACTATAAATAAGTGAACCAAACACAAGCATGGAAAAAGACACTAGAAATAAGTGAACCAACACAAGCATGGGAAAAAGCCACAATAAATAAGTGAACCAAACACGAGCATGAGAAAAAGACACTATAAATAAATAAACCAAACAGAAGCATGAGAAAAAGACATTACAAATAAGTGAACAAACACGAGCATGAGAAAAAGACAATATAAATAAATGAACCAAATAGAAGCATGAGAAAAAAGACATTATAAATAAATAAACCAAACACAAGCATGAGAAAGTCAATATAAATAAGTGAACCAAACAAAGCATAAGAAAAAGACACTATAATAAGTGAACAAAACACAAGCATAAGAAAAAGACACAATAAATAAGTGAACCAAACACAAGCATAAGAAAAGCCACTATAAATAAGTGAACCAAACACAGCATAAGAAAAGCCACTATAAATAAGTGAACCAACACAAGCATGAGAAAAAGCCACAATAATAAGTGAACCAAACACAGCATGAGAAAAAGACACTTAAATAAGTGAATCAAACACAAGCATGAGAAAAAGACACTACAAATAATGAAATAAACACAAGCATGAGAAAAGTTACAATTAATAGGTGAACCAAACACAAGCATGAAAAAGACACTATAAATAAGTGAACCAAACACAGCATGAGAAAAAGCCACAATAAATAAGTGAACCAAACACAAGCATAAGAAAAAGACAATATAAATAAGTGAAAATAAACACAAGCATGAGAAAAAGACACTATAAATAAGTGACCAAACACAAGCATGAGAAAAAGCCACAATAAATAAGTGAACCAAACACAAGCATAAGAAAAAGACACTATAAATACGAGAACCAAACGTGAGCATGAAAACAGACACTATAAATAAGTGAACCAAACACAAATATAAGACAAGACACTACAAATAGTAAAATAAACACAAACATGAGAAAAAGACAATATAAATAAGTGAATAAACACAAATATAAGAAAAAGACAATATAAATAAGTAAACCACACACAAGCATGAGAAAAGACAGTATAAATAAGTGAACCAAACAGAAGAGTGAAGAAAGACACTATAAATAAGTGAACCAAACACAAGCATAAGAAAAAGACACTATAAATAAGTGAACCAAACACAAGCATGAGAAAAGACACCATATATCAGTGACCCAAACACAGGCATGGAAAAAGACACTACAAATAAGTGAAATAAACGCAAGCATGAGAAAAAAACACTACAAATAAGAGAAATAAACACAAGCTTGAGAATAAGATACCACACATAGTGAACCAAACACGAGCATGAGAAAAAGACACTATAAATAAATAAACAAAACACAAGGCATGAGAAAAGACATTACAATTAAGTGAACAACACACAAGCATGAGAAAAAGATATAAATAGTGAACCAAAACAAGCATGAAAAGAAGACACTATAAATAAGTGAACCAAACACAAGCATGAGAACAAAAAACTATATATAAATGAACCAAACAAAAGGATGAGAAAAGACACTATAAATAAGTGAACCAAATACAAGAATGAGAAAAGACACTATAAATAAGTGAACCAAATCCAAGCATGAAAAAAAGACAATATAAAAAAGTGAACCAAACACAAGCATGAGAAAAGACACTATAAATAAGTGAACCAAACACAAGCATAACAAAAAGCCACTATAAACAAATGAACCAACACAAGCATGAGAAAAAGCAACAATAAATAAGTGAACCAAAACACAAGCATGAGAAAAGACACTATAAATAAATGAACCAAACACAAGAATGGGAAAAGACACTATAAATAAGTGAACCAACACAAGCATGAGAAAAAGCAACAATTAATAAGTGAAAACACAAGCATGAAAAAGTGAACTATAAATAAGAGAACCAAACACAAGCATGAGAAAAGACACTATAAATAAATGAACCAAACACAAGAATGGGAAAAGACACTATAAATAAGTGAACCAACACAAGCATGAGAAAAGACACTATAAATAAATGAACCAAACACAAGAATGGGAAAAGACACTATAAATAAATGAACCAAACACAAGAATGAGAAAAGACACTATAAATAAATGAACCAAACACAAGAATGGGAAAAGACACTATAAATAAGTGAACCAAACACAAGCATGAGAAAAGACACTATAAATAAATGAACCAAACACAAGAATGGGAAAAGACACTATAAATAAGTGAACCAACACAAGCATGAGAAAAGACACTATAAATAAATGAACCAAACACAAGAATGGGAAAAGACACTATAAATAAGTGAACCAACACAAGCATGAGAAAAAGCAACAATTAATAAGTGAAAACACAAGCATGAGAAAAGTGAACTATAAATAAGAAACCAAACACAAGCATGAGAAAAGACACTATAAATAATGAACCAACACAAGAATGGGAAAGACACTATAAATAAGTGAACCAACACAAGCATGAGAAAAGACACTATAAATAAATGAACCAAACACAAGAATGTGAAAAGACACTATAAATAAATGAACCAAACACAAGAATGAGAAAAACACTATAAATAAATGAACCAAACACAAGAATGGGAAAAGACACTATAAATAAGTGAACCAAACACAAGCATGAGAAAAGACACTATAAATAAATGAACCAAACACAAGAATGGGAAAAGACACTATAAATAAGTGAACCAACACAAGCATGAGAAAAAGCAACAATTAATAAGTGAAAACGCAAGCATGAGAAAGTGAACTATAAATAAGAGAACCAAACACAAGCATGAGAAAAAGCCACTATAAATAAATAAACCAAACACGAGCATGTGAAAAGACACTATAAATAATTGAACCAAACACAAGCATGAGAAAAAGCCACAATTATAGGTGAACCAAACACAAGCATGAAAAAGACAGTATAAATAAGTGAACCAAATACAAGCATGAGAAAAAGACACTACAAATAAGTGAAATAAACAAAGCATGAGAAAAGACACTATAAATAAGTGAACCAACACAAGCATGAGAAAAAGCAACAATTATAAGTGAAAACACAAGCATGAAAAAGTGAACTATAAATAAGAGAACCAAACACAAGCATGAGAAAAGACACTATAAATAAATGAACCAAACACAAGAATGGGAAAAGACACTATAAATAAGTGAACCAACACAAGCATGAGAAAAGACACTATAAATAAATGAACCAAACACAAGAATGGGAAAAGACACTATAAATAAATGAACCAACACAAGAATGAGAAAGACACTATAAATAAATGAACCAAACACAAGAATGGGAAAAGACACTATAAATAAGTGAACCAAACACATGAGAAAACACTTAAATGAACCAAACACAAGAATGGAAAAGACACTATAAATAAGTGAACCAACACAAGCATGAGAAAAGACACTATAAATAAATGAACCAAACACAAGAATGGGAAAGACACTATAAATAAGTGAACCAACACAAGCATGAGAAAAAGCAACAATTAATAAGTGAAAACACAAGCATGAAAAGTGAACTATAATAAGAGAACCAAACACAAGCATGAGAAAAGACACTATAAATAAATGAACCAAACACAAGAATGGGAAAAGACACTATAAATAAGTGAACCAACACAAGCATGAGAAAAGACACTATAAATAAATGAACCAAACACAAGATGGGAAAAGACACTATAAATAAATGAACCAAACACAAGAATGAGAAAAGACACTATAAATAAATGAACCAAACACAAGCATGAGAAAAGACACTATAAATAAATGAACCAAACACAAATGGGAAAAGACACTATAAATAAATGAACCAAACACAAGCATGAGAAAAGACACTATAAATAAATGAACCAAACACAAGAATGGGAAAAGACACTATAAATAAGTGAACCAAACACAAGCATGAGAAAAGACACTATAAATAAATGAACCAAACACAAGAATGGGAAAAGACACTATAAATAAGTGAACCAACACAAGCATGAGAAAAAGCAACAATTAATAAGTGAAACGCAAGCATGAGAAAGTGAACTATAAATAAGAGAACCAAACACAAGCATGAGAAAAAGCCACTATAAATAAATAAACCAAACACGAGCATGTGAAAAGACACTATAAATAATTGAACCAAACACAAGCATGAGAAAAAGCCACAATTAATAGGTGAACCAAACACAAGCATGAAAAAAGACAGTATAAATAAGTGAACCAAATACAAGCATGAGAAAAAGACACTACAAATAAGTGAAATAACACAAGCATGAGAAAACACTATAAATTAGTGAACAAAACACAAACATGAGAAAAAGACACTATAAATAAGTGAACCAAACACAAGCATGAGAAAAAGCCACTATAAATAAGTGAACCAAACACAAGCATAAGAAAAGCCACTATAAATAAGTGAACCAAACACAAGCATGGAAAAAGACACTATAAATAAGTCAACCAAACACAAGCATGAGAAAATTACACTATAAATAAGTGAACCAAACACAAGCATGGAAAAAGACACTAGAAATAAGTGAACCAAACACAAGCATGGGAAAAAGCCACAATAAATAAGTGAACCAAACACGAGCATGAGAAAAAGACACTATAAATAAATAAACCAAACAGAAGCATGAGAAAAAGACATTACAAATAAGTGAACCAAACACGAGCATGAGAAAAAGACAATATAAATAAATGAACCAAATAGAAGCATGAGAAAAAGACATTATAAATAAATAAACCAAACACAAGCATGAGAAAGTCAATATAAATAAGTGAACCAAACAAAAGCATAAGAAAAAGACACTATAAATAAGTGAACAAAACACAAGCATAAGAAAAAGACACAATAAATAAGTGAACCAAACACAAGCATAAGAAAAGCCACTATAAATAAGTGAACCAAACACAAGCATAAGAAAAGCCACTATAAATAAGTGAACCAAACACAAGCATGAGAAAAAGCCACAATAAATAAGTGAACCAAACACAAGCATGAGAAAAAGACACTATAAATAAGTGAATCAAACACAAGCATGAGAAAAAGACACTACAAATAAGTGAAATAAACACAAGCATGAGAAAAAGTTACAATTAATAGGTGAACCAAACACAAGCATGAAAAAAGACACTATAAATAAGTGAACCAAACACAAGCATGAGAAAAAGCCACAATAAATAAGTGAACCAAACACAAGCATAAGAAAAAGACAATATAAATAAGTGAAATAAACACAAGCATGAGAAAAAGACACTATAAATAAGTGAACCAAACACAAGCATGAGAAAAAGCCACAATAAATAAGTGAACCAAACACAAGCATAAGAAAAAGACAATATAAATAAGTGAAATAAACACAAGCATGAGAAAAAGACACTATAAATCAGTGAACCAAATCCAAGCATGAGAAAAAGACACTATAAATACGAGAACCAAACACAAATATAAGACAAAGACACTACAAATAGGAGAAATAAACACAAACATGAGAAAAAGACAATATAAATAAGTGAAATAAACACAAGCATGAGAAAAAGACAATATAAATAAGTGAACCAAACACAAGCATCAGAAAAAGATACTATAATTAAATGAACCAAACACAAGCATAAGTAAAGACACTATAAATAAGTAAACCAAACACAGGCATGAGAAAATTACACTATAAATAAGTGAACCAAACACAAACATGAGAAAAAGACACTATAAATAAGTAAACCAAACACAGGCATGAGAAAATTACACTATAAATAAGTGAACCAAACACAAACATGAGAAAAAGACACTATAAATAAGTGAACCAAACACAAGGATGAGAAAAGACACTATAAATAAGTGAACCAAACACAAGCATCAGAAAAAGATACTATAAATAAGTGAACCAAACACAAGCATCAGAAAAAGATACTATAATTAAATGAACCAAACACAAGAATGAGAAAAGACACTATAAATAAGTGAACCAAACACAAGCATGAGAAAAAGACACTATAAATAAATAAACCAAACAGAAGCATGAGAAAAAGACAATATAAATAAGTGAACCAAACACAAGCATGAGAAAAGACACTATAAATAAGTGAACCAAACACAAGCATAACAAAAGCCACTATAAACAATGAACCAACACAAGCATGAGAAAAAGCAACAATAAATAAGTGAACCAAAACACAAGCATGAGAAAAGACACTATAAATAAATGAACCAAACACAAGATGGGAAAAGACACTATAAATAAGTGAACCAACACAAGCATGAAAAAAAGCAACAATTAATAAGTGAAAACACAAGCATGAGAAGTGAACTATAATAAGAGACCAAACACAAGCATGAGAAAAGACACTATAAATAAATGAACCAAACACAAGAATGGGAAAAGACACTATAAATAAGTGAACCAACACAAGCATGAGAAAAGACACTATAAATAAATGAACCAAACACAAGAATGGGAAAATATACTATAAATAAATGAACCAAACACAAGAATGAGAAAAGACACTATAAATAAATGAACCAAACACAAGAATGGGAAAAGACACTATAAATAAGTGAACCAAACACAAGCATGAGAAAAGACACTATAAATAAATGAACCAAACACAAGAATGGGAAAAGACACTATAAATAAGTGAACCAAACACAAGCATCAGAAAAAGATACTATAATGAAATGAACCAAACACAAGCATAAGTAAAGACACTATAATAAGTGAACCAAACAGAAGCATGAGAAAAAGACATTACAAATAAGTGAACCAAACACGAGCATGAGAAAAAGACACTATAAATAAATAAACCAAACAGAAGCATGAGAAAAAGACAATATAAATAAGTGAACCAAACACAAGCATGAGAAAAGACACTATAAATAAGTGAAATAAACACAAGCATGAGAAAAAGTTACAATTAATAGGTGAACCAAACACAAGCATGAAAAAAGACACACATAAATAGTGAACCAAACACAAGCATGAGAAAGCCACATAAATAAGTAACCAAACACAAGCATAAGAAAAGACAATATAAATAAGTGAAATAAACACAAACATGAGAAAAAGACACTATAAATAAGTGAACCAAACACAAGCATGAGAAAAAGCCACAATAAATAAGTGAACCAAACACAAACATAAGAAAAAGACAATATAAATAAGTGAAATAAACACAAGCATGAGAAAAAGACAATATAAATAAGTGAACCAAATCCAAGCATGAGAAAAAGACACTATAAATACGAGAACCAAACGTGAGCATGAAAACAAACACTATAAATAAGTGAACCAAACACAAATATAAGACAAAGACACTACAAATAGGAGAAATAAACAGACACATGAGAAAAAGACAATATAGATAAGTGAAATAAACACAAGCATGAGAAAAAGACAATATAAATAAGTGAACCAAACACAAGCATCAGAAAAAGATACTATAATTAAATGAACCAAACACAAGCATAAGTAAAGACACTATAAATAAGTAAACCTAACACAGGCATGAGAAAATTACACTATAAATAAGTGAACCAAACACAAACATGAGAAAAGACACTATAAATAAGTAAACCAAACACAGGCATGAGAAAATTACACTATAAATAAGTGAACCAAACACAAGGATGAGAAAAAGACACTATAAATAAGTGAACCAAACACAAGCATCAGAAAAAGATACTATAAATAAGTGAACCAAACACAAGCATCAGAAAAAGATACTATAATTAAATGAACCAAACACAAGCATAAGTAAAGACACTATAAATAAGTGAACCAAACACAAGCATGAGAAAAAGACATTACAAATAAGTGAACCAAACACGAGCATGAGAAAAAGACACTATAAATAAATAAACCAAACAGAAGCATGAGAAAAAGACAATATAAATAAGTGAACCAAACACAAGCATGAGAAAAGACACTATAAATAAGTGAACCAAACACAAGCATAACAAAAAGCCACTATAAACACATGAACCAAACAAAAGAATGGGAAAAGACACTATAAATAAGTGAACCAACACAAGCATGAGAAAAGACACTATAAATAAATGAACCAACACAAGAATGGGAAAAGACACTATAAATAAATGACCAAACACAAGAATGAGAAAAGACACTATAAATAAATGAACCAAACACAAGAATGGGAAAAGACACTATAAATAAGTGAACCAAACAAGGATGAGAAAAAGACACTATAAATAAGTGAACCAAACACAAGCATCAGAAAAAGATACTATAAATAAGTGAACCAAACACAAGCATCAGAAAAAGATACTATAATTAAATGAACCAAACACAAGCATAAGTAAAGACACTATAAATAAGTGAACCAAACAGAAGCATGAGAAAAAGACATTACAAATAAGTGAACCAAACACGAGCATGAGAAAAAGACACTATAAATAAATAAACTAAACAGAAGCATGAGAAAAAGACAATATAAATAAGTGAACCAAACACAAGCATGAGAAAAGACACTATAAATAAGTGAACCAAACACAAGCATAACAAAAAGCCACTATAAACAAATGAACCAACACAAGCATGAGAAAAAGCAACAATAAATAAGTGAACCAAAACACAAGCATGAGAAAAGACACTATAAATAAATGAACCAAACACAAGAATGGGAAAAGACACTATAAATAAGTAAACCAACACAAGCATGAGAAAAAGCAACAATTAATAAGTGAAAACACAAGCATGAGAAAGTGAACTATAAATAAGAGAACCAAACACAAGCATGAGAAAAGACACTATAAATAAATGAACCAAACACAAGAATGGGAAAAGACACTATAAATAAGTGAACCAACACAAGCATGAAAAAAGACACTATAAATAAATGAACTAAACACAAGAATGGGAAAAGACACTATAAATAAGTGAACCAAACACAAGCATAAGAAAAGCCACTATAAATTAGTGAACCAAACACAAGCATGGAAAAAGACACTATAAATAAGTCAACCAAACACAAGCATGAGAAAAAGCCACAATTAATAGGTGAACCAAACACAAGCATGAAAAAAGACAGTATAAATAAGTGAACCAAATACAAGCATGAGAAAAAGACACTACAAATAAGTGAAATAAACACAAGCATGAGAAAAGACACTATAAATTAGTGAACAAAACACAAACATGAGAAAAAGACACTATAAATAAGTGAACCAAACACAAGCATGAGAAAAAGCCACTATAAATAAGTGAACCAAACACAAGCATAAGAAAAGCCACTATAAATAAGTGAACCAAACACAAGCATGGAAAAAGACACTATAAATAAGTCAACCAAACACAAGCATGAGAAAAAGCCACAATAAATAAGTGAACCAAACACGAGCATGAGAAAAAGACACTATAAATAAATAAACCAAACAAAAGCATGAGAAAAAGACATTACAAGTAAGTGAACCAAACACGAGCATGAGAAAAAGACACTATAAATAAACAAACCAAACAGAAGCATGAGAAAAAGACATTATAAATAAGTGAACCAAACACAAGCATAAAAAAGGCACTACAAACAAATGAACCAAACACAAGCATGAGAAAAAGACACTACAAATAAGTGAGCCAAACACAAGCATGAGAAAAAGACACTATAAATAAGTGAACAAAACACAAGCATTAGAAAAAGACACTATAAATCAGTGAACCAAACACAAGCATGAGAAAAATACAGTATAAGTAAGTGAACCAAACACAAACATGAGAAAAAGCCATTATAAATAAGTGAACCAAACACAAGCATGAAAAAGACACTATAAATAAGTAAACCAAATACAAGCATGAGAAAAAGACACTATTAATAAGTGAACCAAACACAAGCATGAGAAAAAGACACTATAAATAAGTGAACCAAACACAAACATGAGAAAAAGACACTATAAATAAGTGAACCAAACACAATCATCAGAAAAAGATACTATAAATAAGTGAACCAAGCACAAGCATAAGAAAAAGACAGTATAAAGAGGTGAACCAAACACAAGCATAAGAAAAAGACACTATAAATAAGTGAACTAAACACAACCATTTTGACCAGAAAAGGGAAGGGGTAAGAAGGATTTTATTATTAGTTGCAACTCAGTATTTCACATTCGACACTGCATAACTTAACCGTGCATTTTGATACATTTTGATTTAAAGGTCATAAATTAAGCTTGAACAATTCCTTTTAAAAACATTTTAAAAATTTAAAAGATGATCCTAGTGATTATAGTTTTACTAAATTTTTCGAAAAGGCAAGTTCCACTTTGCCAAGGTTTTTTAAGCGTGTATCCAACGGAGAAGTTTTCAGAGTCACATGTTACCATGAATGGAAACCAAACTACATTTCTACTTTTTATCAAACTAAATCAAAAGTTTGGCAGTGAAATGATTCAAATTTTACATGAACATTGATATATTACTTCAAATGATGAAGTATTATCGCCCGATAATGTAGCAACCGTCCACAAATTGATGGGTTTGAGTAGAACTCATATTTTTGTTAATGTTTTGTTTTATGATAGTTTTGATATTTTGATCTACTAATTCTACTTTAAATGAGCGCTATGAGACACACACTATGGCTACAGACTTCCAGGTACATGCATCTGGTTATAAGTAAAAAGGTAGTGCACAGTCTAGATTTGGCTGGCTAACAGTGTCTCAACTTATCCATGTTACCATAAGTAACATTTCAACATCTAGATCCGACAGTGCTGTTTCATTTATTAATTATACTGGATTGCAGAAAGTAATTCCCTGTACTGTCTGCCACCAAACGTATTTGTAACTTGATAAACACATCCAACAAATGAGTTTGTTGGATGCTGGATATGTGCAATATACTCGTTATCTTACTCAGTATCTGTTTAAACTTTTGTCCTGTCGAAAATATGGCAGATCTTGCATGTCGCTACTATGGTGTTTATGAGGATGCTTCCTTAGCTGACCAGTTTAAATAACAAACTGCTATCAAATTTGAAAAATAAGCCTTTAAGTTGGTAGATTGGTGTGTCTTAAAATTCAGAGAACGTCTCTGATCAATTTGAATGAAGATATCTGAGTGTGAAACAGGTCATAACTAAAGGAAGAGTTCAATCCTTGGTGTTCTTCGGATATATATAACCAAATTCTGTTGCTAATACATACTTCCTATAAGTGAAAACAGGTCATAAGTCAGTCGCTTGCCAAATTGCTTCTAATTTGTCATTGTGATGGATTCAGTTGTAATTGATAAGAAGATGGAATACGAGTACATATCCAGTCTACCTGATGGATTTTATAATTACATCATTAGCTCTATAAAGACAAGAAGTTTCAAAGTGACGCGGTCAAGATGCAAAAACAAAGTCAGTGATTGATCTTAACAACATTTTTCTTTTGTTACCATGGACAGCAAGGGTAGTTTGAGCTAACATTAAAAAGGGTTCTGTTTTTATTTCACTTGTGGATGAAAATGGTTGTCATTGAAAAGGCAAGAAGTAAGCTCTAGACAAACGGCTTTGTGTAGTTCATTCATCAAAAGCTCTTTAGCACACAATAACAATGATTTACAGATTTTTACCGCATCGCATGCATGATAACATGACGATAACCTATAAGATTTCATAGTGTCAATCCAAAAAGGTTATATTGGTATCCACACTTCAAAGAAAATCTTGTTTTTCGACAAATAACATATCATATCTGCTAGGTTTTATGACAAAGGAAACAACACAGGAAAATGTATGCAATTGTGGATTCAGCCATGATTAATCCGGATTAACTATGGTATTGTATGTTCTCTAGGCTGGACAAACAGGTCATGATATCATTTGTGTGCTATTTGACGACACAGATGTTTTTGTTTTGATAGTGTATTAGATGTATAAGCATGTATACGATGCGATGACGATGTACAGATTGAGCGATAAGATAAAACAGTTTTGAACCTCTATGCAACTTGCTCTGGTCTTAGTTCGAGATGTCTTGAACTGCCAGTCATGCATACTCTAAGTGTCATGGTCTTGGTTTTAGATGTCTTAAACTGCCAGGCATCCATGTTCTAAGTACCATGGTTTTGGCTTGAGATGTCTTGAACAGCCAGAGTGTTATGGTCTTGGTTTGAGAAGTCTTGAACTGCCAGGCATGCATGTCTAAGTGTCATAATTTTGGTTCAAGATGTGTTGAACTGCCAGGCATGCATGCATTAAGTGTCATGGTCTTGGCTCCAGATGTCTTGAACTGCCAGGCATGAATGCTCTTAGGAATAGTGGTTGTGATACACCATCTTTTTGGAAAAGGGAATCTATCAGCATTACAAAAGCAAGTGTTAGTGTTGTTTATTGCTGTGTAATGCCGATTATAGCAACTGTACAATAAAATAATTTAAAACGGATTTATTTATGTCTGGTATTTGTACTTTAAATAATGAAAAAGAATAATATGATTGACGGCGTGACCGTTAAGAAAGCACACAGTTCTATGACAGAAGTTTTTATTCTAATTTCAGCATAGCCACGGACCTTTCGAAAATCTAATCTACTTTTCTATATTTCGTGGGCAAAAACTGAAATAATTCGATGGTTTTAGTTACAGACAGTATACGCATAGTCTCATTTTACACTGTTAACAGTGGTGCGCCAGACAGTGACGGGATCTCTGAAAGAAAAGAATGATCTCGCAAGATCCTGTTTCGTTCGCGTTTCAATATGACGACGTAATGCGGGAAAATTCACGTGAATTCGACATGAATTGTTCAACTCACCAGATATATGTATTGTTGTGTTGAATTAATGGACTTTTTTGTAATTCGATTGATTTAAGAATTTTATACACACGTTGTCTATAGTGAAAGCTATTAAAAAAATAAAACACAAAAAACCAACAAAACACAAAACAGGTGTTAGTGATGTTTTTTTACTTTGTAGTGTCTATTATAGTAGTTGCAAAGGGAACAAAATAATAAAAAAAACCCAGTTAATCCGAATTATTATGGTTTTAATTCAGTTGTAGTGTTATCATCGATATAATTTATTGGTAGTTTAAATAATTAAGGAAGAATATTAAATAACATTAAAACACAAAGAATAAAACAAAATTAGTGTTACTCAGTGTTTATTGCTGTGTAGCGCCAATTACAGTCATTGTAAATGGAAGAAAATATTTAAAATGGATTCTCCGATTTATCCTTATATATATTTAATGTCTAGTGTAATTAATAAACAATGCATCGTGCCGATTTAAATTGCGAGTATTTGCAGGTTCAAGTACTGTAAACGTATTTAATTTCCCGTGTATTTATTTTCGCGATATAGAAAATTTAGACATATTCGAGTAGTTAAATCTTTGCGTATTTTAGATGTGCACCATAACATAAAAAGCATAATATTATTTTCGCTTGGTATTAATTTTCGCGCAAAACAAACGGCCGCTAAATAAGCGAAAATTAGTACACCGCGAAAAAAATACGTTTTCAGTATTAAGAAAAAGAATAAATAGTATGATTATAAAGGAATAGGAAGTGCTACTCAGTATTAATCATGAGGATTTACTGGTCAGCTAAGATCACTAATGTGGAGCTCTATAAAAAAGCAAACACAGACGATATGAGAACAGTTCTGGCAAGATCAAAATGGATAGGCCATGTGCTAAGATAGCCAGCTACTAATGTCACTAGAGTTGCTCTCAGATGGACGCCTGAAGGAAAAAGGAAGCAAGACAGACCCAAAAACACCTGGAGGAGGATTGCGGAGAAAGAAATGAAGGTACATCAAATAACTTGGGGAGAACTGGAGAAGATGGCACAAGACAGAGACAGGTGGAAAACTCTAGCCCTTGTCCTTTGCGCTCCCGGGCGTTATTAGGACTAGGTGGGTAGGTAAGTACTCAGTATTTAATACAGTGGTCTGCTCCTATGGTATACTCGCTTTCTTTTAATACAGTGTGAAGTAGCTAAAATCATTACCAATATATGTGTACGATGTCATTTTCCATTTGATTTAAGAACACCTTCACTTGTCATTTTAAATTTAAAAAAAAGAATTTTCATTTGCTCTATTATGTTATCCGATGGCAAATTTATAGCCAGATTTTGGTCATATAAAATCAAAAATAAACATACTAATCCATTTCCGAATCACAATTCAAAAGCAAAGTAAAAACTTTGAAACTTACAAGTTAGATAACCTTTAAGTTTGTATTATTATTGTTAAATGGTTTCCCTCTTGCCATGCAAACAATACACTTTACTTTTAGGAAAATATCAAATAGTTGTAAACGTTTTTTTTCATTTTATCATTTCTCAAATTTCTTTAACTGCATTGCTAGGCTAGGGTGTTTATTTACTTGTGGTAAAAAAACATTTTATGTTATACTAAAAGACAATGGTTGATTATTTGAATAGCTTTAATGTCTCATATTTCACCGATGCGTCACAAATTATAGATGTAATAACAGAAAGTTTTACCTTAGAACAGGTCCAGGGCAATTAGCATCAGAAGGACCCCATTAACTTTCATTGCTTGGCGAAAACTCGTAAAATATATTCAGGGTAATTTATGGATATATAAACACCATATGTATCAACGATATTGTGACAACGGTCATAACTTTTTGAAGGTCTTGATCAGTCTAGATTTACAATACTCTTAGGTCAACAATTAATTAAATAGTTCAATAGTTTTTAAGACTTACGACCATCGCATCTTCCATCAGACAAGGAAATATCATCTATGGCAATGCCCCCGGATTCTTGTGTCGTCGCTAATATTTTGATCTAAAATGCAAAAATCAAATATATAATACATGTATGTAATAAGAGAAGTTGCATTTGTTACATGTATGAACAAGAAGAATGACCAACTCGGCTAATAGTTTTTGTAAAAAATTACAGTCAAACCTGTCTATAAAGGTCATCCAAAAAACAGTAAAAGCGGCCTTTGTGGACAGGCGGCCTTTATATACAGGTTCATATAATATGAACAATTGGGATGCAATAATGGCCTTTATAAGCAGGTGGTCATTATATAGAGGTGGCCTTTAAGGCAGGCTGGACTGTAAACGTGATTTATACAAGATTGAAATTTGTAGTATTGGTTCGTTAAAATTGAATTCCTCTTGCAAGTACTAATAAATGAAACGGATATAAAAATGAACACAGAGATACTTGAATCAGGTGATTACAAGCATTACGCAAATGAATGCACATAAAAAAACCACTAAACCTAATGAATGCATATTCAGAAAACAAAAACTTTTTTAAAATCAATGGTCGGAGAAAAGACAAACAGTATAAACATTATAAAAAATGTTGTTTTTGTAGATATATATTTAGGTTTTACTTTGCTGTTGGGATTGTGGTCTGGATATGAATTGGTAAGTTTGTTTTTGATCGTAACGAAAAAAATGGATGTTTAACTAGATAGACCATTCTTATCAAAATGGGAAGGATAAGCTACTTTCAGATCATTTTGTACATTTAAAGATAATAGAACAAACGTACGAAACCCCAATCCTAAAAAAGGATAACCAATTGAAATTAAGTTAAACAATTAAACATCCACCAGGTAGAAGAGGTCAAGTGCTCTTGAAAAGGTCACCTCTTCTTTAGCTATACCCACCACGCGTGAAATTAAAAAATTACCGTGATTTATAATTACTTTATTATTACTTAATCACTTACAAGGAATAGTGACGCGTTTTTAATATCAACGGAAGCCTTTTCCCACTGTGTAGATTCATTTTTCTTCTCAAACAGTTTCGTAAATGTTCTATTGCTGGTTTTGAAAATCGTTAAATGATTCATACACTTTCCATATATGATATACCGGAATCTAAAGCAGTAATCTCTTGGCGTCTTTGTAGATATAATTGGGCTGTAAAGTGTGGCGTTTTGGATACTACTTCCAGAGTCAGCTTCAGCATACAAATAATATCCACCTTGATAAAAATAAATTTTACCAATTCAATTTCTATGTAATTTCAGGTGATAAACATTTAGACTATTATCTTTAATGAGTACATGACCATCTGATATGAGTAACGTCATAGGTTCTCTAAACGCAAAGGTTAAAATACAATTATGGTAAAACGTAACCTTCACGCAAAAGTGACCAGTGACTATGATTTTGACATAAACTTATATCTGAAAAGTGAAGTCAGTGTATAGCAATTAAAATATTACTAGTATTCAGCAAATGAGGTCAATTGCCATTTTTATGACCTCTTTTAAAACGGTGTCAGTAACTTAGCATTAAAATTTAAAATCCACATTGAAATATTTTAAAATATAGAAGCAAAAGCACTATGGCAAGTTCTAAGACATTGCCTTGACGTGGATGCACTGCGACATAATCTATCCAAATTGGCATATATATTTATCTATTTTTTATATACATAAATAGAAAGGAAACTGCTTAACCTTTTTTAGAAGCAGCTATAATGATTTCTGGTTTATTTTTTGTTTTATATTATCTTCAGGTTCAGTTCACTTGACCTTGGTTATTAGATTATATATGTACTATGTATTAATAACTTGGCGATCTCCTATCTCTATCTTTCACAGATCTTTTATGTTTACTTGGAACAGTGTCTCCTTTCAGAGATCTCTTACGTTTACTTGGACTATTGTCGATTGGAATAATTGGTTCATCTTTACGTGTCCATTTCCTGGTTGCACTATAGACCTGCCACCCACACATGTCTCTCTCAAAAGAACAATCAAATCCTTCGGTGTCTAAAAAGAAACAAATAAGGTGTTTTCTATTATTTTGCCGACGCTAAGTGGTGAATAGGATATTGAAAATGGATTCAATTTATTTGATTCAGCTTAAATTTCATATAAAATGCAATGGCTATGGGGTTTTAAAATATTCATACACAGAGAAACGTTATTTTGTATCTAGCGAGAATGTTTGTAATGTAGTGCTTTTGATCTGTTCTACGTGCATTCCTACAGTATCAGTATGGCCGTCATCACAGTTTTATTGATAAGTTTGATGTCTCTGTGTCCAGGATTGCCCTGAATATATGTGACATCTCATAGTTCCATGTTCCTTTCACACAATTTTTATTACACACGTGGCGGGTGTAGCTAGCTAAACAGGAGGTGCTTACCCTCACGGAGCACCCGGCTTCACTTCCCTGGTGGAAGTTCACGTGTCTAACCTAACTTGTCAGTTCCAAAGTTTTTACTTTGCTTCTGGATTGTGATTCGGAGATGGATTAGTATGTTTGTTTTTGATTATATAATTACTTACATTTAACTACAAAGTACACTTACCACGATTTAATAAACACTGTCCATTTACCACTGTGAGATTATCAATCGCCATATAACTTTCAAAATCCGGTAAAATACTTGGTGTGACCTCGCCTGCTACAACAATCTACAAAATGAATAAGCGGTCTATTTATATGAAATAAACATACCAATTCATGTCTAAACCACAATGACAAAGCAAAGTAAAATATTTAAAGCTGGCAAATTAGGTTTGACACATGAACGTTCACAAGGGAAGTGTGGCTAGATGCTCTGGATGGTAAGCACGTCCTGTAAAGCTAGCTACGCCCACCATGTGTGTAATCAAAATTAGGAATGAAAGTAACATGGAATTATGGGATGTCAAAAGTTGTCCAGGGTATTTTTAGATACAGAGACATTATATGTATCATCAATATTGTTATTGTTAGGTCTTGATAAATCTCGGCCTACAAAATCCTTGTGTCAACAATTTAATTGTAAGCAGCCTGCTTCGTTGTATAAAGCTTCAGTGATGTTAATGTTTTTTTGCATGCTTAAACTCCAAACAGTTCCAATCCAAAATATATTTTTCTTATTCAGTTTATTTGTTATTGTTTCCTTTATTTCTATGATGGTTGTTTTTTGGTTTCAAAATATTCGAATCAACAAGAGGCCCATGGGCCTTAACGCTCACCTGAGGCAAAGTACATATCTTACGCAAAGGTTCAATGGTCAATGACATTAATAAAAGAGTATATCAAAATTTTCAGCAGTAAGGGCCAATAATATGCAAGTAATTTGGCAAATTAATTATAATAATTATTATATAAGTATGCTATATATAACATATCTAAAGTCTAGCTACTATAAATTATTTATAAACAGCTAAAACATCTGTATATTAAAATGTGCATTAGGCCAGTACCTACAATATTCCAATATACATGCCTATACAAAGAGTTTATAGTTTTTGAGATAATTAACCATTTAAGTATTCTTTCTCATCTATGACCTTGACCTTTGAACCTATGACCTTCATTCATATATCAAAATGATTGTTGTGCAAATGCCTACAATATTCGAATATACATGCCTACACAAAAAGTTTATAGTTTTTGAGATAATTAACCATTTAAATATTCGTTCACAGCTATGACCTTGACCTTTGAACCCATGACCTTCATTCATATATCAAAATGATCGTTAGGCCAATACCTACAATATTCCAATATACATGCCTATACAAAAAGTTTATAGTTTTTGAGATAATTAACCATTTAAATATTCATTCGCAGCTATGACCTTGACCTTTGAACCTATGACCTTCATTCATATATGAAAATGATCGTTAGGCCAATACCTAAAATATTCCAATATACATGCCTATACAAAAAGTTTATAGTTTTTGAGATAATTAATCATTTCAGTATTCGTTTGCATCTATGACCTTGACCTTTGAACCTATAACCTTGATTCATATATCAAAATGACCGTTGTGCAAATGCCTACAATATTCCAATATATATGCCTATACAAGAAGTTTATAGTTTTTCAGATAATTAACCATTTAAATATTCATTCGCAGCTATGACCTTGACCTTTGAACCTATGACCTTCATTCATATATCAAAATGATCGTTAGGCCAATACCTACAATATTCCAATATACATGCCTATACAAGAAGTTTATAGTTTTTGAGATAATTAACCATTTAAATATTCGTTCACAGCTATGACCTTGACCTTTGAACCCATGACCTTCATTCATATATCAAAATGATCGTTAGGCCAATACCTACAATATTCCAATATACATGCCTATACAAAAGGTTTATAGTTTTTGAGATAATTAACCATTTAAGTATTCATTTGTATCTATGACCTTGACCTTTGAACCTATGACCTTCATTCATATATCAAAATGATCGTTAGGCCAATACCTACAATATTCCAATATATATGCCTATACAAAAAGTTTATAGTTTTTGAGATAATTATTCATTTAAGTATTCGTTTGCATCTATGACCTTGACCTTTGAACCTATGACCTTCATTCATATATCAAAATGATCGTTAGGCCAATACCTACAATATTCCAATATACATGCCTATACAAGAAGTTTATAGTTTTTGAGATAATTAACCATTTAAATATTCGTTCGCAGCTATGACCTTGACCTTTGAACCTATGACCTTCATTCATATATCAAAATGATCTTTAGGCCAATACCTACAATATTCCAAAATACATGCCTATACAAAAAGTTTATAGTTTTTGAGATAATTAACCATTTAAATATTCGTTCGCAGCTATGACCTTGACCTTTGAACCTATGACCTTCATTTATATATCAAAATGATCGTTAGGCCAATACCTACAATATTCCAATATACATGCCTATACAAGAAGTTTATAGTTTTTGAGATAATTAACCATTTCAATATTCGTTCGCAGCTATGACCTTGACCTTTGAACCTATGACCTTCATTCATATATCAAAATGATCTTTAGGCCAATACCTACAATATTCCAAAATACATGCCTATACAAAAAGTTTATAGTTTTTGAGATAATTAACCATTTAAATATTCGTTCGCAGCTATGACCTTGACCTTTGAACCTATGACCTTCATTCATATATCAAAATGATCGTTAGGCCAATACCTACAATATTCCAATATACATGCCTATACAAAAAGTTTATATTTTTTGAGATAATTAACCATTTAAGTATTCGTTTGTATCTATGACCTTGACCTTTGAACCTGTAACCTTCATTCATATATCAAAATGATCGTTTGGCCAATACCTACAATATTCCAATATACATGCCTATACAAAAAGTTTATAGTTTTTGAGATAATTAACCATTTAAGTATTTGTTTGTATCTATGACCTTGACCTTTGAACCTATGACCTTCATTTATATATCAAAATGATCGTTAGGCCAATACCTACAATATTCCAATATACATGCCTATACCAAAAGTTTATAGTTTTCAAGATATATTGACAAATACATTAATTTTAGAGATTTTCCCCTTAAGTACCTTGCCATTTCCCCATTTTGGCCTCAACAGTTATGATTTGTGCAAATCTGAAACTAGGTGCCCTAAGTATGTTTTACATGAAATATCTAAGCTATATCTCTTGTAAGTTCAGAGGAGATGATTTTTAAAGATTTTCACAATTTCTCCCTTTATGGGGCCCCAAGGGGACATAATCCTTTCATTTGTGCAAAACCTAGGCATCATAATCACTGAGTTTCATCAAATTTGGCTTGGTAGTTTTAGAGGAGATGATTAAAATGTACAAAGTTAACGCACGACGCACGACGCACGACAGACGACGGACGGGGAACCATTGCAATAGCTCATCTGAGCTTTCAGCTCAGGTGAGCTAATAAAAAAACTGATAATAATTAAATAAAGATAAATAAGAATAACTTATACAATATTCACTAACGTAAGCTATTAAATATAACATCGGTTTTACATCATGTTTTTTTTATTTTTAAGTTTAGAATTTCTATGATAGTTGTGGTTTGGTTATATATAATATTCAATAATAAAATCACTATCCAAAACTAAGTTAAAACTGACGAATTAGATTCAAAACGTAATTTTCCACTAGGAAAGTGAGACCAGGTGCTCTGGAAGAGTAAACACCTTCTGTTTAGCTATAGCTACACCCACCATGTGTAAAAACAGTTTTCTTATTCACTCTGTTTTTATACAGTTTCAACAATATGCACGATCGTTGTGCTTTAATTTAAAAATATAAAACTTAACAAAAAATAAATAAATTTCGCATCATATTCGATAATATTAGTAGTTAAATGAAAAAAAAACTAAACTATTATTTATTATGGCCCTATTTACCTTGACGAAATCTAGGTTTCTAATATTTATTTGCGCCTTTTTCCATATGTTTCCGTGGTTGCCATTTACCCTCCATACCGGATCGTATCCAAGGACACTATCATTATTATTCCTTAGTAAATATACAACTAAATCTTTTATGGCAATACCATTCATGTAGTACATAAAGGTCAAACATTTGGGGTCCTTTTCTGCGTTGACAGTGAAATTCATAAAAGCTGGTTCGTTCATGGATCGTTTATCAGATTTGATGACCATACACTTTTTGTCTGAAAATATAAACACCATTGGCTTAATATAATTAATGCTAACGATTTATACGGATTGTAAGCAACCCGGCCTCACTTCCATGGTGGAACTTCACGCGTTTAACCTAGCACCCGGCCTCACTTCCATGATGGAACTTCACGTGTTTAACCTAATTCGTCAGTTTTGATCTTTTACTTTGCGTTGGTATTGTGATTTGGACATGGATTGTTATGATCAAAAACAAACATACTAATACATATCCGAATCACAATCCAGAAGCAAAGTAAAAACTTTGGAACTGACAAGTTAGGTTAGACACCTGAACTTCCACCAGGGAAGTGAGGCCGGGTGGTCCGGAATGGTAAGCACCTCCTGTTTAGATAGCTACACCCGCCACGTGTGTAATCAAAATTGTGTGAAAGAAACATGAAACTATGAGACGTCAAATATATCCAGGATTGTTTTTATTCTGAAATAAAACCGTTTCATCGAAAAGGGGACATGTTGTCTATGTAGACGTGACTTACAGAGCTCTGCTATTTGCAAATAAGATTAAGTTTATTTTTTAAATTATGACAAAGACTAAATGGTAAGTCTTTAATTTAGTCTGAACAAATTTTTCAGGTAAAGTTTGATTGTTTATTATTATTACTAAACCTGTTTTATTTTGAAGCAAAAACAAACAATTCAATCCAAAAAGGAAAGTATCAATCAAAAAAGCAAAGTAAAAATGTTAAAACTGACGAATTAAGTTAAACACGCGAACTTACTACTAGGGAAGTCAGCATCTTCTGTTTAGCTGTTCTACATCCTCCAGGTGTGATGTCAAAATTGATAATGAAAGACTTGAGTTTTGTAATTGTGTTAAAGTCACAGTCAAGAATATTTCACTTACATCGAGACGTCGCCAGCTATAGGCGAAGGTACAGACATTTTGCATGTGCGTTGCGCTGATGGCATTATACAGCAGGGTTCTTCATGGTACCAAGCCCACCGTGGCACGAGACCTCGTTTATTATAAGTTCCCATCCCAAAGAACCGTGAATTTCATTTCGTAATGTCTAGTGCTTGGCGAAAAAACAATCACTACTCACTTTCCTGTCTTGGGTCAGACCCAGTCGGGGTATGAATTCACGACCCTCCCACTTACGGAGCGAGCACTCTATCATCTGAGCTACCGCAGTGGTTGGTAATGAAAGGAACATAAAACTATGGAACATAAAATATATCAAGGGTAGTTTTGAATACAGAGGCATTGTATTTAAACAATTGAACATTAACAACAATATACTTATTAACACTTTTAAATTTTAAGGATCCGTATAGAAAATTTAGACATATCCGAGTAGTTAAATTTTCGCGTATTAAATGTGCACCATAACACAATAAGCATAATATTATTTTCGTTTGATATTAATTTTCGCGCAAAACAGACGGCCGCGAAAAAGAGAAAATTAGTACACCGCAAAAATAAAAACGTTTTCAGAAAATCCTTACGCTCGTTGTCGCTTAGATTATCACCGCTTATTTCGTGAGTTCCAGGACAAATTTCGCTCTCCCAAAGACTATCATGTGTCATTACGGTGTCGTTACATCTACAATCATCGTCAAATGTACATCTCAACAGTAAACCTATAAAGACATAAAATACGGAAATAGGAATTACAATGGTAACGAAGTCAAAACAAAATAAACGAAATACGAAACACAGATTTGTTACAATAAGCTACTATAAACAAGATCTTCAACAAAACGTAATACGGTTGAACTCGAACTATAAAAATTATCGGTTCATGGTCAAATCATAATACAGACATAAAGCATGTATTCTACGGTAACTCTGAGAAACATAACAGAATCAACGACATAAAATGCACCCTGCAAGCTAGAGTTCGGATACAAACGTTGAAGGAAACAAAATACTAGCCATAAGCCATATAAACTGTATATGTACCGTAAATGCATAAATCTTAGCGTGTAAACATTTTCATGCTAATTAAAATTATGGGTAAATTTTCATTAATTGCCTTTTGCACAATGGTCGTATTTAGTTTTTTGGTAGATTTGAATAAGACAAAACAAGAACACAAACATATATTTAGAAAACTAAATAAACAAACTCTTTTGCAAGGGCACTGGGTAAAGGACTGGTGTTTTGAAGGTGCCTACCCCGGAAAACCTGGTCTCACATGGGTAAAATTAACGTGTTTAACTTAATTTGCTAGGTTAAATTTTTTGCTTTCCTTTGATATTATGGTTTGGTCATACATTGACATGTTTGTTATTTTGATTACAAGGCACCATTGGAGTACCCATTACGTGCAGAAGCAATTATATTGCATGTGCCACACTATCTTGCTTTACCCTTTGAAATACAATTTCTTAATTAAAACATCAATTCTAGCATTTATAACACACACACACATATATATATATATATATGTGTGTGTGTGTGTGTGTGTGTGTGCAACTTCAATCATGCTACAAAACTGGGTATAAAAACGTCAAACAATATATCCCATAAAACCAACCAAATTGCAAATGGTCGTCAAATAAAAACAAACATATTAATTTATGTCCAATCATAATCCAAAAGCAAAGCTTTTAAACTGGCTAATTCACATGTAAATTTCCACCAGGATATTTTATAGTTATAAGTCGCTCACCCACTTTTTTAACATGACATCAACTGTGAAGAGAGAGAGAGAGAGAGAGAGAGAGAGAGAGAGAGAGAGAGAGAGAATTACCGATTGAGTAAACAGTATAATTGCCAGATGGACAAGGTTCTTCTTTTTGATAATCTATGGTTTTACTGTCAAAACAGATACACTCATTATGCTAAAATCAAACATAACAATATCATCATAATTATACCATTGTAGTTTTGACCAATTATTAACTTCCGTTATTGCCAAATAAAAATGTAAAAATCGAAACAAACATATTAATCCATGTCCAAACCGCGATCCCAAAGCAAGAAGATCAAGAAGGGTAAGCACCTAATGTTTAGGTAACTATAATCGCTACGTGTGAAAACAGAGAATGAAAGAAACATAGAATTATGGGACATCAAAGTACAGTCCAAACTGCCTGAAAGCCCACCTCTATATAAGGGTTACCTGCTTATAAAAGCCAGTAGAATTATATACCAGTTGTTCTTTATTCATGTTGATTGATTCTGTATATAAAGGACACATGCCCATAAAGGCCACTCTTATTGGTTTCCTTTGGTGACCTTTATAGACAGTTTTGACTGTATAGCCATGGCATTGTTTATACAGAGATCAGATCTCATACTTATCAACAATATTATGATGACAGCCATAACCCTAGTCTTGAAAAGGTATTTTCTAACTTTAATTACGACACCCTCGATTGGCAATACTTGCAGCTTAATGATAAACGTAATGACTTCAGATTTTCTATTGTCTACTTTCCATTTCTTTGTAATACACCTGCTTCTCCTGCTGATGATGTATTTGTTTCACATTACATATACTACTAGTTTTAATTTTACAGCACTAAAAAGTCGTTTCGGAATACAATTCCTGATCAGAAATGTTTGGTCCAAAATTATGAAACCAAATTTATTTCCCAAGATGTTGAAAAGATATCCAAAGGACCAAAATATTGTCCCAACATACGCTATGGTAGAGCTTGTTCACACTACGGGGACTTTACTTAGGGACATTGCAAGCCTAGGGTTATCAAGACCCTAAAAACGCAATACGGTCGTTATCACGATATTTTTGATACATGCAGAATTCTGTCTGATCTGGTACTTCTTGGGATCGATGCGAGTGTATTGGCGAGCAGACACATACCAGTACTTAAACATTAAATTCAGTGAATTAGAATCCCCCACCAGCAGGTTTTTTTGTGATTTGCACTTATGTCCAAAGAGCCATAACTCCAAGGAATATGGACAAACCAACTCGGGTTAACGATATGTGCATCTCCTATCTATGTGAATACTTTGCACCAAGTTTGGTGAAGAAGTGCTTCATAGTTTTTTTGGAAATTAGCGCATACAAGAGTTTCGGAGAGACGGAAACTCGAATTTTATATCCCCTCTTTCTTCGAAAGGTGGGGTATAACAAGTGTGACGAGTTACCTTGACAGCGAAGTACATATGTCCTTGGCATATCTTCTTACAAAGGATTGGAGAAACTTCATTAAGGAATTTGTAGGTATTACGTCCATTTTCTGTATTCTTGTCTGTACATCCTGCAAGAAAAAGGTTTAAAGGAACTAGTAGTTTTTATTTACTAAACATGTCTTAAAAGCTATAGATTCACTGACTGGAAAATAAATTTTGCCCTAAAAATCTAGAAATCTGAAATACCGAATTAAAAAGTAATAATGTTTTGTTGTTTTGAAGACTATCCATTATTAGTATCTTGTAGCACAAGTATAAAAAATCTGAAACAGTGTCAATTTTGCCAGTTAATGAACCTTACTCTTTGCAGCACTACACAGTCGTTTTTGAATTACATTCCTCATCAGTAGTGCTCGGACAAAGATCGTAAAAATCCAAATACATGTATATTCAATATGTTGAAATAAGAAAAAAAAGAAAGACCAAAACGTATTTTACTAAATCCACCTAAGGTAATGTTAATATTACGATTAAGCATAGCTTAGTTTTAAAGGATCTTAGATATGACTAATCAACGTTGGGCCGCGATGGTCGGGTAATTAAGGCATAAGCTTTCGAATTCAAGGTGTTTCGCCGCTTTTTGATCCGCGTCGATAGCAATTGTGTAATGTTGCCATTGCAGTAGACATCTGATGTTGGTATGGTACCAATGTGATGGACCAAACTTATACATGACTGGTTTGCTACATTACGGACAAATGTACACATGTACTATCACTTTAAAGGTCAATTTAGTTTGCACTAGTTCAAAGTAGACCAAAAAAATCTTATCGTAAGATCAATTCTTCACATTTTGCTTTAAAAATGGTATCAGCATTTCCATAAGGTCATGAATTGATGATAGAATAGATTTTTTAGTCTGAGTCAAAAATATTTCTTTATATCGAGACGTCACCTGCTAGGATTGAAGTGGCTTTTGCAGTGGGCCCAGGGCAATGTGCAAGGTTCTTTAACGGGTATGACCAAGACTTGGAAAAGGAAGTTACTTTCTTTCGTCAAACACTTGGCATTTAGAAATGAAAGCCACGGAGCACTTAAAAACTAATGTCCTGTATCACGTCAGGTATGGCGCGTTAAAGAACACTCCCTGCTTATTGTCCTCAGCGCACTGCAAAGGTAAAAACTTTCTGCCACTTCACCTATAGCTGCTGACGTTTCGATATAATTGAAATATTCTTGACTGGGAGGTAAAATCCCATTCATTCAATCAATCGATAAGGGTATAAGGGTAAATGTTATATTACCTTCAAATGAAAAGCTTTCGTCGGAATCGCTATAATTTCCTATCCAGAAGCTTTGGCCCGAATAATTCTTGGAAACTTCTCTCACGAGGTTTTCACGTATATCCTTATCCCATTGAACTAGACTTCCATCGCACTTTTCACAATTGATCTTTGCATCCTTCCAGTTGGCACTTGGTGAACCAATCCATATATCCCTTCCAATACCTAAATTCAGAAAATTAAGACAATCTCTCTCTCTCACACACACACACACACACTGAAACAATTGAACATAGTGTTACTTTACCTATTCATATTGTGCATATTCATATTATGAAACTTCGACTGTGAATGTGATGATTAAACTAAATGTTTCAAATGTGCTCTGGATAATTATAAAATTTTATCCCTGGGTGAGAAAAACATGCATTGTATTATACTGGTATATCCCTCTACATAAAATTGATAACTTACCATCCGATCGCTGAATATGTAACGCCAAAAATAAACCGAAAAAGCTCCATATATTAACAAGATGGTCCTTCAATTTCATGTCTTTACACCTAAAATAATGGATAACTGAATAAATAATGATTCTTATAAATTAAGTTTAACATAGGAAAAAGACGAATGATACTATTTTTTATATTAAAAACAGAATGAACCGACCATGATTAGATGTTGAGTGTGACCGTCTACCACTGGGCTACAAAGACGGTTTATCCGACAGTGAGTGCCGTAGGTATACAATCAAAAACAAAATAAAATTGAATAAAGATTGATATTTTTCACTTACTTGTCTCGTACCTAGTTGTAACAGGAAATCTGTATGCGCATCAGCGATTGTCATAAAGTATGTCTGTAGAACGGGAAATGTTGGCGTTATCGAGATTTTACATGGTGAAAATGGCGAAGTTTACACCAGAAGTGATGTCCTTGGTGACGTTTACGTCATATGCGCAACGGGGTCCGCCATTTGCCTGGTTTTTCAACATGTTAAACCCCCCTGACGTCAACGTTTTACCCTTTGCAGATATATTCTAGGCTAATCACGCATGCGCCTACAGATTTCCTGTTACGACGAGGTACAAGTAAGTGAATATTCAAATTTATTTGATTTTTTATGGGTATGAAGAGTATTTCATTGCCACAAAAAGAGTGATTCCTACAATATTAATTATCTGTATGTGGAGTTGAATGATTTGGCGACAGTCTTCTCTCCAGATTTAACAAGTTTCTGCAAAATTTCAAAACTTCATTAGAATTAACCAACATATTAGCAAGCAATGATACCCGTTGGTATACCGATTTTTTGCCATAAAATGGTATTTCCAAACACAACAAATACGTTGTCTGTCAAAGATTCCAATATTTTGTTGATGGTATTTTCAGTATATTTTTGTTTGGAATCCGTATGGTGCTTGACAAAATAACCAGAATCCAACTGCAACATGCGCAATGTATAATGAATTATCCTATCGGGAAGCTAGGTTTCTGTTGACCAAGGTGTTTGTCATAAAATTCCGTCCTCCGCAATGA
Source organism: Anadara kagoshimensis (assembly GCA_021292105.1). NCBI lineage: Eukaryota > Metazoa > Mollusca > Bivalvia > Arcoida > Arcidae > Anadara > Anadara kagoshimensis. The sequence goes on along the minus strand of CM037867.1, from coordinate 14,908,380 downwards.
GCCTTGAATAATGACATATAAAAAGGTGTTAAGTTAGGATTTTGATTTCGACATGAATTAGAATTTTTTTTTGCAAAGTTAAGAATTTATTGTGAAGCCAGGTTCGGGTTTCACAATCATTCCTTAACTAAGATTTTCCTGAATTGAAATTAAGCAATTTTTGGCAATCACTTATTTCACTACCACTAAACAGTTTTGACAAAGCTAAATAAACTTTTTATTATTGCTGGTGAGATACCATATATACACATGTAGAGTTAAAAATAGAAAGCTGAGTTTATTTATGATGCAAAATATTATCCTTCAAAACTTTATTGTTACTATTAAATGATCACAGTGTATAACCTTTGTTGCTGTCTATTGATGTATTACATACGTAAAATTATAAAATTTATCATTATGTACCTTTCTATGCCAATAAACATCAACATTATAAAAAATAAACGACACAGTTGTTCTAAGATTGATTAGTTTAATCAATTCAATAGTCAAAATTTGTTTTTTGCACTACATCAAATGTCTTTGTTGAAAACACGAAAAGTGAATAGAAATTCATCAAATTGAAACACTGTTTTAAAACTGTTGACTCAATAATGATATGTTAATTTTTATCGGTGCTTTAAATGTATGACAATCACTTATTAAATAAATTAAGCTTCAATTAACTAGGTCCAGATGTTATAAGCTTGAAAAATCTTCAAAATGACTTCTAATAGTCATAAATATTTTAAAAACTAGCAAAATCATCAGGATTTTAAAAAGACACATTTAAGTTAAGGAGTAAACGAAACAATTTATCAAGGAATGATTGTGAACTTGTGCCATGACAAGAAGTAATTAATCTATCCCAATCATGAATGCCACATCGACATTTAGTCCAACAAAAGAGCTTGTTTATAGTTTTAAAATTTGGACTTTAAATTTAGACTAATTTTCCATAAATACTAACATCTACAAAATTTAACTGTGAATTATTGTATCATTTAAGTATTATTTTAATTTTTAAGTGAAACACTCAAAATTATACAATATGCTTATTAAAACGGGGGAGGGATTATTTTACAACTGTAAATATACAGTACAGATCTGTTGAGAGTTTAACAATAAGCTAACGAATTCATGCCGGATCGCCAGTTCAAAGCGACTACATATTTAAACAGCATTTTGGCAGCTGCTATTTATCTATCGGTACATTTTTGGCTTATAGCTATCCGTATCACAGTCATTCGGTAGTCGAACTCTGACTTGTTTTAGTTTAGGCGTGTTAAACTTCCGACAGGTTTGTACAGGATTTTAACGGAAACTGCTATATATAGCAACGATGTTGGAATAAAGCCCCATTCATCTTCACACGATCTTTTTGAAATACATGAGTTTAGCGTTAATAAAATCCTACAATGTCTATAAGTAATCTCTCTCTCTCTCTTTCTCTCTCTCTTGGTGTCTTTACTTGGCTAACAGATAAAAACGATAACGATAATTATAGATTTCAGATTTAAGTTAAGGAAACCCCCCCCCGGAACACCCGGTCTCACTTCCCTAATGGAAATTTGCTTGTTAAACTTCATTAGCCAGTTTGAAACTATTTACTTTGTTTTTGGTTTATGGTTTGGAAATGGAATAGTATGTGTGTTTTTGGTTTGCTTTTGGATTGTGATTTGGACATAGTATAGTATGTTAGTTTTTGCTTTGCTTTAGTATTGTGATTTGGACATGGAATAATATGTCTGTTTTTGCTTTGCTTTTGGATTGTGATTTCGACATGGAATAGTATGTTTGTTTTTGCTTTGCTTTTGTATTGTGATTTGGACATGGAATTTCTATGTTTGTTTTTGCTTTGCTTTTGGTCTGTGATTTGGATATGAAATAGTATGTTTGTTTTTGCTTTGCTTTTGGACTGTGATTTGGACATGGAGTTTCTATGTTTGGTTTTGCTTTGCTTTTGTATTGTGATTTCGACATGGAATAGTATGTTTGTTTTTGCTTTGTTTTTGTATTGTGATTTCGACATGGAATAATATGTTTGTTTTTGCTTTGCTTTTGGATTGTGATTTAGACATGAAATAGTATGTTTGTTTTTGCTTTGCTTTTGTATTGTGATTTGGACATGGAGTTTCTATGTTTGTTTTTGCTTTGCTTTTGGATTGTGATTTGGACATGAAATAGTATGTTTGTTTTTGCTTTGCTTTTGTATTGTGATTTGGACATGGAGTTTCTATGTTTGTTTTTGCTTTGCTTTTGGATTGTGATTTGGACATGAAACAGTATGTTTGATTTTGCTTTGCTTTTGGATTGTGATTTCGACATGGAGTTTCTATGTTTGTTTTTGCTTTGCTTTTGGATTGTGATTTGGACATGTAGTTTCTATGTTTGTTTTTGCTTTGCTTTTGGATTGTGATTTGGACATGAAATAGTATGTTTGTTTTTGCTTTGCTTTTGGACTGTGATTTGGACATGGAGTTTCTATGTTTGTTTTTGCTTTGCTTTTGGATTTTGATTTGGACATGAAATAGTATGTTTGTTTTTGCTTTGCTTTTGGACTGTGATTTCGACATGGAGTTTCTATGTTTGTATTTGCTTTGCTTTTGGATTGTGATTTGGACATGTAGTTTCTATGTTTGTTTTTGCTTTGCTTTTGGATTGTGATTTAGACATGAAATAGTATGTTTGTTTTTGCTTTGCTTTTGGACTGTGATTTGGACATGGAGTTTCTATGTTTGTTTTTGTTTTGCTTTTGGATTGTGATTTGGACATGAAATAGTATGTTTGTTTTTGCTTTGCTTTTGGGCTGTGATTTGGACATGGAGTTTCTATGTTTGTTTTTGCTTTGCTTTTGTATTGTGATTTCGACATGGAATAGTATGTTTGTTTTTGCTTTGCTTTTGTATTGTGATTTCGACATGGAATAGTATGTTTGTTTTTGCTTTGCTTTTGGATTGTGATTTGGACATGAAATAGTATGTTTGTTTTTGCTTTGCTTTTGGACTGTGATTTGGACATGGAGTTTCTATGATTGTTTTTCCTTTGCTCTCGGATTATTATTAGTATGCTTTTTATTAGTTAAGAAATGATTATGAAACCAGAACAAGTATGAATCCATGCAATTATGCATGTCACTTTAACATCTAGTCAAACAAAAGAGCTTGTTTATTGTTTTAATATTTGGATTTTAAATTAAGATTTAATTTCCATAAATACGAACACTTAGAAATAACTGTGTATTATTATATCATTTGTGTACTATTTATATTTTTAAGTGAAACACTCAAAATACTTATTTAAACGGGGGAAAGGGATTTCTCTTACCACTTTAGATATACAGTACAGACCTGTCGAAAGTTTAACACTAAGCTAACAAATCAATCGGCAGCTCATCTCGAGTGCTCATTACCTCTATCTCGGCAGCTTCTCGGCAGCAACTATCAATACATCTCGACAGCTTTTCAGCAGTGGCTATCAATATATCTCGACAGCTTATAGGCAGTGGCTACCAATATATTTCGAGAACTTTTCGGCAGCGGCTATCAATGTATCTCGAGAGCTTATAGGCAGTGGCTATCAATATATCTCGAGAGCTTTTCGGCAGCGTCTATCAATATATCTCGAGAGCTTTTCGGCAGCGGCTATCAATATATCTCGACAGCTTTTCGGCAGCGTCTATCAATATATCTCGACAGCTTTTCGGCAGCGGCTATAAATATAAAATTATCTTGGTAATTTTTCGGCAGCGGCTATAAATATATTTCGGCAGCGTCTATCAATATATCTCGACAGCTGAAATTTCGACAGGTCTGTACAGTATTTTACGGAAACTGCTATATATAACACGATGTTAATTTAAAGTAGGGGGAATAAAGCCCCATTCATCTTCACACGATCTTTTTGACATGTATGGGTTTAACATTTTTAAAATCCTACAGTATATATGTGTAGTTCATCGTTCATCTCTCTCTCTCTCTCTCTCTCTCTCTGTTTGTGTGTGTGTGTGTGTCTTTACTTGGCTAACAGATGATAACACGATAACACTCATTTTAAGGACAATTACTTCACAACTTTATACATGGTATAACAAAAGGATAGCATGTTCGTAATTTATTATGATTACTAGCCGAAGGCAAGAAAATTTGCAGAACTTCGGCGTGTGTAAGCGCCCTTTCCGAAATTTGTGAAAAAGGTCTAAAATTAGCCATTTCTAGAAATCTTAGGGATAAAACAAGGCATTTCAAACAATTTTGCCACTGTGTTGATTCTCATATTTTAAGCAACAAAATTCGTTGCAGATAAAAAATACTGACGTTGGTTTGACCGTAGCTATTTAGCAAACATGCCGAATCCGAGCATTGGATTATTTAACAGATTCATTATTTTTCAAAACAGACCTTGGCCCATGATGTCATGTTAAAGTAAATAAAAACAAGATCAAAATTGACTATTAATGTTTGTAACAACTACTAATGAAGTCCAGCATCTAATGAAGTCCAAAAATTGAGGATCCAGACAAGAGGGCTTTTTGATATTACAAAATAAAATAATTCTCAGAATAAAACGACTTTATTTGACCTCTCGTCGGGAGCCTCAATCTTTGGACTTCAATGGGCGTCGAAATTGGCAACGCCTAATTAAGTCCGGGCTTCATTTGGGCGTTGTAATTTCAATGCCTAATGACGTCTAGTCTTCGTTAGACGTTGGACTTCATTAGGAGTTACTACAAATGTTGATTTGTATTACATCTCTTCGGATTAATTCTCGTCAGTGTCGCTATCTTCCTTAAAAGCAAAAAGAAAATCATGGTTGGTCATTCTACACTATCCAATGAGAACATTGCAAGATCATCACACAATCTGTCATCAGACAGGTTTGAAGCCGACCTATGGCTGTGACTGCAGGAGCACTCTGTTTCAAGTGATATAGCTCACGATTGGAAAAAAGATTTTGATTTTCAATCATGGTCAGTAAGTTATCAATACTAGACATTCCAGGAAACTGGTTAATATAAGAGTTTTACTCTTGTTCCAGGATCCTGATTTGTAAAATTGTTTCATTACGTTATTCATTAATTTTAATGTTCAAAATAAAAATATTGTTTAAACTAACATTAGACAATCTAATGCTAATTTTTACCAAACTTTTACCAAGGTGCCTCAATAGCAGTGTGCTACTTTGGAATGCATTGTTTTATCCAAAAAAAAAAAAAAATCAAACGCAGCAGAATATGCAAACAAAAATGATTAGTTTCTGTCTGTATGTAATATTGCTACACAAATAAACCGTGCATGAAACATTGGTTTTTATTGACATTTTAATGATACGCAGATGTGACGGTATGGCCTGCAAGTTCCATGGTTACGTAAAACACTCCAACTGACTAAAAAAACTACAGACATATATGCTTTGCACGGTACATCCAACTGATCTTTAGTGCCGCCTCACTTTTATAAGCGTACAAGATTTTAAATATCAGAGAGTTCATTTTCTGAAACTACTTGGATTAGAATTTGCATGTAATGGGAGAATATTGCCCATGTGCTACTTTTGAATAATAATGTGCAAGTACTTAGTGAGTGCATACGCATCCTAGGTGTCAATATTGATATAAGGCATCAAAAGGCACTTAAAACATTATAATAAATATAATATGAAACCAACCCGGGGTCGTGCTATGTACCAGGGGCGGATCTAGGATGTTTTGAAAGGGGGTTGAGAATTATATCAATGCTAGGTGCGATCGCCGAAGGCGCGAGCTTCCAGAGACGTGGGGTCTAGGGCAGAGCCCCACGTATACAGAAATGGGTTGTTATATTAACATATGGGGTCACATCAGTCAATAGCTCTCTCTCTCTCTCTCTCTCCTAAATTTTTAACCCCCCCCCCTTAAATCCGCCACTGTGTACCACCCAGTCACTTCAGAGTTAACACAAAGGAATATGAAGAGAAACAGCAACTTACCTTTATCTCTGGGAGTTTCTTGAGCGACTGGATGAAAATGACTGCATGCACATTCTGATAACGCGGAAGAAGATTGACACGGAAATCATTAAAATATCGCACACTGTATTTAAATAATTAACAAAAATTGCTTTGTGACGTATTGGGTGCGAGGGTGGTCTCCATTTATCCGGGTTTGAGATTATTTCACAACATTTGATTTTTGGACATAGTTGAAGAAATCAGAGTTTCTCGGAGAAGCGGCGAGCGAAATTAAAAAAAAATCTCAGACGAGAGTTTCGATCCAGTGGGATGAACGCAGAGACCTGTAATATAAATACAAAGTGAACAATGATTAAATTGTTTTACTTTCAATTCCGTTTGTCAGATGACAAATATAAACAAATGAATTTTAGAAGCAGTCTATACTTGGGGTAGCGCAAAATTACAGGGCGTGTTAATCATGGGAAGGGGTTGTCGGATTTGCAGCTGGTCCTTACCTGTGAACTTGAGAGTTCGGTTATCCGGAGAAAACCACCCGCGATTTTCGGTAATATTTTGAAAATATAGTATTCCTAAATATATTTTGATCCAGGCCATCAAGTTTATTTAATTTCTTATTATTTAAGTTTCTTAGTATCATTAATTCAACATATCCGTCTTTATTTAAAATGGCCAAAATAATACCAATACATAAAAAGGGTGATAAAGACCGCTCGGATAATTACAGGCCAATATCAATTCTTCCAATAGTGTCCAAGATATTGGAACGTCACATTTATAAGCACCTTACATTATTTTTACGTAAAGGCTTCAGAGAGAAACATTCTTGTCAAACAACTTTTTCAGCAATTGTTGATGAATGGACAACGGCTATTGATCAGGGACAGTATGTTGGCACTATATTTGTCGATTTATCAAAAGCATTTGATCTGGTTGACCATAACATTCTTTTGTCTAAACTAGAGAAAACTAATTTTTCTGTTTATGCTTTACAGTGGTTTAAATCATATTTATACGATAGATTTCAAACTGTATCAATATCAAATCATCTATCTTGTGAAAAAGCAGTTAAATCTGGCGTACCCCAGGGGTCAGTTTTAGGTCCATTACTTTTTCTGCTTTATATTAATGATTTACCTTTCTGCATCAGAAGTTGTAGAACCTAGCTTTTTGCTGATGATGCAACTATTACTACTTCATGTAAATCTATCTCGTTATTAAACGAAGAACTAAATAAGGCTATGTCTGAAATGGCTGAGTGGTGCAAAGTCAATAAAATGTCAATCAATGTTTCAAAAACAAAATGTATGCTTATATCTTCTGTTAAAAAACTTGCCAATAATGATGCAGCTCTTAATATCAGTATTAATGCAACTAACATTACACAAGTACACTCTCATAAATTACTTGGAGTCTTTGTGGATCCCTGTCTGTCTTGGGTAGATCATATAAATCATGTTATTAAAAAGGTTAATTCTTTGTTATGTCTTTTGAGAAGAATAAAAAGGTATTTAGATATTGAAAGTAGAAAACTTTTACACTTCTTTAATATTACCTCATATAGATTATTGTTTGTCAGTTTGGGGGTAATTGTCACTCTAAATATCTGGACCTCATTCTTAAGCTTCAAAAACGGTCTGCAAGGTTAATACTAGACAAAGATGTTCGTGAAACGAGATCCATTGAATTATTTAAAGAACTAAGCATGCAAACAATTCACCAAAGAATCCATTATCACAAATCAATTTTAATGTTCAAAGCTGTAAATAACATATCTCCATCATATATTTCTGATTTATTTAAATCTTGTTCTGATTGCAACACATATCAACTTCGATCTAGCCATTCTAACAATTTATTTTTATATAGACCTAACTCAGAATTACGAACATCATCAGGTTCAATGGTTTGGAATTCATTACCAACACAATTAAAAAATGCGACATCTTTGAAGAATTTCAAAAAGTTATATCAAAGTACTTTTTTACATATTAATTCGATAATATTACTAGTATATTATCTTAACATTTGGTTGTTTTATATATATATATACACTTGTACATAGTTATATACTTAGCATATGTTTTATATTTTGCGTGATTATTATTTTAATTATTTTTAATTACTACATGTAAAGAAATGTTATTTTTATTAATAGTATATAATCACTCATATTGGAGGGTCTTATGTAAGATTGGCTCAGTCCAAATAAGCAACCCTCGAAAAATAAAGTCATTATTATTATTATTATTATTATTATTATTATATTATTTATACCTAGGAAACAAAATTTAAGAGTTCATTGATCCGGTCGGGGTCTTGTTGTATACACTACATACTAAAAACCAAAATCTTAAAAATATTCAAATCAGTCCAACAATACTGTCGTGTGCTGCTTTTGAATTTTTATGTATTATACACTGTAATTGTCATGTGCTACTTTTGAATGTATTTTTCATAAAAATTCAAAAGCAGCACATGACAATACCATGAATGTATTTCTAGACTATCCCGTGTTAAAAATGCTATTGCCGCAGTAAATATGTATATATGAGTATATACATGTTGGTAATACTCGTATTCCGGTGGATTGAAACAAATATCATGAAGCCTCTATTTAAAATTATGGCAGACCGGACTCGATGGTCTGGAAGCTCAGTGGGTATCTAGAGTGTCCCGCTAGTAATGGGAAGGTCCCGAGTTCGAGTCCCGGTTTGACCAATGCATTTTCCCCTGGGATCTTGACCATGGGAAGTGACCGACCAACAGGTTGGTCCGAGAGTGGAACCTTGTGGCTTCGATTCAAGGAGTTTGAATCGAAAAAGGAAAGAAGGTATGTGGCGAGCCGGACTCGATAGGTAGAGCGTCCCGCTAGTATTGGGGAGGTCATGACATGAATCCTCTTTTGTGTATCCATTTGAATGATTTATCCACGCAGTTAGTAATTACGCAATACTTTATGCAAATCCAGTTTTTCCGAACGGTGCAGTACTTATATACGGTTCATTCAGTTTACCAATTTAGACAAAATGGCGGCCTTTGAAAAACCCATTTATAGTTAGTTCGTATTGACCAATCAGAAATATGCTGGCCGGGAAATCAAAGCCCTATTCATGGTCACTTAATCCAGACCAATCAGAATAAATAGCGAGAAGTCTTAGGGTCACTGAATCAATGAAATGGCTGCAGGGGTTTGATCGAAATGGTAGGTAATAGGTATAGAAGATGTAGAGACAAATCTGTTAGTTATACAAGAGTTGCAACCCGTGAATGACACCAAGTTTTACATAGCAGGAGTTCTGTGTATCTTTTCGGTTGTGATGACGCATTCGTATAGCCGCTAGAGGATTTTAGATAAAATCCTTTATAGTCTGGTGGAAAAAAAATGAAATTTCACAATAGGGGGGACATAAGTGTTCAAAGCTGGCAACATAGCTGTCTTATATCATCATAGGTTAGGGGTCAAGAATCACCTGTTGCCAAGCTGATCGACCCTTGGTTTAGTAGATAAAAGGTCAAAGGTCAGATAGTGTTTTTTCCCCAAAAATTAATCTTTATTAGTTTATAGCTGTTCAAATATATACTTTCTGAGATTTAAATAAATCAAATAAATCTGTTCTCATGCAATCATAGCATTTCATGTATTTTAACATTGACTAGGAAGCTAATTTAGACTGTTTAGGCTAAAATTTAAATATTTCAATGTTATTTTTCAAAATTCTGACACAAGCTTCAAGATAGAATAAAATAAAAGTATACATTAAACATCAAAGCATGAATCAAAATGCTAAATATAATTCTTTTGTAAATACATGGCTGTGATTAAAACAAATATATTGTTTAAAACCAGCTAATAATTTGAAATTTATTAAAAGTTTAAAATCAAAGTACCGCAAGTACTGTAATCGGCAAGGCATAGTCACGAGAATCTCTGGAATATATCAGTCACATTTAACGATTTGTTTTCATTCATCAATATTACTATATGTGGCATTATCATTCAAAGGGTTCAACCAATCAACGGTTCAACGGTCCCATTGCAAGTGCATACAGCCACCCACTTTAAATTATATGCCCTACACGTACATCTTGTAGTGCAACATGATTTATATAATTTACATTTTAGCAATGCATGACATGATTTTGGTAAAGGTTATTTTCTCATTAAAAACCCCTACTGTAGCTCGATTGGTATAGCGCTCACTCTCCGTATGTGGTGAGCCCTGGGTTCGAACCCTAGTTGGGTCTGACCAAGACTTGAAATAAGGTAGTGACTGTTCTTTTGCCAAACACTCGGTATTTAGTAACGAAAGTCACGAGATCCTTTGAGAGAGATCTTAAAATCCGATGCCCCGTGCCAAGGCGGGTGTAACATGTTTAGGGACTTTTCCTGCACATTTCCTTAAATTCACTGCAAAGGTCAAAATTTCTGCCACTTAACCTATAGCTGGTGACGTATTGACATGACTGAATGCCCGTAAAACCCCATGCAATCAATCAATTTATAATTTTCTCATTAAAACTGTGTTTAAGTCACATTCAGACTCGCACTAAGGTAGCTGCCCAAGAATAATCGTGAACATCAGGAAAATACTTAACTTAAGTCCAAAAAGTTAAGTTTTGTTCATGAGCCTTTGACTTGTAATTGTCTTAGAAAAGTTAAAGTTCAAAGTAAGATTTAAGCAAAAAAAAAATATATAAGTTTAATTTGTGAAAAAACTCAGATTTATTTATAAAAAGCTAGTATTGTTCGTGGTCCTGTTGCCAGATGACAAGACAAAATAGCTATACTGACTGTATCTGTATAATTCTATCAAGTGTGTTCTCTTTTTCTGGTGGAAATATTAGTGAACTGTTGAAACACGAACTATTCCTAGTGTCGCTTTCTATACCTGGTACATCAGGACCCTTGTTATCTGCAGCCGACGAGTCGGATCTTCAAAATATCCCTGGGGAAGAAGTTTGCATGGAGACATCACTACCAAAATAATTAATGGTCAAACTTTAGTTGTAGCACCGGGAAACGGAAAGGCATCAATACATTCGGCGAGTTAGGAAACGCACAAACTGTTTTATCCATGCGAAAGATAAATGTATTAAAAGTGATGTCATTATGATAGATATGACAACTAATCCATCAAGGTGAAACCATCTAGAGATAAAGAGGATCAGATCCCCGTTCTGTTAGAGGAATTATTGATAATTAAAATGTCCTCTGCCATCAAATTGGTAAGATTTTATCAGTCACCAAGAAAACAAATAGGATAGGATCTTGTAGTAATCCAAGACACTTCTTTGCTTAGCTGAGGGTATCAGGGGGTCCAACAGACAGCGTGTTTAATTTATACAGAGGAAGGAGTGTAACCGTTTTAAAGCTTTACACAAGGAAGACGATACTAGAATTGTTCCCCATGGTGTTGATGCTTACATGCAAGGCTATAAAAGAACAGTTGTTGTCTGTCGTGATACTGATGACTTATTCTTCTGTTGCTTTTAAATGAGGAAGTATGATTCCAGACCGGGACATCTAAAGTTCGTCCCGGTTCATAGCATAAAATTATGTCCTCTGGAGAGGAATAAGCTCCCAGTATTTCATGCAATTACAGACTGTAAGACTATCAATTAACTTTCTGGACATTCTAAATACAGCATTCCGTGTTTCCAGGGAAAACACAGATCTTCTTCCCACTCTTGCAAGAGGGAACTTTTCTGAATTTGTGAGTGCAGATCCTTACATTGAATGTACCTAGCGAGGATTTTTCATCTACGATGTAAACTGTTCCTCTCAGGGGAAAAGTACACTTGAAAATTTGCTTCCAACATCATATGCAACCGACCTACATATTCAACGTGCACATTATTAAACTGATGTTTGGCTGCATTTAGTTATACCTGGTATTTTTTCCAGATCTCCCGTCACCTATAGGACACGGATGATGCTAGTCTCACTAACTTGCGTACTGTATGCCTTTCACTCCCAGTGGAGGTTAGTCCATCGACAAAATCCCTCAAGCTGGCTCTGTTCTGCGCAATTTTACCCCCTCTGTTTCAATTCCAGAAAACTTGTCTCAAGATGTCTTTTATTCTTGTGTGTTCCATTTCAAAGTTTTGTGATGTTGTTGGCAGGTGTCTTGATGGTGTGACCTATCCATTCCCAATGTCGCTTTTGTGTTTATGTTTCAAAACAACCTTGTTTTGTGATCCACCATAAACTTTTCGTTACTAAATCAAATCTTTCAGTACCATCAGTACTTTGATTTCTTTTTTTAAAAGTGGATTTTTATATAAATACGGGCAATATGATTCAGTAAAATTATTTTAACAGAAGTCTAAAGTTTTGTTAAACAATTTCAAATGCACAAATGTGTTTATACTAGTATTTATTTGCCACAATTAATCATATTTGTAAAGGTCAAATTTGTGTGAAAGCGTCTAATCTTATTTTCATGGAAAACTTTGAAAATAAGTGACTGAATTAGTTGGATATGACTTTCTTTTAATTTGAAGATACCACTTACATATTTAGAAGACAAAATGTATAAAGAAAAACTTCTGTAAGCCATCTTGAATTTGTGTATAGGTCAATATGGGCATTTTCACTTGAACTTTGCACCCATTGACCTTTAGCTGCCCCCACAATGGCCCCTGGGTGAAATCTTGCTTGGCAACAAGCCGATTCTACCAAAGTAAAGTTCAAAGAAGGTTATGACATAGCTTGCCACCTTTGAACACGTTGTCCTCCCTACATCGAAAAATAAGCGGTTTTTTCAAAATCCTCTATCAGACTATTAGATCCGAAGCTGTATATTGATAGTGCCTCAGTAGATGTCAGCGTTGTGGACAAGTCGCATATTGATAGTTTCGGTATTTCTTTCCAAAGAGATCTGTGTATTTGTATCTCAGCGTTGTGGTCAGGTCGCCGCGATTTGGAGCCCGAGTAGGATTGGTGATTTCAATATTTAGACCCGAAGATGTATATTAATAGTCTAAGTATTCTCTCCAGGAAGATGTGTGTGTGTATTCGTATCTCAGAGTTGTGAACACGCCATCCTAATTATTTTCGCAGTAGTGCGCTTTTCAAAGTTGATGCTTCGGGAGCCGAGTGATACACTAGAAGGGGGTTTTACCGGAATAATTGCGAAAATCCGGAATAATCAGACCAAATCCGGAATAAACTAAATAAATCCGGAATAATCAGGTAAAATCTGGAATAAAACCGGTAAAATCCGGTATAATCAGGCAAAATCCGTAATAATTGGACAATTTTGTTACGGTAAGTTTTCCGTAATCTAAAAATTACGGTAAGTGTCTGATTATTCCGGAAAAAGACTGATTATTACGGTAAAAGTCTAAATATTCCGGCAAATGTCTAACTATTTTACCGTAATAATTGGACATTTGCCGGATAATTAGATTTTTACCGTAATAATCAGTCATTTACCAGAATAATCAGACAAGTTACCGGAATAATCGGACACTTACCGGAATTTTTAGAATCCGTAAAATTTACCGTAAAAATATTCTAATTATTCCGGATTTTGACCAATTATTCCGGATTTTGTCTGATTATTTCAGATTTGGTCTAAAAATTTCGGATTTGATCTAAATATTCCGGATTTTAGCAAAGATTACGGAAAGTGTCTAACTATTTCGGAATTTCGCAATTATTCTGGTAAAACCCACTTCTAGTGATACTTTCTACAGTATGTGGTTAAAGGGGGATAATTCAATCTGTATCAGGACGCAAGAATAAACAGCTCCTAAAACGCACAATAATGTCATAGGCACACTTACTTAATAAGAAGGAGAAGTAGTGACGTAGCGTGCATGTATAAGCCAATAATCATGTCCTTGCATATATTTTTTTTGCTAAAATGAAATGTCGAAATTTTGAAGTGAAAATTATGTATTTAAAAATAGAGAAAAAGAAAGGGTTTAGTTGAACGCGACATATATATATGTATTTTGAAACCCTTTTCACTACTTTTTTGATTGAAGCTGTGAACTTTTTTCCACGGACCCCAAGCACCGTGATTGATATTTCAATTCGGATCCATTTTTCAATTTATAGGTCCGTTCCTCATCAAAGTCGGAAGTCGCGCCAGTTTATCAACATGAATTAACCCTCTGGCTGCCACGATACCATATATGTCCTCCCCCAGCCCGCTGCCAAGAGGACATATATGTCCTTTTTTCTATGATTCCAACCACAATACTTTAAACCCTATTTCTTATTATTCTACTTCATATCTTATTTTCATAATAACAAAGTAAGATGGTAATTAACTGACATAACGGTTGCATGACGTCATCACAAAAATTATGACGTAAATATAGCGTAATTATGACGTAATCAAATGCTGCTGTCGTACATCATTCCTACTGTAGAAAATGCAGTCGTAAATGCCATGACCAGTGACTGAACAGCCATGCGTGCTGTTATATTTTCCTTAAAACTAACGGACCGATCTCATTTGATAAAATAATTAAATTAATAATTATTTTCGGGACAAATTAACAATTAATTAAACCTTCGGCAACGAGAAAAACACTGATCTATTAAAAACTTATTTTCTTACAAATGCATTGGGTCATTTAGAGAGGAGTTGCCTCTCAGTAATTGTATTGCCCCTCTGTGGGCCCTTAATTGGTTGAATAAAATATCTTGTATCTTGTATATAGAAGAGCAAATAATGAAAATCGATGAATGGCCACTCGACAGTTTGAGATGAGATGAAATATGCTTGAAATCAAAGAAATTAAATGTCGCTTATAATAATAATAATAATAATAATACAAGTTTATGTCAGTACGTAATGATATGATTTTTTTTCATCAAATATTTTTTCGATGTAGTACTTTTCAGATCTCCAAATGAGTTGAGCTTTCTCTGATTTTCATTAATACATAGCAAACAATATGTTGAGAAAAGATAACATTGTATACGATTATCACAACTATTTACAATTGTATATACTGTTTCATCGCAGACGTGTATCACTAACTTTGTTCAAAATATACAGTTTTATATTTGAACTCTATACGTCATACATGAAGTTAGTTCTAAAATATTCAGAAAATTCATTTTAATTATTGGGAAGTGTGGTATAAGCACGAGGTATACGTATTAAAGTCACCTATACCTTAACCACCCCCTTATAATTTGAAGTCCTCGCATATAATTTTTAACTTTTACGAATCATTTAATCGACTTTTAGATTTGATTATGAATATTACAACACGTGGTCTGTCAAATTATATGATTAGAACGCCTCTTAAAGGCTTCGTCACACACTGTTCAAATGTACCTGACTAAATGTTTGGATTGATTGTTAAAAGTAATTTGTCTCTTCATATGACTACAGGTACCCGGGGAATGGATTTTAAGCATTTTATAAAAAAAATATAGCGTATCACAATGCTTAAAATCCATTCCCCAGGTACCTGTACGTGTGACACGTAAGACGGTAAAGAAAGCTTCTAGAAGGAACTCTCCATTGGTTGTCATATGAAATGGTTTATAGTATGTTTGGAATGTTTTTGATGGAAAAAACCTACGAGTACATAAATATATATACTAACCTTAAAATTGTATATCAGTAATGTATCGCTTAATTCACGTCTGCAATAAAAGAATGAAGTTGTTTTTGGATATAATGTAAGTGGCAGTATATCTTATTTATTTTATTTAGCATTTACACCAAAAACAAGGTCAACCTGATTACAATATACAACTGCGTTCCTGGGTCATAAGCGAAAAAGACCCTTATAACATCCAAATTGTCATGCAGAAAACACATTTTGAATGCAATAAATATAGTATGTTACAAAACCATGACTGTGATTTTGCATTTTTTCCACAACTATTGGGGTTAATTCACTTTTATTGCTATTTCATATAACCTTTTGTTAGTTTCCAAAGATTTTTCATCTGAATGCCTTTTTTTCATATGGACGGTCAAATATAAAATACGGAATATAGTAGACACAAAAATTGGAAGAATACATGCACACATTATTGTATAGATGAATACATGTTATACAGTGTATTTATAACTGTCAGTAGTTTAACACTGAGTTAATATAAAGTAGTCTAAGTTTGGCTGCTAAGTGGCAGAGATAAAGATAGCTTAGTGACCATGAAAGTGGACGAGAGATAAAGAAAAGTTGGCGAAAATTATCGCTAAAAATGAACTGAGATGAGCTGCACATTGGCACTAATTCGTTTTCTTAGTGTTAAACTTTCGACAGGCCTGTATTGTATATGGGCATGCTATCAAAAGGAAAAAGGGACTCGTTAGAGATCAGGGAGGGATCCACTGCGCTATAAAAAATGCCCCTTGTTGGTTTTCCTGTGCATCATCATCCAAAAAATGCATTGTCACGGATTATGCTACCTCCTTATCGTTCTACGCTGTAGCTATAACTAACAATGAGTTATGTTTTTATCTGATTTGTGCTAGCTATATTTCGCAATCAGGATGCTTTTACCATCTATTTATGTTGCAGTTTCCAACGGTCAACGGCAGTGTGAATAAAAGTTATATGTCTAAGGGTCAGAAAATGTTCTCAAAATATCATGTATGTTGAGGTATGCTATTGTCACTTTTGCAATTGTGTTCTTTTCATTACCGTCCACTTTACTTGAAAATAATTAATCACGGCTTTCATATTCAATAACTTAAAACATAAAACGTGTATACATGACCTCTGTAGATAGTTAATTGGATACTTTCGGGAAAGTCGCTGACGATAAAGAAACCTCGCTAAATAGTGCAATGTACATTTCTAAATTTGTGCATCTTTTATACCTGTTCTGGTAAGACTTCAATAATTTTAGAAATATCACGTTATACGCAACATTATCAGTTAATGTAGAACATATACCAAATAGAAAACAAGCCTCTTAGGAAATTAATTCAAGAGAGTTTGTACGAACGGCCCTGACTGCCACTATCGTCGTTTCACGACTGCTGCTTGGTGTTTTCTTTGAACAACAGCTGTTTGAACTTGATATCAAATTAAACAAACTTGAATCTTGAATGTAAATAAATAAACATCCATAAAAATCTATCTGTGTACCTGTTCTATAAACACTTAAGAAATATTTCATATCAAAACCATTGCATAACCTCTTTGTATTTAAGAAACTATTAGATGCTATTTTGGCGTTTATTTTATCATTTTTTCCAACCCATCTTTAAAATTATCTTTAATTAACTGACGGATTGTGCACAACATTTCTTGTTTGATTATTTATTTCTTTTACAGGAGGATCTATTACTAACTCTCCTCCACTAATAGCATACACAATAGATATTAAATACTGCCAATAATGTGCAGCTTTTATTTCTCCGGTATTCTTGACTTTCATCAGGCGGCACAGGTGTCGGTAATGCTCCTTGTATAATGCGCATTTCAATATTTCATCATGACCAACTTAATTTTTTATAGTGAATTTTTAAATTAAAACTGTTAGCTCAAAATTTGAGGATTCGATAGTATTTCAAAATTCATGTTGCATGAACATTAATAAGCATCTCATTTAAATCACCTGGTTATTATCATTATACAATTTTGTTAAAAATAAATTTTACGAGGTCAAAAAAAAATTCGGGATAGATCTACTTGCCAAATAGAAATTCAACTCTTATGTTCAACTTGGTTTTATGCTGGAGTTATACTTTTCAAGATATGAACTTAATGAGAAAAATCTGCGAATAATGATGCGTAAAATATTAAAAATTTCATCAAAATCGGACAAATAATGACCTTGGAATGAATGTTTTACGACGTATGAAATCAGGTGAATGAAGGCAGGTTCTCCTTTCATTTTTGATGACGCAATCATGATGACGTTTTAACCTTGGCACAGCGCTGACGTAATTTCAACTGTACCGTGGCAGCGAGAGGGTTAAGTATAGTGTCAGCATGACATGCGTTTACTGTCTGTTTTGTCTTCTATTATCTATTGACGTGTGCTATTCAATTACGGTTTGTTTCCTGGTGTATCACTCACGGTGTCTTTGTCCAAAAAGTATTGTTTTATAATGCATAAAATTGCATTAAAAATGGTTTATCTTTTTCGAAATTTTCTGAAGGAGCATGCACTCGCATCCCTAGCATGATAGACGCACCTGTCGGCGAGTGTGATGCTTTTAGGATTGCACATTCGGCTTCTTTTCTACCGCGGCCGCTGAGAAGTGCATTAAAATATTAAATAATTGGAATAATAAATATTTGTCTTAGACTGAATAATAAAAATTGTCGAAAGAATGTATAGTAATTCGTTTAGAACTGCTAGGAGCTGAGGAGTAAGACATGACTTCCGAGTTGTTCATCCGTCAAAAACAATCATAACTTGAGATAGCAACTAAATTTCACTTTCATGATACATCATAATAGAAAAGCTGACATAACCACTGCGCCACGTGTTGAAGATGAAGGATGTCACCTGTCAGTTTACTTTTACCAAAAAAAATAAATTCATTACCTCATTATCATTATGTGTTTTACAGTACCACAAACTCGTTCATAGACTTATGGTCACGCAGGTGTTTAAATTTACTGCGATTAAAATTTTGCAGTATACACGCGTAAAACTTCTTTCGTCAGTCGGACTTAAAAAGAAAATGAAATTAAAAAAAAATGTGCAGAACACACGTGTTTCTCAACTTCATTTGTCACTGTGACTAAGACAGAAAATGAAAAAAAAATTACCGACGAGGATGGGATTCGAACCCACGCGGGGAGACCCCAATGGATTAGCAGTCCATCGCCTTAACCACTCGGCCACCTCGTCTTGTACGTCAGGGAGTAAAACAAAGATCTTGTACATAGGCTCAAACTTCTTGTATTGTGTGTCAATGTCCTTTTAAAATGAAATAAATAAGCATGATCAAATTTTACAAGAGTATTTTGCTTAGAAGATTAACTGCAATACTTTGTGGCTAGTCAATAAATATCGCTGGTCGAATCCCGTGGCAATATTTGTCCAAGTCTTTATAATGTTTTAAAGTAACGATTGATCGCATTAAGCGTTGGAGTGACGTGGATACGGTTTGTGATTGGTTTTGGACAACTGATTTCGGAAGACAACACTGTTCAAATAGTTGATTATAATATCATTGTTCGATCAATAATGAGTCAGATAGCGGGGGCAGTGTGTGAAAGAGTTCATTAATTCCAAAAGTATGTCAGAAAATGACAGAAAATTCGTCTGGTGAATGGAAAAATTGCGAATCGAGGGAGTAGATTTGGTTCAGGTGTGAAATGATTTTGTCATTATTTAGATTAACTATGTTGTTTTTAATATATATAGATCCAGGTATGAATTCTATGATGTTGTGGTGTTTGATATATGACATTTCCAGTTGATAGAATTGATTTAAGATAATTCATTGTCCCTTAGATAAATTGATAAATATCGTTTGTGGATCTAACTTACTCTGTCATGTGTAAACACAAACTTATTTTGGTTGGCATTATTTGAGATAAATGGGGTTTGCTGCTGTACCATGTGGTACCCCCTAACGGTTTTGCCGAACAATAATTTCCATGATGAATCATTCACCCGTGAAATATCCCTGGCAATGCCATCACCTAAACCATTAGCAAATAATAATAATCAATCTCAAAGTTCTAAATTGGGGATATAATTTGAATCATACCAGTTCACATTTTACCATAAAAACAATGTTTTATCTGGACTTCACAATGTAAACTGTAAACATTTTCCAAAACATCCTGCAAAAACATTGAGGTCTTGATCACATAACATAGTACAGTGGCGAACCCATTGAGATACTTGACTGGTGTCCATCATGAACTTCTTTAGGTACCTAAAGTTTCCATTGTTATCAGTTCATGTTTAGTCCCAGCATAAAGTTAAGGATAGTTCCTGCTAGAAAGGACTTTCTTGTATCTCTCCCATGAAATTTTATTTTAGCTGAAAAAAGCATAAACAAGATAGAATCAAGTCATTTGAACATTTCTGCATAATTTTAATTTTTTATGGGAACGAAAAAATGTGCCATACCAATTGCAGTTAGATTAAAATAAGAGTTTATCATAATCATAATACATCATGGAATTAAACATCTTGAGTTGCACAAGGACATCACAGTCCTATCTATGGCAGCTAGCTTTGATCACTTCAGTAACAGTACTGTCTGCATCACACAATATTTACCCTTTAATCTTTGTGGGTGACCGTGTCCTGAAATGTGGGGCATTAATGTTATCACTAGCAACCCCAGGTGAAAAATTTAACTTATTTAAAATTTAATGAAAATAAACCAATCAGAAAGATATTTAATAATGCTTTCAAAAACAGTTTGAATTATGTTGATATCTAAACTAGAACCAAAGTTATGACTATTTTAAGTCGCAAAAACGAAGCGTTTTTCCGGACTTTTTGTCTTATCTAATTGGCAGGGGCTTATACCTAATGGATTTTTATCTTAAAATAATCCTACAAAAGTGTAGAATTAAAATATATATGCAGCAAAAAAATTTACCAAATATTTTTGGCGCAATCGTCGATCAACTTTTTGTTGTTATAACTTTTTTTCTACTAAATATAAAAGGATGCTGCAAACGATGGGTAAAAGATAATTCTTTTTTCTGATTGGTCTTAAAAAATCAGGATCCTGGGATAATTACATCCCCTTCGGAAATAAAAACTTATTTACCCCTCTCTAAAATGATTTACCTGAAAATCGGCCCTTAAGTGTATTACACTTTTTACCTGGAATTTTTACAATTAACACACAATATCTCAGGTGTTAAAAATCTCACAACAAAACAAAGTATATACTTGTGTAGTGTATTTTATTCTGTTTCCAATGATTTAACTCTTTATTAAGAAAATTAAAAACAACACATAATAAAATAAAAATAAATGATGATGGGTATACTATTTTATGAAATTCTAGCAGTTACAGGTAATCACCTGGGGTTGCTATTATCACACAAAATATAACATGGATGGACATGGCTGAGTGGTACTGTCACTTGCTTTCTTAGTCAAGGTTTGGGGGTTCCAACCTCTCTCAGGAATTGGAAATTTTATGAGATTATTTTCATCTCCTGCCATACTAGAGTAGAGCTGTACTTGTTCCTCAGTGGTCTTTCGGATGAGACTCAAAACCGAGGTCCTGTGTCTCAGTGCAGGCTAAAAACTCTTCTGTAGAGTTTAAAAAAAGAGGGGCCACCTGTGGCAGCTACAGAGAACACTTACAATTACAGTAGAAGCGACTGAAACGAACTAAACCAAACCAAAATAAATATTATTTAATGATTTTCACTTTCAGTATGGCCAAGTTTGGAGATGAGACATTCTCAGGAAAGACCCCAGATGATCTCCCTTTGTTAGACCTTGGGCCACTGAGTGATGAAATATTTAGCAGTTACACAGGGCCAGATGACGGACTGTGTTATGTCATCAAGGAAAGAGAACAAAGTGAGTTTTAATATTTCTCTCTCTCTCTCCTCTCCTCTCCTCTCCTCTCCTCTCTCTCTCTCTCTCTCTCTCTCGCTCAGTCTCTGAGAAATGAAATATTTAGCAGTTTAGCAGTAACTTACTAAGAGTCCAAAGTAAATGACTGTGAAAGGATTATTAGAAAGAGAACTAGAGAATGTAGTTTAAATCTCTCTCCCTCCCCTTTTCATTATCTTTCATTTCTCTCTTGGCTGAGAAAATATTTAGCAGTTTGTCACTTACAGTAAGTTTCAATTCTCTGCCTATGTCTTGTATTATAATTTCTAAAAGTGTGGCTGAGTGGCTGAGAATTTGTCAAAATTTGTCTATGTTTTCTTTCTATTAATACAGATGGCAACCACATATTGAATGGTAACACAGAGATTGCTGGTGTCAGTAACTGGAATAGTAAGGACCAGAAAGCTTATGGAATTTGTCTATCCTTGTATGAACAACACCCAGTTAATGGAAAAATGTCAGGTATATAAGACCTAAACAGGGTTTGACACTAACTTTTTTTTTCAACAATAGCTCACAGGGCTAGTGGTTGTTTCAAATCACTAGCACTGCTTTTGCAAAGCCCAAGCTATTAGGGTGATCCTCCCCATATCTTCTCTGAAAAGTGAAGAACTCTTCGTCATCATCATCATCATTGATTCATCATATTTTGGCAACATGATGAAAATAGATAGAAACTTGTGTAAAGATTAAACACTGAATTGTTTGAATATTTACTTACAAAAAGCTCTGTATCGAGTATATGATCCAATTGTTTTAAGTTCAGCTACTAGTCTATCGGGTTACTGGCAATACAAATACAAGATTCACTAGCCCTGACCAAGTTTTACCAGCCCCAAGCTAGCGGGCTGGTGTTAGTGTTGACCCCTGCTGAAAAAAAAATTAAGCAAAATTTCACCAAACCCAGCCAACCTAAATGTTTATGGCTATCCTCTTTATATTTGTGTGTGTGCAAAAGTAAAATACTAAATTGAATTTGGATTTGAAATAAGAGTCAAGATTATTTTATTCGAAATTACACTGATAGTGGACATTTCCAAGCAGCATATTGACATTATAAATATATTACTGAAGCACATTAAATACTTTTAAACATGCTGTGGATAGTTATCTGAGCTTAAAGTATGACCACAAATTAGAGCAAGCATAATTCTTTTTGGAATAGTTTTGACATGGCAGATAAATTTTTAGAACTAATTTGTTATGATTAAAACAAAATTGTCAAACCTTTAAAAAGATGTACAATGTATTGGTAAATCATCTGTTTAAATTTGTTTTATTTTGGTTGCCTAGGTGATCCAGTTGCTGATGCTTTTGCTCTTTGTGCCAGAAGGAATAACTGTGTGTTACTGATAGCTGATGGTGTTAACTGGGGAGAGAAATCACGTCTAGCTGCGAGGTGTGCTTTGTATGGTAGCATGAATTATATCAACAACCAGTTGTTCCATGAAGGAAATCAGCCCTCTAATACACAGGTAAAGTTTCTAGGGTCTTATATTTATAAGTATAAGATATATCAAATAGATTGTCTAAAAACAAAATCTGCCCAGAATTTAGAGTAGAAATTGGGCCTCATTCCTAATGACAAAAACATTTGTATTTTCCCAATGTTTTAGTTATTTTTCCCAATAATTCTCAGGTATCTTACTTTTTACAGTTTAGCTCACCTGAATTTATACACATCTTCTAAATAGGTACCAGTATGTACATTATATACATGTACATGCTAGTCATGGTCACACCTGGGTAGCCTAGGGTAGTTTAGCTGACACTAGCGCCACAGTACAAAATATTAAGATGCACACATACAGGTCTAAGGCTTACTAAAGGTGTCTTATGTAGTGAGATTATAGTGATACCACACCAATATAAAGTACATGGCTTTGGGTGTTCTTAAAGGGTAAAGTTTCAAAGTTTGGAAGGATTACTTTGTGTTAGAGTTACATATAGAGAGTTGATTGGAGTGGAGTAGTGGTGTTTTATGCCCAGTCAAGATTCTTTCACTTATGTCAAGACTTCAGTTCGGGATATTGGAGCAAACAAGAATACCTATAGAAAAACTTGACACCATTATTCCACTTCACCCTAACAAAGAGGAATGAAAAAAAGTGAGCATACACAACTTTTTAAAAAGTCCTGAAATAGTTATCTTAGTTTTGATGAATACAATCATTTTAAATTTTAAAATTTCTGTTCCCGTGATTCAGTAAGGTTTGCTATTTTATTGTAGGAAGCTGTGACATTACTGAGGAATTCATTTGATGCTGCTCACCAGACAATCATCTCCAACGATGGTGGATTAACAACAATGTGTGCCTGTCTTTTATGTCCAGTCAAAAATTCCGACCAGTTTGCTGTGTGTTGTGTTAATGTGGGTGACAGTTTTGCCTATGTGTTTAGTCATAATCATGGAATACGAGAGCTTACTATTGGATCTCATGATGTACATTCTGAACGTGACATCCGTGATGCTGGTGGAGCTCTCGGTCCAGTGAATGGTAAGAAACCTGAATTACAAAACTTGACATGTTCACTGACATTTGCGAACCCTGGTGATATTGTGTTTTTAACAACAGATGGAATATCTGATAATTTTGACCCAGTGGTGACTAAAGTTGCTTTACCATGTAGGCCAAGTGATACAGATTTGAGTAGCATGTCAACATCACCAGACCATACCATAAAACCAGAAATGGACCCCCGTGAAAGACATCATTATTCTATGAAAGAGATGGAAAGAATTGTTCATGAATTTGAGTTAGTGACAGAAGAACAGTGCTCTGCTCAGGAACTTTGCGGAGCCCTAGTGCAACATGTCCTGTCTCTTACAGACCCTAAGAGAAAAATCTTAGAAAACCCTGCTCTTTATGTGCGAAGAAAAATGACTTCAAATGAGCGGAAAACAAGAGACTCGGAAATTGTGGAACAAATGGCCAGAGCCCCTGGAAAGCTTGACCATGCATCTATTGTATCTTGTGAAATTGGTGTTCTGAAGCCAGATGAAGAGGAAATGGAGAATATTCCTCTGCAGGATAATAATAATGGTTTTGACACGTTGTCGTTACCAAGTTCATCCGATACAGCCACCTCACCATCATCACCTGGACCTCTGTCTCCAAGCTCGAAGAAATTAAGACCCAAAAAACTTTTTTCAAAAATTAGAAGTCTCAGTGTCAGCTCTTCACAATCATCACCCAATCACAACTCGTCAGGGTTATTTCCAATTTCCCCAAAACGGTTTTCATTCAGGAGGTCAAGGTCAAAGTCTGAGGCGGAACCTGTGTCGCCTTTATCCCCACAAAATCCCAATCTAAGTCCTCAGCATTCAAACATGCAGTCACCAACCCCAATGAGTCCAGGTTCTAGTCCAGAGTTTGCCCTTCCTCTCCCAGCTCAGCATCCTTATAGAAAATCGTTATCATATGAGTCATCTGTCTAATATAGGAGTTCCTTCAACTTGCTCAAGTTTCACAATTCTTCTTTAACTAAGAATTTTCTTAGCTTGATAGAAATTTTAAATCTGAAAATTTTCTTAGTTTTTAAGATTTTTATAAGTTTAAGGTGTGGTTTTGAAGATTATGCTAAGCTTATTACATCTATATTCCAATTTTGTCAAAACTTTTTATTTGTAGTAGAATAAGATATTGTTAAAATTTGTCAGACTTAAGTTCAGGAAAATCTAAAGTCAAGAAATGATTGTGAAACTCGGGCCAGAACTTTGTGAAATGTTGAATTACCTCCCTTTACTTTTTTTCCACATTTTTTTCCTTTGTGTCAAATAGTGCATAATATGAAATGTTTGCATTCTTAATTTAATGTTTTATTATCACTCTTGTGTGTCAAAATAAATTCTATTACTACATGTACATAAATGTACTAAATATTTAAAATTAAAGTAAATAAATACATATGCATGTTTCCATTAACAGAAAGATTGGAGCCAGTAGGTGGCAATTTTGAAAAAAATTACAGTCCAACCTGGCTTAAAGCCACCTCTATACGAGGGTCAACTGCTTATAAAGGCCAGTAAAATTGTATCCCAATTGTTCTTTATTCAAATTATTTGAATCTATATATAAAGGCCACCTGCCCATAAAGACCACTTTTACTGGTTCTCTTAGGTGGCCTTTATAGACAGGTTTCACTGTACATTGATTTTAATTGGCAAAGATGTCAATTTAAACAGTGATTGTCACAAATATTGTCATAAGAACAATGTAAGGCATTAAAATTTAGGGTCTGACTGGTTAGATGAAACACTTATTTTTGAGGCGTTATAATGGTTATGTAGATATTGTTCTTGATATTTTTTACATGTGGTGTAGAAATTTCAATCAAACAGCCAAAATTGACCAATTGATCCCATTAAATCACAAAATTCTTGAGAACTAAGTAAAATAAAATTAATATTCATGTTCCGTTTACATGCTCATGTAAAGTCATAAAAATAGATGAAAATTTGAGAGAGAGAGAGAGAGAGAGAGAGAGAGAGCAAGACAGCCAATACTAAATAAAAATACAGTTCAGTATTAGTCCTGAATGTGCCATAAAAAACTTTTCATAACATATAAATTAATATGGCTAAATTAAATAAAATCATTGTACTACTAATTATATGTAAAGAAAATCTTAACATTTTTGTAACTTACTTTTTTTGGAAAAAAATCGGCACTGGCATAATTTAATTTGTACAACTCTGGGTAAAATGTATATTTTTCTATATAGTTATTTTTGTCAACTATGAAATTAAATTTGTTTGAATTTGTGGTAAAACTTTTTTGTGCTTATAAAAATTCTGTCTAGTTATTATTTTAAACAAAGTTGCGACGGTACATAAACAAGATAAAAAAAAATTGTTATGACATTTGGGTACAGCACTACCTACGTATCACTTACTGTATAGGCTAAACTAACTCCCAGTGTGAGAATGTTTGCCAAAGCTCAGTAGTTTTCATCTGGTACTCGGGTTTCCTCCACTGTCCCAGAACTTACAACCCTGACATTTGTGAAAAATCTAGATAGAAGTGCTACTTTCATATTTTGATAAAAGGCTGCTGTGGCATTGTTTTGGTTTAGATATGTTATGAATATTTTTTATTATGACTTTTTTTTATTATTTTATTTGTTTTATATTGTTTGTTTTTGTGATTCAAATTTTGATTATTTTTTGAAAAAAACTACTTTAAGTTTCACATGACATTATTATATACCACAGTCAAATTTCTTATCAATTTATTCATAAGATCTCTTACATGGCCACTGACTAAAGTATACAGATAGTTTGTCAGTTGACGATATTCAAGTACCATAGACTGCCTAATGTTGTTGAATTTACCATGACACATATTAGAGATATTTGTTAGGTTTCCACAAATTTAAAATTATAAGTAATCAAATTTCCATATTTTGTGAAAATGTAATTCTTTGTAAAGTATCTTTTCACAAATTTGCTATAATAGATTATTTTATTTTAAAAAGAGATTCTCAGAAATTCGTAGCCAACAGTATATTGGGGCCAGTATTTTTATTTTTGAGCCAATGGTGCAAGGATTTTTTTGAGATAGAACATTGTGTAAGGTCTTTTTAGTTAGCAAGTTGTTCCTTTCAGAAACATTGTGTCAAAATATTTTGTCCATGTATCTTAATCATTGTTTCTTGAAAAAAAAAATCAAATCGAAAGAGTAACTTGCTGATGAGGATAACATCTCTGGAGAAGTGCATATATATAAACAAATATCATTTCATATTCTGTCATTTATTTTATCTTTGCAATTTATTCCATTTTGTTTAGTCAATCAAAATCATTTGCTGATATTGTTTCTTTTCTGAGATTATTTTTTTTTGTAACTTAAAAAGTCAAAAGTTTTTGAAATTGTCTTACAGTCAAACCTGCCTTAGAGACAACCTCCATAAAAGCCCTGTGCCTTATGTAGATGTTCAAATAACAACCAATCAAAATACAATCTCAAGGACCACCTGCTTTTAAAGGCCAGTAAAAAAATGTAACTTTAAAAGAAAAAAGGTTTTTGAAATTGTTTGACCATCAAACCTGTCTTAAAACCACCTCTAAATAAGGGCCACCTGCTTTTAATGTCCAGTAAAATTTTATCCCAATTCCTCTTTATTAATGTTATTTGAACCTTTATATAAGGGCCACCTGACCATAAAGGCCAATTTTACTGGCTCCCTTAGGTGGTCTTTATAGACAGATTTGACTGTGTATAATTTTATGATATACTGGTAGTTTTGGTTGTCATTATTTGTTCAACTGATATCTGTTGAAATTGTTTTGTTTTATTTGCTGAGAAATCCCATAATTGTCATATGATTTGATATAAATTTGCAAGTGATCTATTTTCTTAGAAATGCAGATAGACATATTGCTAACTCAAAGCCAGAAATGTTTTGTATCATTCTGAATATAATAATAATAATAATTCATTGTATAAATCACGCCAAAAATTCATACACTAAAGCCATGTAATAAAAATCATATAACACACGGGTAATATCACCCAAGTTTTCTTGGTTAATGACATCATACAATTGTATTAACAAATTATGACGCCATATTTTAGCAAACATGACTTGTGGTTTTGCAGCCATGTCAGTAGCCCAGAAAACACTTCATAGAAACAAAAAATCAAGTTCTCTTATATTATACAATAAACAGAATCTTACATTTGTGTTTATGTAATATTGAATCTATTAAACGTGTTGATTAAAATGTTTATAAAAATTTACCCTAGGCTCATTGCATTATCTTTCCTTATCTGGTTCATTCTGTTTCAATCTGTTTTAGTTGTAAGCGTCCACTGCAGCAGTGACTTACTCTTTTTTTACCCTCACAGAGGTGTCTTTATCATGCATTATGACACAGGGTTACCTTTGTAAGTTTCATCTGACAGACTATTCTAGTAATGAGCTTTTTACGGCTTTACTAAATTTAGGTTGGGGCAGGAGATCAAAATTCAATAAAAAAATAAATTTGCTTCAAGGCGTTCAATAAATACAGCATTACAAAATCATACATGTAAGATTCTCTATAGATCATAATTATGTTACAGACATGTGCAAAAAGTATTCAGACAGTTTGTGAAATCCTTCGTTATTTTATGTAACACTATATATTTGTATTTTGTAACATATTGTTTCAAGTTTATTTTATTGAGTAATTTTTTTAAAAAATTTTCACTGATAATTCCAAAATTACCGTAGTTGTAGTTTCTTTCAATAATTTTCAAAATATTGTTTGTCTTATAACATCCAAGAAAACATAAGGTAGGTGAACAGCATGGTAAATTTTTAACTGCCTTGTAAAGCATGCTAATGTAGTAAAATTCAATTTTAAAAAGTTCCATTGATTAAAAAAACAAAACAAAAACAAAACCAAAAAACCCAGCCAATTCCCTTTTCTAATTTTTTATAAGAAAACTTTACATACTTGTATATTTAAAAGTGAAAAACTCATGGGAATGGACCTAGAAGTAAATTTTTGAGAATTTTTCAAAAATATTTGGTTTTATATGAAATGAAGAAGGATTTTACAGAGTGTTGGAATACTTCTTGTATATATAGATAGGACAAAGATCAGCTTCGATCAACTATGTAAATACAACATTATAAATACTGTATGATATACACTGTAAATATATACATAAACCTCTAAATGTACAGAAATTATCATTTGTTTGCAATACAATTTTGTTGCCTTTTTAATGCTCATCTGTGACTCATGACATTTATAATAAATAATTGCCCTTAAACATTTAAATAAACTGTCTTTATGATTAAAGTGTTAACCTTTTCATCTGCTGCTAAAACTGAATGACTTGGAACTGTTGTGTTTATTATATTTTTCATTCTTCAGGTTTTGCTATCAAGCTTAATTCTTGTAGGTTTGTCAAGAAGCCAGTTTTAATTTATAATTTGTTATTTTTAGACACGAGAAGGATGATGTAATAGTATCACAATATCTTTTTCTAACCCCCAACCATTCAATTCTATTTGATTTTTTGTAAAATTATTCTTGACATGTATGTTCTATATGTCATGTTTTCCATCACTTTTAGGCCTCTTTCACTTAAAAAAAAAACATTTTAGTTGAGGGTAAAAATGGAAGTTCTTCCATATCACCATGTGGTGACGCCCAGTGAACCATGTGATCAATACTTCTCAAAGTTTGTGTAGAACTGTTTTTGAAGCATCTAATTACATATTCATAGATTTACAATTTTTAAGGGAGAATGTCAGTTTATGCCAGCTATATACAATGGATGCATAATTGATCGGCAAACACATTATGAGGTTTCAATACAATTGGTAAGCTAACAGACTCCCATACCACCTACCTACTCAGTTACTTAGGCTAGTAGATTTTTGCTTATAGTTTTAAATTTTGAATTGAATATGATGTTCTTAGACCTTCTGACTTTATTAATTTTACAACATGTCAGCATTGAAATCAGTATTTTAGAACTTTTCAACTATGCATATTTTTAAGGTTGTGAATATCAGCATTCAGATATTAAAGTTATGTTACAGTAATTGAATTGATTTAAAATTAAAAGAACTGTCATTTCTAGAAACAAGGTTCTGGAGTCACACTTGATTACTTTCATAAATGTAAAGCTTTTGGGCATAAACACTATAGTAACATGAAATCAAAATCAAACATATACTGTTCCATGTTCTAAACTACAATCAACTTTGAAAATATCAAATTACGTTAAACATGGGAACTTCCACCAGGGAAGTAGGGCCTGTGTTCTGGAACAGTAAACACCTCTTGTTAAGCTAGCTACACCTGCCACATGTAAAATTAAAATTCAAAATGAAATCAACTTAAACTTTGTCCCATCTGAGTGATAAGCATGGCCAGTCAAATTTAAATGTGTTCTGTTACATAAAATTAAATTAAATAAAAATAAAAATTCACACATTTTAGATCATTTGTGTGACATAAAATTGTTCATAAGAATAGTTTTCAGGGATGAAGCTTAACAACTTTTAGTTAGGTGCCCAGTTCACTTTTTATTATAGCAATACATAACAAAAAATTTAAACTTTGGGGGTCCAGGCAAAATTCTGGGGGACATGGACATGGGCTACTGGGCCCCTGTTAAACTCAATCCCTGGGTTTGTGCATGGTATAATAGTCTGTAAATCAGAAAATTTCACATTTTTGCTAGCAATAAGAGAAGAAATATATATATATATATTTACAAACATTATATTTTGATTTAATTCACTTGCATTACAATGACCAATATCAAAGAACACAAAATGCAGATATAAAAATATCTTGAAATGATTATTTTCGTGAAAATCAACTGACAAGAAAAGTTTCAGATTTAGATGATATAGCACTTATGATATATAATTGTAGTCACATTTTTTGTTTTATATATATATATAGTCTTTGTTTCCATAGTCATGTACAGAGTTAGTGCTACTGTATGATATTAGATAATGTAAACATGGTTATTTTCGTGTAGCGCAAATGTTCACTATTTTCGCGAATTGAAAAAAAAAATCATAAAAATCCTCCTCCTAAAAATATAGGGAACAAGTCATGTTTAATATGCTACATGCCTCAAAAATAGGAAAACTCGCAAAAATTAACCACTTTGTGAAATAACAACAAAACAATTTCATGAAAATTTCCACTTACGAAAATAACCATGGTTACAGTAAATGTATGTTGATGTATTGCCATATTTTTACTTTTAAAGTCCTTTTAAAATTCTGGTGCAATTTTGTTAGTATATTAAATATATTATTTATTTTTTTGCTCAATGTATTCCATTATATTTAGTTGAGTTAGTAAGTATATATTGTAGTACCAACTTATTTAAGGTATAATTCAGGTATTAAAACTAGTCTTTTTGTATGAATTTTATGATTAAAAGTTTATTATTTAATCTGTGTATAAATGCCACTGTATTCATTTAAATTAAAATGTATAGAATTTTGTGAATGTATGAATGCCGGTGTACAAAAAAACTCTATGATGGTATGAGTGCCACTGTGTTTAGTTGAAGTGTTTAGGATTTAGTTGAACTTTATAGGTATAAATGCCACTGTTCAGTTGAGTGTATTGCTGTGAATGTCACTGTGTTAAGATGAATAGGTATGGATGTCACTGTTGAATTGTATAAGTACAATTGTCACTGTTGAATTCTACACTGCCCTTCATAAATAACGTTACAAATGTTTATTTGCAATAGGTTTACATTATAATCATCAAATCTAATTTTGTTCATAGAATTAAAATATTGAAGTTTTTCCTGTATTTGAAAGTGGTATCTAAATGTAAGGAATAAAGTTATCTTTCTTGGATTTTTTTTAAATTTTAGGGAAAAAATATAAAATTTTTGGAAAATTACATTTTACAAGATAAAAACACTATTTCAGCTGAAAGACATTCAACTTTAGCATAATGATGATTTCAACAATTAAATGTTGTGAAGATTTTGAGTCTGTTATGATAGGACCAGTTTTAAACATGTATGATAATTTATGGAAGGCAGTGTATAAGTGTAAATGTCTCTGTTACATTGTATAGGTGTGAATGGCACTGGTGAATTGTATGAATGTGAATGTTACTGCTGGATTGTATTGGTGTATGGATGTCACTGTTTATTGTAAGGTCTGAAGTGTTCATGTTTGATTCACTTGTCACTGTACATGGGTAGGTTTGAGTCCCATCACTAGCTATTCCGTTATGAGTGCCATTGTTGTTATTCTTATGTAACTGTTTTGCTTAGGTATGAATGCCATTTCAGGCCACATGATATATTTAAACGTATAGATTTGCCTATATACATAGTTTACTATGGCATCCTTCTTTCATTTTGGTAAAATTATAGTAATACATGTATTACAGTATACATACAAATCTAGCTTACGTAGATTTTGTCACTAGCGTGCGAGTTCCATACTTAAGAAGTCTAGTGCATGTATTTCAATTTTGTGACTTAGAATACAAGTACCATTCTTACACAAATCTAGCTTATAGATGTTTGTAGATGCTTATAGATTTTTTTTTCACTAGTCTGCGAGCACTATCTTTACTTAGTCTAGTTATTTAGTTTTCATGATTCCTATATTAGTACTATTTTTACCCTAGTCTAGCTTTTATGGATTTTGTCACTAGTGTGCAAGTTCCATACAGTCCAACCTGTCTAAAAGACCACCTCTATATAAGGGTCACCTACTTGTAAAGGCCAGTAGAATTGTATACCAATTGTTCTTTATTCATATTATTTGAACCTGTATATAAGGGCCACCTGTCCATTAAGGCCACTTTTACTGGATCCCTTGGCTGGCCTTTATAGAAAGTTTGACTGTACATATGAAGTCTGGTATATCAGTTTTGTGACTCAGTTTTGAGTACCATTCTTACCCAACTCTAGCTAACATAACTAATGTGTGAGTACTATCTTTACTAAGTCTAGTATTTAGTTTTCATAAGTTATATCTGAGTGCAATTTTTATGCTAGCATAGCTTATCATTCTTACTAGGTCTGGTAAATTTGGTTTGTAAATATGTACGAGTATCTGCTGTCAAACTAAATCATAGGTTAGAACTATGTTGCAGTGGTATAAATGACAGTGTGTTTAGGCTTTGTGACTTTTTAGAAAGAACCATTTTTACTAAGTTTCAGTTTTGTGACTTTTGTGCAGGTACCACTCTTACTTATTCATGTGTTAATGAGAACTATTTTTTCAACTGTGTATATCACTAGTTATGTTGGCTTTGTGACTTTTAGTGAGTACAATTTTTACCAAGTCTCAGTTTTGTGACTTGTCTGTGGGTAACCATTTTTAATTAGTCATGTGTTATTGAGGACTATCCTTAATAAATATAATGGATGACAGTGTGTATGTCATTTCATGTAAGTGAGTTTTGTCAGAATACATGTATAATACCATTGTATGACTATATATACCATACATAATGTATATAATATAAATAATGTTGTGTGCCATTGTACCTGTTAAGGAATTGTTCATTTTTATAACCCATTTTCATGGAATAAGATCACAGACTGCTTAAATCAAATTTGAATTTTGTTAATAAAATTTTCAAAATTTTTGTCACAACATAGTGTAGTGTTAGCTATACAATATTTTGAGATTTTTTGATATATTTTTAAGTTTTTAGTGACTTAATATAAAACTCTTCATTATGCCACTATTTATACGATAATTGTGTAAATCACAACTGCTGAACTAAGAGACATGTTAACATTCAATATGTGTGAATTTTTAATTCATCGTAAAAGTTTAATACTATTTGTGCTGTGACTTTGAAATCATTCTGTAACTGTATTATATTGTGATTGTGACATGTTTCTGTGAGCTTTCTAAAGTGTTAAAGTGAATTATTCTACAGTGACAGTGAATGGGTCGCAGCACCTCATCGCATATATTTACACCAAACTTGAGTAGATCCTAGTGTTATAGAGTTTTCATTACACACTCTGTCATTTTCTGGGTTTACTTCACTTTCAACCAACATACAAGACCAAAACACCTGAAAATCTGATAAACACGATTTCAGAGATGAATATAAATACAACTAGAGAAACTGTGAGCCACAAGCTCACCAACAAAAATACAACCCATCCCCCCCCCCCCCTCTCCCGCCGCTCCCAAAAATCTATCAGATCAAATTTTTAAATAGGAGGTGCACATCTACATTATATCACAAAGACTGTGTGAAAGTTTCATGAAAATCCATTGAAGGGTTTAGGAGGAGTTGCGGATAAGAGATAGGTACCATAAGGTGTAACGGAAGGACGGACGGACACCCCTATCACTATATACCCCTCGATAGGTACCATAAGGTGTAACGGAAGGACGGACGGACACCCCTATCACTATATACCCCCCACTTTTTAAGCGGGGGTATAATTAGTATACCTTGCATGCATAAAAATCACATTTTATTGGATGTCTTCCAATCAGATGACATGTAATAAATGAAATATTTCCCACAAAATTATTGTCAGTTTGTGAGAACCTCACCCATCTCAACACAGCAATGTGATGATATTATTGTCTCCCTGTGACAACCCTGTACAAGGGAGAATGCTTGGTATAATAAAAAATAATTGTCCTCTAGATATATGGACATCCAGAATAGTCACCCTCCAGAAGGGATGTAAACCTTAGGGCAATGCCCTCATATGACACCCTTTCTGAAGGTTGACATTTCTGGTTGTCCACATTCCTAGAAGGCAATTACATGTATTGTAAAATGCTTCTCTCTCTCTCTCTCTCTCTCTCTCTCTCTCTCTCATGTTTTGAAAGAATTGCAGAATTGTGTTCAATAGGCAATTTATAATGAGTGGTTTATCTATGACATGTGTTTTACAATAAATGATGAAAGTTGCATACAAAAATCTGTCACTTAGATTTAAATTTGACAAAATACTTGATTTCTTTATCGTCTTGAGTATTGAGTTGTAAAATTTAGCAATATGTATATATAAGGTTAGTGCCAACTTACCAGTATTTTCAATTGTGTGTAAAATGACTCATTTCTCTTATTTAACTTGAAAATAAACCTGGAATCAAAAGGTTGGGAAAGCGGTGCAAGGGTTGATTATAAATTGCAAAATGGATTTATCAAAGCTTGGAATTTTGAATTTTAAGGAATTTTAAAGAAATTCAAAAAACTTATTATTTGTAATTTGCAATGTGCTTCAAGGAATTTGAAAGGAAAAGGACAGAATTTGGGCGTAGATATGGATTTAATTGGATAAGCTATCAAGAAAATCCAAAAAAAACATGCTGTCATGGAGTGACTGAAAAGGAAAATAAAAATGAAGCATTTTCAGAACAAAAAAAATTGATTTCAATGGCTATCCCTGTCACCCCTTTATACAAGTGGAATCTTCTAAAATGTAACAATTGGATCATTCTATTTAAGTTTTAGGGATGATATGCATTATATTTGGTTTGTTATGTAGTTGTTGTATGTAGATTTTTTCTGGCTTTATTTATAGATTTTTATTGTTAACTTGTTATTATTTTTATTATTTAATTATTATTAATATGATAATTAGTAATATTTTGATTTAATTGATTGCTTGCATGGCAACTTTTTTATGATTTAGATTTTATTATAATCTTAAAATAAAAGTTATAAAAAATTATGTTATCTGTAATTAGTTCTTATTTGTACTAGCTTCTGAGGACAGTCCGGGCGTCGGTGAACGAATTGTCTCAAGTGGTCTAAAGGTCTAAAGTGGTTTCTTATGGATCACAGTGCCTGTAGGTTCAAATCCGCTTGGAACACATCCTAGTTTAAGAAAAATTGTCAGTTCACTTGCCCAAGATCTGTGGTTTTCTTCAGGTACTCTGGTTTCCTCCACCATCCCAGAACTGACTTGACATCAGCAAGAGAATCTTAACTAGGGCTTTAAACTACATTACCACTCTCCACTCGAAGACTGCACTCTGTAGAAGTCTCATCCTGTCAGAGGAACCACTGTGGTAGCTCAGTTGGTAGACTGCACGCTCTGTTAATGGGGTTGTGGGTTCAATCCATGACCGGTCTAACCCAAGATTTGAAGTGAGTAGTGACTGTTCTTTCGTCAAGCACTAGGC
Organism: Anadara kagoshimensis; assembly: GCA_021292105.1. NCBI lineage: Eukaryota > Metazoa > Mollusca > Bivalvia > Arcoida > Arcidae > Anadara > Anadara kagoshimensis. The sequence goes on along the minus strand of CM037867.1, from coordinate 14,872,331 downwards.
ATTAGAAAATTGAAAGTAACGGTTCTTTCGGATAGGAACTTAAAATAAAGGATGTCCCGTGTCACGGTAGGCGTGTAACCAAAAAGATCTATGCTGTATAATGGCATCACCACAATGAACAGACAAGATTTCTCACTTTCGCCTGTAGTTGGTGACGTTTCGGTATAAGTGAAAATATTTTTGACTGGGACGACGTTAACGCCATTATTGTAAACGGTTTTACTATGAAGAGTGGTTTTATACGAAATTTGTGTTAGTGTAATATACAGTCTGTGTCAACCTTGTGCTGTGTGTCAACATTCTAGAGGACACAGGTTTTATAGCTCACATGCCCAAAATCATTTTAGTCCAGTCAATCTTTAAAAAAATAGGATCAAAGCTTTTAGTAATTGCAACAAAAAAATTTATGTGATTGTTTTCTGGAAAGGTGCTATTATTCACCATAAAAAATCTACACGTTTAAATTCAGTAGAACTTGGCCTTTTTACCAATTTAATTAAGTTGTCAATAGTATTTTCTATAGAAAAGGGAGATAACTCTGTATAGTAAGCCTAAATTTTATCCATAAATTGTAAAAAACATCAAGTATTACCTGCAACTATATGAAAAATAGCCTAGAAATCACATAGACGAATCATTTCTGACAATATTGAATGCAATATGTATATTGACGAGACTATTTGAGCTTGTTTGTGCATCTGTGTATCCAGAAAAAAACTCATGTGATATTTGGCTTCTCTAAGGGGTATTGAGGCAAACACTTTAAAAGCGAAATATAACGAAACTAGTTGCTTGCTTACACATAAATTGTTGACTATGGGGTATTGCAAGCATAGGTTTATCAAGGCTCTAAAAGTTTTATGGCCTTCGTCACAATATTGTTGATAAATTTGATGTTTAAAATTGCTTTGGGATTGTGATTCGGTCATGGGTTGGTATGTTTATTTGTTTTATTATTTATTTTGTCCGTTAGACGGTTCAAACGGACATCCACAAATCGTAAGTAAATAAAACATAGGGGTTTATAATGAACTACAATGATGGGGATTGGATATCTCATTCCGACAGAATTATGCTTACATTCATTGTGTAGGAAAACAATTCAAAATAAATGCCAGAAATTTTAATTTTGAATAATTTTTTAATCACCACGCATGGTATGTATTTTTGTCGTATTTACTATATAAAGAATATACATTAATAATATAAAAAGGTACAATAGTGATTAAAACAATCGTCAGCTATGTTAAAATATAAAACTAAAGGGACGTAACTCAACTATGAAAGGATCTAGTCCCAGTTTCACAACAGTACATATCTAGACGTCTAGGCCTAACAGTATGTCAATTTGACGTGGGGGTGGTTCAACAAAGAGAAATACGGACAACGTATATAGAGGGTTCAGTAATGGTGTTTTACGCCCGCCCAAGTCAAGATTCTTTATCATCATTGAAGGCGGCTATTATAATTAATATAATTTTTTGAATATTTTCGATATCATCAATAAATGACACAGTTTTTATACTGAATGAGATAGTGGAGGAAACCGGAGAAAACCACCGACCTTCGGCAAACGATTCTCGCACTATGATCGGACCCCAGACAGTGGTATTCTAACCTCATGTGGTAAGAGTGCGCTTTTAGAAATCGGCAACTCAAGCAAGCCGACTTATAGACTAATTTAAGAATATTTGTTTACTTACATCAACGTACCGAAAAACAGGCTTTGACTTTGGAATTATTGGTCCATGAATTGTCTTAAGTAATTAATGGTTTTTTTATTTAAAAATTTTTCTTTTTCAAACTCTTGAATTACATAGAAACGGAAAAGGTAGGGTCAGGACATACCCCGATTCGATGTCTAATCTCAATATAGGCGAGTGTTCTACCATCAAAATGATTTGTCGTTTAAAAGTTAACATCTCCTTTCATTTGTTTTTATCAAAACCCTAAGATCAAAACCCCTACGCTGATTATAGATAACCCATGACGTTAAATTCCTAATTTAATTACTGTCAATACCGTCATCACAGTATCGATACGTATGTCTTAGTGTCCAGGATTTTCTTGGATTTATTTGACGTTCCATCATTCCATGTTCCTTTCACTCTAATTTTGATTAAACACGTGGTGTGTAGATAGCTAAACTAAAGGTACTTATCCTTCCGGAGCAACTGGTCTCACTTTCTGCGAAAGTTCACATGTTTTTAACCCAATATGTCAATTTCAAAGCAAAACTTTGTTTTGGGAGCGTAATTTGCATGGACATGAATAAGTGGAGAAAAAATCAGTAATCAAATTTTAGCTGGCATATCTCTTGACTAAAATCATTCAACATATACAACCATGCACATTAATTTGTTTCCTCCGATTCAACTATAATGGTTTCAATCAAAGAATGGCGCGATACATTGTCAGAGAGCGTTGATGATCTAGACATACGCTGAGCGTCACTTGGCTTATCTTTGGTCACGTGGCCACTGGTTTCAATCGGCGCGGTTTTTACATCTGCCGACCCAATGTCGTTCATGCTTGACGACGATTTTAAAAGTTTCAATGATAAATTAGATGTAGAAAAATCTAAAAATCCATTTTCCTTGTACATGTCTTTCGGGCTTTTTGTCTCGCTTTGAGATCTTTTATATTCCAAGCTATTTCGTCTGCTTGTTGATGGTTCACTTTGTACTCCGGAAACATGCGAAGTTTGCCGACTGAACTGATCAGCAATCGGAATCTTTCGGTTTAAGCTCGATGATTTCACAAATGTTCTTGATTCACGTGATTTTTCGGTGGTATTCAAGTTTAAAGCTGAATGGACTTGATCCGAAATTCCAAACTGTTCAGAAGAGGCACCAGTATAGTCGATGTGAATATCGGGTTTATCGACAACTTGTCTTGAAAATGGTTGTGCAACAATTCGGGATTGTTCATGATCATTCGGTACAATTCTCGGATTTGTTCGCCTTGTCTTTCTATCGTGTTTTGTCTTTCTCTCTTAATATCCGCCATCAATGTTGTATTCTCCCGTCTGTGTTCTTCATGTTCTGTTTTAAGTTGCTTTACTTCATCTCTCAGCTTTTGATTTTTGTTTTCCAGTTTTCTAATTCTTTCATCTTTTTCCTGTGAAATTGTTTGGAACTCTGTTTCTTTTTCTGTTAGATTATGATTAAGGGTTTGATTTTCATCCTCTAATTTCTTTATTCTGTTCATCATTTGCGTCTCTTTGAATTTCTGTTTATTTTTTGTTTTGTTTAGGGTTTGTTTCAACTCGGACAACAATGCTGTTTTCTGATTTAGTTGAAGTTGCAGTTCTTCGTACGTAAACGGTCTAATATCTATGTAAATATACCAATAGAAAGGGCGACTTAATATACTTCATTGGCAACAAGCAAATTCAGAATTCGGAACCCCAAACGTTGGGTACTTTTTTGTGATTTACACTTATGTTCAAGGGCTATAACTTTAAGGAAAAAGAAGAACAGACCTTCTCGGGTTAATTATATGCGCATCTATCAATGCCGATGCTTTACACAAAGTTTCACAAAATAGTGCTTCATAATTTTGGAAAAATATATTTGGGAAAAGAAGTGTTTAAACGTACGGAAGGACGGACTGACGATTGAAAATAATATGCCACTTTCTTTGAAAGGCGGATGTAAATACAAGTATTTGATGGACCAGAAAAAGTTGGATTTACTAAACAATTAAAGATAGGTAAAATATTCAATTGGCCTAGCCTAAAGATATTTTTTGAAAAATTGATTGACAAAGAAATATTTGATAAATCAGATTTCGGATAAAAACGCTTACTATCTCAAGAGTACTTCTAAAGATGTTAAAAATTGGGTACATTTTGAAGGCTTTTGGAACGTCTTTGTAGGCAAGCCGGAAAAGTCTAAGAATAAACACTTTGTTGCAGAATGAAGAGGAGTAGAGAGTTTTGAAGTAATAAGTTCGGAGATGGGGATGATTGAACTCGGAAAAAACTTCCCGCAATCGGCGAGCAGGACAAGCATATGCATTATCAAAATAGGATAGTTCACAAGAGGGATTCAAACAACCTAGGTGTTGAGAGGAGTTTTGATCCTCAACCACTCAGCCGTCCAGGACCCATTTTATTGTAAAACATACAATAATAACTTAACCCAAAACTAAAATGTCGGAGGTTTTCTCCGGGCTCTCTAATTTCCCCTGATAAATCCAGAATGGCCTGTCTCTGTATAAGTGAAAATATCTTGACTTGGTGGTTGAGCGGGTACAGGATACAATAAAACGTTTTTGAAATGTTTAGAAATCAACCCTCACCTTGGATTCTAATCAGCGATATATAATGCTGTTTCTGGACATGTGCCAAATAAACATGAGGAAGTTCACCACCATCACGTGCATTTCTGTTTTCTGGATAAAGTGCAAACTCCTCCATGGCTACCAGTGACGTCACGTGTACAACAACGTTAAACCGTAGTACTGCAGCAAACAGGACCAATGGGTGACCAGGGTGGGACTTCTGCTGTAAGTAGGAGACAAATCCTAACCAGTTCTTGGAAATTCCAGGCTCAATATCGTCTAACTGAAAAATTAAGTGATAGAGACGCCACAAGCCATAGGTGAAGTGGCAAAAATCTTTACCTTTGCAGTGTGCACAGGCAATGCGCAATGAGAGTTCCAGTGTGCCACGCTATACGTGACACAGAACATCAAGTTTAAAGGTCACTACCATTTTTCAAGACTTGGTCTGATCCTAGCCGGGATTCGAATCCTGACCTCCAACATACGAAGCGATCACTCTACCAACTGAATTACCGTTATGAATTCTGAAACAATTAACCCTGGTAAAATGTGAATAAAGGTTTTATCATAAATTGAGTTATTGCCATAATGTGTCCTAATTTGGCAATTAAGTATACAAGATGCAACTTCGTAGAACAGAAGAAAGAAGGATAGTTGTAACGGGGAAAACCCCAATATAAACGGTAATAAAAACTACAAAGAAACAATATTGAATTAAAAGTTTACCTCTACTAAATACTGTTTTGGTTTATGCTTGGTCATATATTCATACGTCAAGGCGGATTTAAGTCCAAAGTAATCCGCCGGAAGTAAACTTGGCTTGTCTATAGATCTGTACAACGCTTGATACATACAATTGGCGTTGGCAGTTTCACTTCCGGGTAAAAATCTTTCTGACCGTGCATACATTTCTAGTCTCTCTTGGCCCTCGGACTGTGTTAGAGTTTTTTCTTCAATTCTAACCATGTTTTCTAAGCAGTATTGTCGGTCTCGTTTTTCCAGTTCTTTCGAATCTACGAAAATGCAAAATGGAGATTAAGTTTTCAAAACAAGTTTGAGTGTTTAATAATTTTGGGACCCTCGGTGACCTATTGGTTTCAAAGCACGGGCTTACGGATCACACTGCCCCTCTCCGCCTACGTATGTATCTCACTCAGGAACAGATGCTAGTATCAAAATGTTCGTCAGTTCGTCTGTCGATGCTCGGTGATATTTTTTTCGGGGGTGGGGTGGGGGGGGGGGAGGCGGTCTATTAAGACTGGCAACCTCGGTTAAAGCTCGTTCTGAACAAGAAAATATTAATCCTCGTTTGAGATATCTCTGTCTTACCCTGTTACCGGTGTAAGATTCTATTAATCTAGTAGTGTGGTACCACTACGGTAGCTCAGTCAAACCCTGGCTGGGTCTGACTGATAGACAATAAACTGATTTTGCCCAAAGCACTTGGTCCTTCCGTTAGACCTCAAACCGATGTCTCATGTCACGGTATGTCGCAATAAAACCCTTCATACACGTTGTTCCGAGCATACTGGGCTAAAAAGGATTTCTGTCACTTCACCTAGGGCTGATGGCGTTCCTAGTAAAAATCTTTCCTAAGACATTAAATCGCATTCAGCCATTCAATCAATAAATCTGGAATGATGGAACAGATATACAGCCTACCTGATTTAAAACCATTTTTATCCATCCATTCCAGTAAAATATCACATGACCGGAAGTTCTCTCTCCCGATAAGTCCTCGGATGCCATCCAACAGATGGGTTCTGTTTCCTTTGGCGCTTTGAACAGCTTCTTTATAAAGTTCGTTATCTATCACTGAAGTATCAACTAGATGTTTTCCCAACTTGATAATCTTGTCAGTTGGAAGAATTCTAAAATTCATACGTTTAAAATTGTCAAAACATCTTCGTATTAATTCTGTTGCTTGGTAACATGTTATTGGTAGTTCGTAGTTATGGATGTCCATTTTATGCTACAAGAAACATTAAGACACCATTAACTTATACAGTTTGGTCATATACATACAGCACGAACCTCTCGAAAGTTTAAAACTAAGCTAGCGAATAAGTGCCAAAAACGGCAGTTTATCTCCAACATTATATATCAGTAGCTGCTTTAAATCTCTCGACCACTCGACAGGCGAACTTCGTCTCCTGTTCGTTAGGTTTGTACTGTATATGTTTATTTTAACATTAATTTTATGGTTTAAGAGTTGCAAGGTAGATGTGAGGAACAAGATATGGAATCAAAAACAAACATACCAATCTATGTTCTCAATCCTAAAGAAAAGGCTGATAAATTAGGTGTTTGCCAGGACAGAGATACCCGCGGGTTCTCCGGAAAGGTAAGAATTCGCTATTTAGATAGCTACGCCCGCCACGTGTTACATCGAAATTGAGAATGAAAGGAACATTGAACTATGGGACGTCAAATACTTCAAGGGTTCCAATGACATGGAACAGACAGTAAACATCTGTCATTTTATAAAGTTTTTAATTTACTGAATAAAATATTAAAAAATATATTGTTATATTTTATTTTAATTTTAGAATATTTCATTCGTAAAATTCAAAAATTATATGTCATATTTCTTAACCATCTCTCTCTCTCTCTCTCTCTCTCTCTCTCTCTCAGAAATAGCCGAAATGCATAACTATAATCACATTACAAATAATTCACATTTTTCTCATTTCAAACACCACGGAAATAAATAGACTTACATTATATCCCTTTTTTATTGGACAGGCCTCTAGCCGAAACTTATGCACGACTTCCACTTCAGGGTACAAACTCTAAAATTATCGGTAGATACATCGAGGCACATATTGTACTGGCACAGACACAAGCACAATCTGTCGCACCACATGCGATGTAGAAATGTCTTAAATAGAATTAAAAAAAAACATGACAAAAATTGCTGATACGGCGTAAAACAACTTACAACTATCTTACCTATCTTATCTGTATTAGAGTCTATATCCCTTATCCCTGTATACAATCTGGCTATTATGATGGTAGTATAAATGTACAAAATTAAAACTCGTTTAACATTAATGTGTTATCATATTTATATCATTTATTAAGCACATGCAGTCACCCAAAAACTTTGAGACAATAACCTTTCTTAATAAGGTTTTAGAGTTCATAGTTTTATCGTAGGCCTAGTTTAAGCTTGGTTAATAATTAATTAAGATCAGATGATATCTATATGGGTTACGCGTGTTCGTAGTCATTAAATAACAATACTTATTTGTTGAGTTGAGTAATGATGTTTTACGTATTAGTCAGGAATAGGCCTATTTCACTTATATCGAGTCATCGCCAGCCATAGGCGAAGGTGTAGAAATTTTGTCAGTGCGTTGCTCGATGGCATTATACAGCAGGGTTCTTTAGCGTATCAAGCCTACCAAGGTGAGCTCGTTTATTTTAAATTCCCATCCGAAAAAACCGTGGCTTTCGTTTCGTAATGCCGAGTGCTTTGCAAAAGAACAGTCACTACCTACTTTTGAATTTTGGGTCAGACCCGACCGGAGTTCAAACCCACCTACGGAGCGAGCACTCTACCAACTGAGCTACTGCAGTGGTCATCCGTGAAACAGCTTTAAGACATTAACTTTTTGCGGTCTTGTTTCATATAAAATTCATATTCGACCTCCTCAACATTACACGTGACAGGTATAACTAGCTAAACAAGAGGTGCTTACCCTTCCGAAGCACCCAGTCTCTCTTCCCTGGTTGTAGTTTACTTTGCCAGTTTTAAAGATTTTACTTTGCTTTAGGAATGTGATTTAAATATGGATTAAAATGTTTGTTTTGATTAAAAAGCGTTATAAGATACGTTAAAAAACATTAAAACTTGTATGAAAATTATCATATAAGTTTTAAAAAAATGAACATTTTAAATCATTGTAAACTTTGTTATACATTTACAATATGCTAATGTTGAAAGCTATAGATTCAATAGAGTCGGACTTACAGTTTACACTAGTTATGCTGAACATACATACAAACTGACAGACGAACGAACAGACGGACAGACGTCCCGACAGAGTCGAGCAATCACTAGACATGTTTAAAGGTTACTGTCGCTGGCAAACAACGTTGATATCGCTTATCGTCAGTTAATTATAATAGAATCTATCATGAGTATCCATGTAGGAAAGAGAAATCTCACTCGAGGGGTTGAATATTTCAGTCGGAGAAGAGGCATGCCGGGCCTCACTTCCCTAGCATAAATACATATGTTTAACTTGATTTCCCTGTTTTAAAGTTTTAATTTGGTTTGAAATTGTGATTTGAACCTGCTTTAGTGTTTGTTTTTTATTTCCAGTATTGGAATTGCAAGTAATGTACTTAATGCAATTTCAACGAAAACGTTACTTGCCAACCTGACTTGTGTATCAGAAAGTGCTTACCCTTCCGGAGCATAGAATTTTACTTTCCCAAAGGATGTTCACGTGTTGAATTTACAATTAGCCAGTTCTTACATTGAAATTTGGATTTTGTTTTGAAAGTGGACCGATATGCTTTATTTTGACTATGGTATAATCAAGAAAGAAATTTGAAGGTCAGTTTATAAAAATATACCCAGTGGAAATCTTATGTAGAATTTTTTTACAATTTAGTAAAGATATTGCAATCAAAAACAAACATACTAATCCATGTCAGAATCACAATCCAGAAGCAAAGTAAAAACGTTGGAACTGACAAGTTAGGTTAGACACGTGAACTTCCACCAGGGAAGTGAGACCAGGTGCTACGGAAGGGTAAGCACCTCTTGTTTAGCTAGCTACACCCGCTACGTGTGTACTCAATTTAAAATTGTGTGAAAGGAACATGGAACTATGGGACGTCAAATATATCCAGGACAATCCTGGACACAGAGACATCAAACTTATCAAACTCATCATACATCAAGTCAAGATAATATCATGAACAGTTGTGATGCCCAAATAAAAAGTCGACTATTCATGGTAAGTATCTCGACATTTTGTGTTATTTATCTCAACATTTTATTTTACTATCACAACCTTCCATCATATTATCTCGACTTTTCGTGATATCAAGTCAACATGTCGACGATAAAAATTATATGGATGTCAGAAATATCCCCGAGTCAACAATGTATCTGTTAGCAGCCTACTTCGTTGTACAAAGTCCCCGTAGTGGACACGGCTCTACCATAGGGTATTAATTGGGAAACAAACACACCATAAGCAGGAGAAGCAGGTATATTGCTGCATAAAAAAGGAAAGTTGACAATAGAAAAATTGAAGTCATCACGTTTGTCATAAAGTTTCAAATGTAGCCTTTCGTGTGCGTCATAATTCAGGTATAAGTCTAAATATGAAGCAGAACTTGAGGAATCAGTCGTGTCTTTTATTTCAAGCTCACTGGGATAGATGACATTTACATAGTCTCCAAATTTAGGATTGTTAAGAGACAGAACGTCATCTATATATCTGTATGTTGAGTTGAATGATTTGGCGACAGTCTTCTCTCCAGATTTAAGAAGGTTCTGCATAAATTCTGCTTCATAAGAATAAAGAAACAAATCAGCAAGCAATGGTGCACAGTTTGTACCCATTGGTATACCGATTGTTTGCCGACAAACTATATTACCAATCACAACAAATATGTTATCTATCAAAAATATTTTGTTGATGGTATCTTCAGTATATTTATGTTTGGAATCCGTATGATCTTTGACAAAATAACTAGAATCCCTGTTCAGCACCATATATTTATATTTTGGCTTACCGTTTTTGTAAAAGAAAGACAAGTGAATAATTTTTTAAAGACGTTCTTTCAATTTAGAATGAGGGATAGTGGTGTATAGTGTTGATTCCATATGTAGAGTATACTTTTTCTGAATAAGACTGAAGACCATCTTTTACGATTATCAAAATTTGTGTTAGAGTTACCGATAATGATTTAGTAGTACATTTATATGAGCCTGCTATATATCTTTCCTTGTATGGTTTTTTTTTTTATAGAGATTAGGACTTATTTAGACTTATTTGATGCGTTATAAGGAAATTTCCCCAACTGTTGCATTTGAAATAAGTTAAAATTGATTATAACTATATGATAAACATCTGCATTGCTTGCTTCATTTAATAATATTCTCATCGTTAAATAAAAAGGTCGTATCATTTGTTGAATTAGCATTTATGAGCAACAGTTGCAATAGACGAGTTTCACATTATGTGATTCGATCAAAAAACGAGGCAAACACTGTAACACTGTCCCATCCTACTCAGACAATGTCTAGTGCATTAATTTAGAAACAAGACTGTTTATATTATCGTTAATCAAAAACAAACATACTAATCCATTTCCGAATCACAATCCAGAAGCAAAGTAAAAACTTTGGAACTGACAAGTTAGGTTAGACACGTGAACTTCCACCAGGGAAGTAAGGCCGGGTGCTTCGGAAGGGTTGTTATAAAAATCAACAGTAAAAAAGTTATTATTCCAGCTTTGAAAGAATGCGTTTTCTCTGGACATAATTCCTGTAGATTTATTTTAATATGAAATTCAAAATCAAAATAAATATTTTATATGTAATAATAATAAATAAATAAATAAATAAATAAATAAATAAATAAATAAATAATAAGAGACGAAGTCTAATCCTGAATCTAGTTATAAAGGTTAACAATACAATATTCACTGTAAACGCATTAAATTTCGCGTGTATTTATTTTCGTGATATAGGGAATTTAGACATACCCGGGTAGTTAAATTTCGTGTTTTTGAAATATGCACTACAAAACAATAAGCATAATATAATTTTTGCTAAGTATAAATTTTCGCGCAAAACAAACGACCGCGAAATAAGCGAAAATTAATACACTGCGAAAATAAATACATTTCCAGTATCTTGATACTGCATGTTTAAATTATGTTGAGCTGTTTATGCTTTTTTATAGTAGGTTAAATTCAAAATCTATCTACCAAACTGCATACTGCATTTAGCATTTTTATTTTATTTTATGCGTACTTTTACCAGTGTCATTTAATAATGTCTTAACAGTTAAATGTCGCTGCTTTTACAAGTCTCATAGAAGATAAAATTAGAAAAACAACTAAAATACTGTCACGAATGTTCGTTTCTTATATTTCTAACATAATCTGAAAATATGTATGAACTTTTTCCATAAAGAAACAAATTCTATATAAAATTAAATTATGCTTTTTATTTATTTAAGAAGTTGTTATTCAATTTATTCATTAATGTATGTATGTTTTTTTTAAATCCTTTGATATCTTACCGATACTCATCAGCCATGTTATTATCTAATTTAAAGTATTGTTTATTAATTTTTCTCTCATAACATAATTGAATAAATCCAATGTTTTTATCAAGAATATTAACCTGTTATATACAAGTTATCCAATACATATGAGTCAACCCATATGTAGCTCATTAGAGCAGCCGACAAAGAGAGTGGATTAATTATCTCCTAACTTTGTTTATTTTGGGTTTTAAAGGTAACATATTTTAATGACACTAAGTAAGGGTTAGTTTTAATTAATATGTATCAGTAATTTGCCCCCCCCCCCTTTCATATTTAAACACATCCGAGGTTGAAATAGTTGGGTCATTTCCTAATGAACTGAAGTGCAAATTTCGAAGTCTCGTTTTGAATGTGTAGGTCAATTTAATCAAGGGAGATAATTTACAGACTAAAGTGAAATGGGGTCTATTGAACCAGTTAGCATATTTTTGCCTATTGCTACAGTCATACTCAAACGTGTTACAAACCGGGTTTTTTACAGAATTACCCGTATAAGAATTCCCAATATTGATAAAATATCAGGCACATCATTTTCGGTCTGAAAACAGTTTAGGAGGGAGTCAGTTGAAAGGACCATGGGGTTTTTCGGCACTTGAACGTCGTTGTTATATTTTATGACCAGTAAAAGTGTAAATGTGATGTTTTTTGCTCTTGTTTAAAATTTCACAAAATGAGACAAAACACCGCTTATTTTTCCAGATTCAAGGGCATCGGCCGCTTTCCCAAAATGGAGTGATTGACCCCTGTACTGTTATTTTATATATTCATGTCAAGTCGAATTACAAGCTCTATAGAGGGTATGTTCATTATAATCATCAAAATAAAACATACCAATCCATGTTCAAATCACAATTCTAAAGAAAAATAAAAGCATTGAAACTGGCAAATTAAGTTAAACACGTCAGCTAGGGAAGTGAAACCGGGTGCTCTGGGTTAGCATCTTCTGTTTAGCTAGCTACATCCGCTACGCGTGAAATCAAATTTATAGATAACATATTTTTAAGTTTCGTTTTTTGAAAAACTAAAATGATATCATCCTGTCTATCTAGTGTTTAATTGGTGTTTTATTTTACGAATCTGTCTGGAACAACTAACATAAAAATATTACGTATTACACGTGTTACCTAGTATGGTATGTATATAAACTGAAATGGCGTCCAAGTGTATCATTCGCTCTCTAGCAGACTGTGCAGGTTGTGACAACGTGCGATACATATTGCTGTTGGTGAGTAATAATTATAATTATTATTTGCATATGCATTGCTGAGAGACCCAATCGTGTTTATAAATGACCCTGCTGCATATCAGTCCACCAGTTCGAGGTGTTTGCGTTTTATAAAAAAATGGAATTTGTCTATGTTGTTCAGAACACAGTTAGACTTAAAAATAATTAAACTTTTTATGTGTAAGATTTGCGAGTAATTCCATGAAAGTTTAGTTTTTTAATGTTCGCGATCTATTGCAATTTCTGTAATGTTTGATTTGGGTTTATTGATAAATTTTAATTTAATTATTGGATTCTTAAACTTTGTTGATTTTCGGGCTAGAACTTAATTCTTTCTAAATGATTTTCGGAAAACCTTAGGTAATCGAGATTTAATTCATGAACTAAAAATCCAATTATATATTAAAATTATCAAGTTGTTCTTCATAGATGACGGTAATTTCAAATACCACCATTCGGCGGATGTCACAGGGTGGGGATTTGATTGTTTGATAAACATTGCAGGGACTTGTAGGTAGGGAGCGACCCGATCACTTGTATACCTGTTCTGCTTATCATTAAACAGAGCTTTGCTTTGAGTTTTTTTATATCTCTTCCTTCAGTTACATATTTAGTGATAATTTTGTATAATAACTTATTTATTGTGCATATAAATATATTTACCTTAAGATGTTTGATTGTATTAAACTCTGTGTGAGACCAAATGAAGTCATAGGACTATAATTAAATTTGCTAATGTGATGTCACTGATTTCTTGCTTACGCCTATACCAGTAGCGTCATTGATTTGCTCTTCCAGCAATAAGAATTGCATGCCGTACACGACAGTGTTTTAATTCATTTCAGGATTCCAAAAACAAAATAAGATTTTTAAAAATTGCGAAATGTAAATATAGTCATTGAACAGTCTAGAAATAGCGTTTGTAGTAAAAAAAAAAAAAAAAAAAAAAAAAAAAAAAACTAATTGTAACGCGAATTATTCAGTTTGCTTTGTTTTTGTTCGCCATTTCTAGACAGTTTAATAGCTAAATGAATTTGTGTATTTGTATTTATTTAAATATTTTAGCCGCAAAACCATGTATATATATATATGTTACATCGACCATTACCTCCGCTACACACGTAATTTCGGTCATTCGGCAACCAAAATGTAACTTGTTTCGTCAGGAGCTTAGTGTTAAACTTTCAACAGGTCTGTACTGTACATATTCATTCAGTTTGTTATAAATTTCTGCATGAGAAAATGAGTGGTGAGCGTGATTCAGATCAAAATGCGTGACTCAAACGCAATATATGAGACTTGAAATGTATGTATGTGTACCACAATCAGCAGAGGTCTAGCTAGAACACCTAAAATTCACAAATTGGCAGTCTCTTTAAAATTTAAAATACATAATATGTATATAATTGCTGTCATAATATTTAATATTTGTATATATTTTAGTAATCTAGGTTTATAAAGTTTGTGTTTCCATCAAACCATGACGTCTTCTGTGGCTGTTCTGTTGTTTGTAGGCGTTGGAGTATTTCAAATCACCAATTACGGAGGTAGGTTATGTTCATTTAGTAAGAACTTGATTTTCAAATGTATAGAGGTTGTTGTACCCCTGTATGTAGTAATTGCAATAAACATAGTAACACCTCTATATGTAGTAACATTTGGGGCACACGTGTTCCTTTCGTCTACAACGTGCATCCTTATTTACTGCGAAAAAATCCTGATAGTACCCATGTAATTAGTGGATTCCCCCATATGAATATTCATTATGAAAGGTCATCGGACAGGTCAATGATGATTACCTATGCATTGCTTAAAAAATCCAACCAAATACACATAAGAAGTAGTAATATACTGCCAAATGTTGCCAGATTTAAGTCGAGAAAAATCTTGTTAAAGGCATGATTGTGAAACTTAACTCTCACCCTAAATTAAAAAAATTGTCAAATACAACCATGTGCAAAACAGTGTAAAGGTTGTTATATTTACATATTATACACATTTTAATTTTACGACACCTGAGGGGCGTTTCGAAAATTCCTGATCAGTAATGCGAGGACCAAAATTATGAAATCAAAATGGTTTTCAAGATGTTAAAAAGGTTACCAAAGTACCAAAATATATTTTACCAAATTAAGCTAATGAAATACTTTGCATGAGGGAGTATACCTTAGTTGTTGAGGAATTTTAAATTTTAACTTGCGGCAAATTTAGACCATAGTATACTTCTCACAATAATACACAAGTGTTAGATATCCTCGGGCCACCAACCGCCAGCAGAGGTGTACTAGTTTTAATTTTACAGCACTAGATGTCCGTTTGTTATCTGAGACACGGGTTGTTAAAGAAATCATGGTCATGAATTAAGGGGATACGTAGGTTCATTCACAAGTTAATAATTCAAGAGTTTATGTCATCTGGCCTCAATATGATTTATATTACCTATTCTATCAAATGCCAGACCACATTAATGGTCCAGTGTTACCGTGCTGACTCCGTATGTGGGGGTTCGAACTCATGTCGGATTATGTGAGCGAGACTTTTCTATATAAGTGAAATAACCCCCAAACATCAGTCTATGAATTTATTTGTTTGTTGTTGTTTTCTATGTGTTTACATTTCATTGTTTACTTTTCAGTTGATGCTACCGGATGTTCTAATTATGATTTAAGCAAATTTCAAAACATCGCCAATCCGGTATGTTTTATATCATTATGTCCTCTCAACGGAGTTGTTGGTTGTGGGGACATATTGTGTTTACTCCGTTTCTTTTTCTTTTTCTTCTTCATCCACCAAGGGTTTGTCCACCACGTTTTTTTTGAACGCTATTTAACGAGTTTTTATAAAACTTCACAGGAACAGTTTTTGGGTAGAGTAATTGTGTCTATGGCTATTTATTATTTGATCATTTACAGAAAGAGACTCAAACCCGGAAATTTGCGAATTTTTCATCCTGCAACTTCGTGACTTTTCCCTATACAAACCCCAAAACCCTAAACTTAGAATGTGTGTATATCTTTCAAACATTTAACACATTAAATATTAAGTAGGTCAACGCGACCTATTTTTTCATGGTTGACTGGTTTTCCTTAAAACTTCGGAGAGTTTGGTTATAGAAACTTGAAACTTGGTATTATGTATAACCGTTGGATCTGTAACACATAAATAAGTCATCGTGACCTACCTTTTCATGGTTGACAGATTTTTCCTGATAACTACAGGATTACCTCTAACTTTGTAGTATGTATAATTGTATTCATATGAAGTATGAAAGAAGATCACTGCAACCTAATTTTTAAGGTACACTGATTCTCCTGATGCATTCATAAGCTTTGGTCATATAGATTTTAAACTTGGTATGTATATATAATTTTTAATTCATGCTTTGAGTTGACCAACAGTAGATTAGTATTTATTCATTAAGCATTTAAGCTTTTGCAGTCTAAAAGCTTCGGGCTCTTGAGGCTGTCACGTCTTGAATCCTAGTATTAGGTCAGCTTTGGCAACCTTGGCTAAAGCCCTGATATTGGGGTCTCGGTCAGATATGGTATATGATATGGATTTCACCATGTATAATTCTCAATTTTTAACATTCCAGAGAAGTATGGAATACTACCCTATAAAGTGGGCACTTGGAAAGAAAATCTACGTCGAAGCAATCGACACAACACAATCGTAATACATACTATATTAAGAGAGAGAGAGGGAGAGAGAGAGAGAGAGAGAGAGAGAGAGAGAGAGAGAGAGAGAACAAGAGGGGAAGTAAAGCACCAGATACGACTTAGTCATGCAGAGAGAGAGAGTGAGAGAGAGAGAGAGAGAGAGAGAGAGAGAGAGAGAGAGAGAGAGATTCTAATGCAATGATCATGCAGTCATTTTTTAAGAGAGAGAAAGAGAAAGAGAGAGAGAGAGAGAGAGAGAGAGAGAGAGAGAGACTTGTGCACTAATTCATTTTCAAAATAAAAATATGTCTGAAAAGCTACTGATGAGACGTAAAACCGTTTCCAAACAACAAGTAGAATAATTCAAATTTGCAAAATTTATTTTTCAGTCGAGTATTTAGCATCAATCTTGTCGATGGGAAAGGCACCGACCAAAACTATTTCTTTCATCATTTTTTTTATTATCCAAAAATACATGCTGGTTATGATGTATTGAAAAATGGGAATTGGGAAAATCCGGAACTCATCCAATATACGCAAGATACCTGGCCACTCGAAACAAATGTGTCATTCTGTGTGGAAGTGGTTATGTTAGCAGATAGCTTTAAGGTATATAAATTCTGAGCCCATTTTAATCGATAATATTGATCGGGTTTCTATGATTATATCGAAGCGGTAAGTTTAGGTATGATGAAAGAAACCGAAAAAAATCAACATTTTCTTTTGTTGACTTGCAATAGACATTATTAAAACTTGCTAAAGGTGTATGGTTACTCCAATTTCTTACATCAATCTAAAAATTGTAGTCTCTTAGTGTTAAAGGTGAGATGTATAACATTTTTTCTAAGAATCTATTTAATTTTTTTTATTTTGGATGTGTTAGTTGTTGTTCAGTTTGAATAATCTAGCAACTGAACAAGGAAACCTCTGCGGTAGCTTACTTGGCTGACTGCTCGTTCTGTAAGTTAGAGGTCGTAGGTTCGAATTTCGAGCGGGTTTGATAAAAGACTTGAAAGTGGGTAGTGAATGTTCTTCCGCCAAATACTCAGCATTTTAAAATATAATTTAAAGTTAATTCGGATAGGAACGTACAAAAACGAGGCCCTGTGTCACGTTCGGCTTGGCACGATAACGTATAAGGCCATCAGCGCAACACACAACGCTAATTTTCGACAACAGCTGGCGACGTCTCGATAAATGTAACATTTTCTTGACTTGGACGTTTAACAAATGTTTAACAGCATTATTCAACACAACTCTCTATGATCAAGAAGTCTGAAACATTCCGGAAGATTCGCTGATCTAAGCAAAGCAACGATTCCTCAAATTGATTCGAAAAGTAAATTTCGAAAATTTTATCGGTCTGTCGTTTCGTCTCTTTTTGTCATTTCAACAAATCTCTTTTTTAAAAAGTGAATTTTCATGAACTTTACCCTAAAGTTAGTAATTTTTTCTGTTGTTTTTTTCTTTTCTATTTCAGGTTACCCTCACTCAAAGCACTGGTAAAAAGATAGATTACTGTTGGCAGTATAGACAAAGTGTGGTAGAGAATCTTAAAACAAGTGATTTATATGTGGTAGTTAGGGGCGATTTTACTATTACCAAATTGGTTATCGCATGAATGTAAAAATAAATAACTACATATTGCGATGAATTAAAATAAAAAGATTGTTGCACAATCAAATGATGTAGTTTCAGTTTCATTTATTCATATTAATATGAGATACCAACCTCATTAACCCCACCCCAAAAATGTCATGTGATTATCAGTGGCCTTATGTATTCTAGTGTTACTCCAGATTTTATTTTAAAATTTAAAGTAGTTTAAAAGTTTCAAGCGTAAAATTGAGCGTAAGCTGTTCCTTGTTTCGAATTTTCTGAAAATCTGACAGGTAACAAAACACAATAGAGCTGTGTCCTTTGTATATCTTAAAACCGTTTTGGAGTTCGTTGATAAATAAATGAATAAAATAAATAAAAAACATACAAATATAAACTGTAATTTTATCAATCTCTACTCAATTTATATAGGCAAACATCATTGACCTGTCCGCTTTAACTGTCATCAGGAATATTCATGTACTATATAACATGATGTATTTGTTTTCCCGTTAATACGGTATGGTAGAGCTTGTTCCCACTACGGGGACTTATGGTCGTCATCACAGTAATGTTGATAAACGTGATGTCTAAGTGTCCAGGATTGCCCTTGATATATTTGACGTCCCATAGTTCAATGTTTCTTTCACTCAATTTATTACATACGTGGCGGATGTAGCTAGCTAAACAGGAGGTGCTTGACCTTCATGAGCACCCCACCACCTCCATTCCCTAGTGGCGGTTCAAGTGTCTAGCCTAACTTGTTAGATTCAATGTTATTACTTTGCTTCTGGATTGATTCGGACACGAATAAGTATGCTTGATTTTCATTCATGCATATATAACATTGCTGTAAAACACTGTACATTTTGTATCACTGTTTTACATGTTTTTGATATAATGTACACTGATTAATACTTATATCCCAAGTAGTAAAGTAAGAATAATTATACTATGTTCTTCTCCATATCAAAAAAACATGTTTTTACAAATGAAATATTTTAAATATACTTACGTTATAGAGAGAAGTAGAAAACTGTTCATTCTGTGAGAGAAAGAATTAATAGAGGCGCCTCTCTAACTTAAAACATTGTACTTCTTTACGTAAATAAAATGCAGCTTTATATCGCCATTCATTAAATAATGAACAGTTGTAGGTGAAAATGATTTTTGTCAACAGGCCAAAGGCGATCAAAATTCGCATGTCAAAGAGTGATGTACAAATCATGATTTTTTTTACGTTGTGCTTACAAGGTGACTAAATATTTAATTTGCTCAGATCATTTTAATAAATGCCATGAATAGTAAAAGCACATTTTTACTGGATCCGAATTGCGTGCCTATAAAATAATTATCATTCAGAAAGATTTTTTTTTCTATTAATTTTTGTTAAAATGCTGGATTTAAGGATTTTATACTAAATACTGTGCACAACAACATCAACTAGAATTATAAATACAAGTTTAAATAAACAAATGATTCCACTTGACTGTAATATAAATGTGCTTTATTCTTTATAAATGTAAGGAATATTTACCGTGAATGTGAATCTTCTCATGTGTGAGTGAAAGATAAGCTACATGTAGTACAAAATGAACCGATGAATGTTTCGTTCAAGAAAGAGCCTGTTGAATTTCTAAATCTGCAAGCGAAATAAATCTGTTTAGGGAGTCTAATTCTTCTGGAATTCAATTAATCTATTCAGTATGATGTGAATACAGTGAAATGAGCTAGAAATGTGAAAATTAACAATTTTCCCATTTTAGTTTCTGTTCTGTTTTTCTGTTGCTATTGAAGACTTGAGCTGTTTTAGATGGATACTCACTTCACCTGCAACTGTCGAATAAGATTTCTGACTATCCATTCGGCTAGTTAATGTACAGTTGACACTTACAGGTGAAAACTGACGATTACGCTAGTTAATACATACACAAAGACAAAGCATGACGTCATAGCAATGTTTTAATCCAATTTATTGTTTTGGCTATTACAAAATTGGTTTATAACTGGTAAATATCAGTCAATATCAGTGTTAATTCAGGCGTAGCGAATAACATTAGAACACATATGTTATATTAATTATATATAAGAGTTGGGTTGAGTAATGCTTGATAACGTCTCAGTCAAGAATATGTCACTTATATCAAGACGTCGTCAGTTATAGACGAAGGTGAAGAAATTCTGCCTGTGCGTTGCGCTGATGGCATTATACATCAGGATTCTTTATCGTGTCACTCTTACCTTGATACGGGACCTCATTCACTTTAAGTTCCAGTTCGAAAGCACCGTCGCTTTCATTTCGTAATGCCGATTGCTTGGTGAAAGAAAAGCCACTACTCACTTTCAAGTTTTGAATCAGACCCGGTCGGGATTCGAACCTACGACCTCCTACTTACGGAACGAGTACTTTACCAACTGAGCTATCGCAATGGAATATAGAATAAGAGAATCTGCCAAAAATTCGGTCGTTTGGCATTTATAGTCCCATGAATGCCATTACTCTTTAACTAGAAAAAATAGGAAATGTGCCAATTTAATGAAAATATTTTCCATAAATCAGTTGCTTATCATAAAGTTAAAAACAATTATATCAAGTAGTGTGGTATCATTACGGTTGTTTAGTCAAACCCTGGCCGGGTCTGACTGATAGGCAATAAACTGATTTTACGCCAGTACTTGGTTCTTCGAATAAACCTCAAAACCCCATGGCCCGTGTTACGATTTGTGTGTCGCAATAAAACCCTTCATACACGTTGGGCATACTGTAAAGCTAAAAAGGATTTCTTCAATTCACCTATCGCTGGTGACGTTTCGATTTAAGTCAAATGTTTTTGCGTGGGACGTATTATCACATTCAGCCAATCAATCAATAAATCTGGAATGATGGATCAAATATACAGTCTACCTGATTTAAAACCATTTTTAGCCATCCATTCCAGTAAAATATCACATGACCGGAAGTTCTCTTTCCCGATAAGTCCTTGTATGCCATCCAAAACATGGGTTCTGTTTCCTTTGGCGCTTTGAACAGCTTCTTTATAAAGTTCGTTATCTATTACTGATGAATCAACTAGATGTTTTCCCAACTTGATAATCTTGTCAGTTGGAAGAATTCTAAAACTCATACGTTTAAAATTGTCAAAAAAACTTCGTATTAACTCTGTTGCTTGGTAACATGTTATTGGTAGTTCGTAGTTATGGATGTCCATTTTATGCTACAAGAAAGATAAAACACACCATAAACTTATATATTTTGTTTATATGCATACATGTTTATGTTGGCATTACTTTAATAGAGTTGCAAGGCATATACAAGATCTGGTGAGTTCTACGTCCTTGTCATTAATACGTCACTCATATTGAGACATCGCCAGCGATAGGTGAGGTGGCAGAAATCTTGAATCTTGAATCTTGAGTCAGACCCGACCGGAGTTCGAACCCAATTACGGGTCGAGCACCCTACCAACTGAGCTACCGCAGTGGTCATCCGGTGAACAGCTTTATAACATTAACTTCTTGCGTTCTTGTTGTTATTAGCTAAACAAGAGGTGCTTACCTTTCGAGGCACCCAGTGTCACTTCCCTGGTTTAGTTCACTTTGCCAGTTTCAAAATTTTTACTTTGGGAATGTGATTTAAATATGGATTGAAATGCTTGTTTTCGATTAAAAATGCGTTATAAAATGCGTTATAACATTGAAACGTGTATGACAATTATCATATCAGTTTTAAAAAAATGAACATTTTAAATCATTGTAAACTTTGTTATACATTAACAATATGCAAATGTTAAAAGCTATAGCTTATATAGAGACGGACGGATGTCCCGACGGAGTTGAGCGGTTGCTAGACATGTTTCACGGTTGCTGACACTGGCAAAAACGTGAATATCGCATAATTATTCGTCAGTTAATAAAACATGTACTTCATCCTCAACTTTAAAAGCAACACTGTATTATTATACATAACTAGTGCTCTTAGTTGAGGGAAATATGGAGAATTCTCTTACCAATCGAATATTATCCACATTTCTTTCAATCAATGGCAGTATTTACATTTATTTTACGGTAAAAGTAATTGTCTTTAACCTATCATTCTGTTTAAAAGGAATTCAATTGCATAAAATGTGCTCCTAATCACAAAGGAAGTATGTACGGACAAAAGTAGGGTTAGTCGGTAGTTTCCGCGCTTTTTCGTGCCTAGCGATGAACATTGCAATACCCCATGGCAACGCTGGTCAACAATTCAATTAAGAAATGTGTTATCTGATTCGGGTATAGGAAATGTGTTTAATTTCGCGAGTTAAAAAATAATGGAGAAAATTATCACAAGTCATGATTTATATGTTACGTAAAATGGACAATCTCACGAAAAATAAGAATTCACGAAAGGCCAACAATAAGATTTCGCGAAAATTTCCACTGGCGAAAATAACAATCGTTTTCTGCTTATCATAACTTATCGTGTATACCCATATATGTCGTGATAACAAGTCAACATGTCGACGATAAAAATTATCATTTGTACCTGCTTCTCCTCCTAATAGCGTATTACATACACAATAAGTACGCCAAGAAAGAGACTGAACTTTACACACCGAAACACGTTGTTTTCAAATAAACTGTTGACGCAGCCAGGTACATTGCAAGACTAAGCTTATCAAGGTCGTCACCACAATATTATTAATAAGTATGATGTCTCTATATCCAAAATTACACTGGATATAGTTGACGTCTCGTAGTTCCATGTTCCCCTCATTCTCAATTTTGATTATACACTTGGCGGTTGTAGCTAGCTAAACTGGAGGTGTTTACCATCCTGGAACACCTGGCCTCACTTCCTAGCAGAAATGCATATGTTTAACTTGATTTCCCTGTTTCAAAGTTTTAATTTGGTTTGGAATTGTGATTTTAACCTGCATTGGTGTTTGTGTTTTATTTCCAGTATTGGAATTGCAAGTAATGTACTTAATGTACTTTCAAAGAAAACGTTACTTGCCAACCTGACTTGTGTATCAGAAGGTGCTTACCCTTCCGGAGCACACAATCTTACTTTCCCAAAGAAAGTTCACGTGTTGAATTTACAATTAGCCAGTTCTTACATTGATTTTTGGATTTTGTTTTGAACGTGGGCCGATATGCTTTATGTTGACTATGGTATAATCAAGAACGAAATTTGAAGGTCAGTTCATAAAAAAATACACAGTTGAAATCCTATGTAGAATTTTTTTTACAATTTAGTAAAGACATTGCAAAATAGACTTATTTGATGAGTCATCAAGAAATTTCCACAACTGTTGCATTTGAAATAAGTTAAACGTGTTTTTAACTTTATGATAAACGCCTGCATTGCTTGCTTCATTTAACAATCTTCTCATCGTATCCATCACCCAAGTTTTTTGTTTATCCTTTAAAGGTAAATAAAATAGGTCGTATCATTTGTTGAATCAGCATTTATGAGCACGAGCTACCATTGCAATAGACTCATTTCACATTATGTGACCTTTTATTGACGATCAAAAACGAAGGCGACACTGTAACACTGTCCCATCTTACTCAGGCAATATCTTGTGTATTAGAAACAGGGGTGTTTACTTAACTTTTAATTCACAAAATATGTCATAATTTATTATTATTTTTGTGATAAAGTTGCTAACAGTTCAGTTTAAAGGGTATGGTTATTATAATAATCAGCAATAAATATATTATTATTCCAGCTTTGAAAGAATAAGTTTTCTCTGGACATAATTCCTGTAGATTTATTTTAATATGAAATTCAAAGTTAAAAAAAAATAAATTTATATGTAACAACTACACATAAACAATAAATAAATAAATAAATAAATATTAGGAGACGAAATCTAATCCTGAATGTAGTTATAAAGGTTCACAATACAATATTCATAAATATAGGGCATTCGTACAATAATACTGTAAAATTATCAAATTTCGCGTGTATTTAATTTCGTGGTATAGGAAATTTAGACATATCCGCGTAGTTAAATATATTTGGTTAAATTCAAAATCTATTTACCAAATTGCATACTGCATTTAGCATTCTTTCTTTTATGCGTACTTTTACCAGTGTCATTTAATATCGTTTTGACAGTTAAATGTCGCTGCTTTAACAAGTCTAATAGAAGATAAAATTGGAAAAACAACTAAAATACTGTCCCGAATTTCCGTTTCTTATATTTCTAACATAATCCGAAAATATGTATTAACTTTTTCCATAAAGAAACAAATTCTATATAAAATTATATTATTCTTTAAATTCATTTAATAGACCCCTTTCACATTCAAACGCGCATGCCCTGTATCTACTGACGACAGCGAAATTTCTAGACAAAGTCTCGCGCGAATTTACAAAACCTCGCAGGATAATGTTCCAGGGGCAAGTGCGCGAGTGAGACAATGGCATAAAATGGGATGCCATGCAAACATTAAAAAAATGTCCTTCCTCGCAAAACGACTCGGATTAGATCGGTCTGTATTTTGAAGTACTATTTTCGACGACGTGATTTACACAAAAACAATAACAATAATGGCGACGCCCCTTTTTTGCGAAAACAAGATGGGTGGGGATGTTGTCAACCAACTAACCGGGTAGCTAGGCCTAGCTAGTTATCGCGATTAGAACTATGTTCAAGATCTGTCGAAAGTTTAACACTGAGCTAACGAAGTTAATTCGACGCTAGAAAGAAAAAGCTGTTGAGATAAGCATAGCAGCTACCCAAAATTGCCGAGATATATACAGCTGATATACAGATATATGTAACAAATTACAGGGATTAGCCAGATTTGGCCCTAATATTCAGTAACTTGGTGTTAAATTTTCGACAGGACTGTACACACGTGAACGGTTGTTACTCTTTCTGAATATTTTTTTATGATAATTATCACATGACACTACCGCTAAAACTTGTTAGTAAAAATAAGAAAGTGAAATAATTTTTGGAATAAGTCATACTGCATCATGATTTATTCAGAGACAAGTTTTATTTTCAAGTTGAATTAGTATCTTCCTTCCTTTTAAACAAAACTTATTTTTCCACTCCAAATCAGCAACATTTAGGTTAAAAAATTTATTTCTTCAAAGTTTTTAATCAGTTCATCAGAACTCCATGTGTGCACAGAGTTAGGGCTGGGTACTACATGTAATGATACTTTGTTTCATTCTATTGCAAATTTAGTTTTATGTTTTTCAATGCAGCTCCACTGTTAAAAGTGTATGTACAACAAAATATTCAAAATGGCAAGAACCACGCTAAAAATCAAGAAGATTTGGTTTTAAAAATCAGTAGTGTTACATTACAATGCAGTGCAAATAGAAGGGTTGTATCTAAATTTCTAAAATTCTAATCTATATTCACTAAAAGTTTGTTTTATAAACAAATTCAACACCTGAGTTATGCCAAACACAAAAGTACACAGAAAAGGTCTTTCATAAATAATTCTAAATTGACATTTGCTGCTTCCAAAATCAGCAAATTTATAATTAGTCTAATCACTGAAACTAGTAAATCCCAAATGAATTTAAATGGACATGATTGTCAATTTATTTAAATTCAAGTGCGGAATCGTTGGATTTACATATTTCATTCCAGTTTGACAATCATTCCTCAACTAAGATTTTCCTTAATTGAAATCTGACAACTTTTGACAATAATTTTATACAAAATTGGAATAAAGATGTAAAAAAATTAAGAATGGTTTTCTGAATGACAACTTAAATTTATGGATTTCTTGAATACTAAAAAAGTATACTAAAAAAATATTCAGCTTTCAAATTTACTGAATTCAGGTTGAGGAAAATCTCAAATAAGGAATAACTGTCAAACTTGAACCAGCAGAATTTTCATATCTAAATGCAATAGTAACCACTTCCATTTTTCAGGTCTTGTATTCAAACACAAAAGCCATTTACAGAACAGATACTCTACCAAAGAAGCTTCTCCAGTTGTAATTTGATACAAAATACCACTATATGTATTTCACACAATAAGTATTTTATATAAATACCATGAACAGTGGATATTTATAATCCATTGGTAAATAGATACATGTACTGACTTGCCAATATAAGCCTACATAAATACTAAGAAGCATATCTGAAGCCTGACTGCCAGTAAATGTATGGAATCTTGAAGGGCCAGTATATATGCAGTAAATCTTTGACTGGCCAGTATGTATACAGTACAGGTTTGACAGACCAGTATGTTTACAGTTTAGATTCGACTAGCCAGTATGTATACAGTACAGCTTTGACGTACCAGTATGTTTACAGTTTAGCTTCGACTGGCCAGTATTTATACAGTACAGCTTGACAGGCCAGTATCTAGACTGTATAGCCTTAACCGACCAGTGTGTTTACAGTATAGCTTTAACCAGCCAGTATGTATACATGCCAGCTTTGACGGGTCAGTGTGTCTACAGGGTAGCTTTGACCGACCAGTATTTATACAGTTTAGCTTTGACCAGCCAGTATGTTTACAGTTTACTTTTGACCGGCAAGAATGTATACAATACAGCTTTGAAGGGTCAGTATTTTTACAGTTTAGCTTGACCGGCCAGTATGTATACAGTACAGCTTTGACCGGCCAGTATCTAAACAGTATAGCCTTGGCGGGCAAGTATGTTTACAGTTTAGCTTTGACCGGCCAGTATGTATACAGTATAGCTTTGACGTACCAGTATGTTTACAGTTTAGCTTCGACTGGCCAGTATTTATACAGTACAGCTTGACAGGCCAGTATCTAGACTGTATAGCCTTAACCGACCAGTGTGTTTACAGTATAGCTTTAACCAGCCAGTATGTATACATGCCAGCTTTGACGGGTCAGTGTGTCTACAGGGTAGCTTTGACCGACCAGTATTTATACAGTTTAGCTTTGACCAGCCATTATGTTTACAGTTTACTTTTGACCGGCAAGAATGTATACAATACAGCTTTGAAGGGTCAGTATTTTTACAGTTTAGCTTGACCGGCCAGTATGTATACAGTACAGCTTTGACCGGCCAGTATCTAGACAGTATAGCCTTGGCGGGCAAGTATGTTTACAGTTTAGCTTTGACCGGCCAGTATGTATACAGTATAGCTTTGACAGACCAGTATGTTTACAGTTTAGATTCGACTAGCCAGTATGTATACAGTACAGCTTTGACAGGTCGGTATGTTAACAGTTTAGATTTGACGGCCAATATGTATACAGTTTAGCTTTGACCGGCCAGTATGTATACAGTATAGCTTTGACAGACCAGTATGTTTACAGTTTAGCTTTGACTGGCCAGTATGTATACAGTACAGCTTTGACAGGTCAGTATGTTAACAGTTTAGCTTTGACGGCCAATATGTATACAGTATAGCTTTGACAGGCTAGTATGTATACAGTATAGCTTCGACGGGCCAGTATGTTTACAGTTTAGCTTTGACGGGCCAGTACATACAGTACAGCTTTGACGGGCCAGTAGCTGCACAGTATAGTTTTGACGGGTCAGTATGTACACAGTACAGCTATGGCTGGCCAGTGCAATTATACATTAATCTTGACTGGCCAGTTTAAGACTCAGTAGATTTTGACAAGTATGTGTAAGAGTGTAAGTATGGTTTAGCTCTTGGTATGTCAGTATAATGTTATATTATATAGATACTGTCAGGCTATAGCTAGCGCAAGATTTAGTAAATCTTGGTTGGGCAGTGGAGTATGATAAACATATATCTTAGCAGCTAGAATAAGGCTATATAGATACTGCCAGGCCAGAACAGACTGGTTTAGTGAGAGCAGATATGTATGGTATAGCTTTTGACATACCAACATTGGTCTACATAATAATTTAACATGTTAAGACACCAGTTATAAAACTGAAAACAATGGATATAATGAATTAAAATTATAAAGTGATGCTTTAGTTTTGAAGGCACTTATTACTTAAGTACTGTTTAGGCAGTGGACTCTTTTACTGAAAGCTTCAGTGTTGAAACTTAGATTTTTCAGAGTGGGTCATTTTAAACCTTTTGTCTAAAACATAATGATATAAATATTTTTGCATTAATGTTTAATCAAATATGGCTACTAAGGTCTTACCAAAAGGGTCATTTTGCAACATAAGGGGTCAATGGGTCTTCTGGAATGAACACCGTCCTTCTTATTAATAATAATAATAATAATAATAATAATAATAATAATTTTTATTGGTATTCTGGATTACAGTGTTTACCATACATATAATAAAACATAATCATACAAAATATAATGTACAGAATAATATTATGAAAAGGTTTAAAGACTGTATGTATATACAGCCATCGAGTACTAACTTCATTCAACATTACGGTTGTTAAATTACATCTATAATAAATACTAGGAGATAAAATATCCTAGGCCTATGATTCAAAAATCTTATTGGTCTCTCATTTTTATAGCAGTTGTATAATATTTAAACAATGCTTGGCATTCTGATGAGGTAGTAAGATTTAAAATTCTAAAAATTAGTTTCTCAAGAAGTAGTTCAGATGATCCATCGGTATATCAATGGGTACAAACTGTGCACTATTGCTTGCTGATTTGTTTCTTTATTCTTACGAAGCAGAATTTATGCAGAATCTTGTTAAATCTGGAGAAAAAACTGTCGCCAAATCATTCAACTCAACATACAGATTTATAGATGACGTTCTGTCTCTTAACAATCCTAAATTTGGAGACTATGTAAATGTCATCTATCCTACTGAGCTTGAAATAAAAGACACGACTGATTCCTCAAGTTCTGCTTCATATTTAGACTTATACCTGAATTATGACGCACAGGAAAGGCTACATTTGAAACT
This sequence comes from Anadara kagoshimensis, assembly GCA_021292105.1. Taxonomy (NCBI): domain Eukaryota; kingdom Metazoa; phylum Mollusca; class Bivalvia; order Arcoida; family Arcidae; genus Anadara; species Anadara kagoshimensis. Next base: position 14,843,432 of record CM037867.1, on the reverse strand, counting down.
TTATGACAAATGTGATGACTTCAATTTTTCTATTGTCAACTTTCCTTTTTATGCAGCAATATACCTGCTTCTCCTGCTTATGGTGTATTTGTTTCCCAACTAATACGCTATAGTAGAGCTTGTTCCCACTACGGGGACTTTGTACAACGAAGTAGGCGAATGCGTTCGAACCGCATACGCAGTTTTTCTGCGCATGTGACATTTTTCGTAATGTCAACCGCTCACGTAATGTCACCCTGACGTCAGATTTTCTGAAATCCGAGGATGACATCAAATGTACGCAAACGCTTATTAACAAATCAAATTTCGAGAAATTTACAAAAGGTATAATAATGAAATATGATTCCCTACCATGAATAAAATATATATTTTCTAAAATATACATCTGAATATGTCTCGATTTAAATGAGATTTTATTGTCTGGTAAGTTAAATTCATTTCGTTTCGTTTGAAAAAATCCATTCGCACTTCAGTGTTTCAAGCACAAGTTAGATGTTTTTGCCCAAATAGATTGTTTGTCATTTACAAGATTTCATATGCGTGTGGACTTTTGTCACTAATCGAAGATACCCACAGTTGATGGCATTGACGTGGTATTAATAAAGTATCATCACCAGCTTATGTCCATTTAACAATTGAACTGTTTAGAAATGCGGTTCATAGTCGATATGAACGCAATTGATATGCAAGCAAACTGAATAAACGCTAACGGGCGTTATGATTAGTTTGCCTTGCATATCAATTGCGTTCATATCGGCGGCTATGAACCGCATTTCTAAAAAGTTCAATTGTTATAGTTACGTTTAAAACTATTTTCTTTTTTTTTCTTGGTTCAAAATCATTTTAGAAAATTTTAATTCCGCGATTTGTCAACAACGATTTTCGATTAACGGAACAGCTGATGGAACAGCAGATCCAACTGATCAGCTGTGTAGTTTGGCGCCAGAAATTCTAGGACAAAATAGTGCGTGGAAAAAATCAACTTGCCAACAAAAACACTAGCATAAAGACAAGGGAAATTCTTAGCAAAAGTCTCGCCAAATGACATGAGTATTTCGATATCACGGGATGTAAACAAACTTTATTTTTATGTCAATATAGTTCCGGTTTTGTGTATTTCATATTGTGTATTCATACGCCGATTGTTGTGAATGGAATTCCCGTGACGTCACCAAAGTAGATCTTGCAGTTCATAGCCGATATAAACGCAATTGCTCTGAAACCTTGTATAGAAGACAGAAAACAGACAAAATGTAAATATTCAGAATTGATTTCCCCAGGTTTTAAATCATGTAACACCTTTATCGCTAATTTGGTAATATGAATTTATTCACTATAATTTTTTCTTTTTACATCATAATAACTATATTAACCAAAAGCTAATTTTTTATACATCTGAATGTTACGCCGTGTTTTTATCAATATATCGAAATCCAGTAACTGCAAAGTATGACCTTGGCAGTCAGACATCAACAAATTTTATACTGATACAGAAGTCATGCCTGGGTCATGCCATCTTATGAAAATTCCGACTCAATCAAATCATGAATGTGGGATTCAAGTACCATTCAATCATATAAACATATTAATATTCACTTCAAGAAAATATTTTTGTTATAATCTTTCCTTTGGTAATAACAGCACTCGAATGTAAAATGTCACGGATGTGCTTGTAATGAATTGTTTATAAGTAATTAAAATATATATAAGAATATGGTAAAAAAAAACTATATTACTTATTTTTTCAAACACTGTATCACACCCCTTTCAAGGGATTAAATATATGAAATTGTTTCAAAGTGCTCATAAAATTTGATATATTTTAAACCATTAAATGCAGTGTAATTAAAAACTTATTTAACAAAGATAGACTTCTGAATCTTGGAATGATATTAGTCTTTTAAAGAGGAAGATTCAGTAAGAGTAATCTCTCATTGTGCTTATTGTGTAATTTATTTACGCAATGAAAACATACCAACCTTCGAGATAAAAAAGATCATAATAGTCACATCTTACAGATTGTTGGTACCAAATCTCATTGAAACTCATCAAGAATTTATTTTACAAATCTGGTCCAGAATAGGTATTGAGAGAAAATTGGAAGAAGAATCGAATAAGAGGAAGAGAAAAAAGAACAAGAATAAACATTTTAAGAACAAACAGAACAGAAACGATATGATTTCTGGCCTTTGGTTGTACGGAATCATAATAAAAAATGTCTAAATCACAATGCCGGAAATTCGTGATCCTTCACCAGCCGAGGGTACTTAGGTCTGTTAATCTGGAAGAGTAAGCACCTTCTGTTTAGCCAGCTACATACCTGCAGTGTGAGATAAAAAGCGAGACTAAAATAAATGTGAAAAAAGTGCAGAGAGTGAGATAAATTGTGGAGCGTAAGTGATTGTGTCGGCTATTTTTATTATACAAAAGATTCTTTATCGTGCCACGCCTACCTTAATAGATACGGGCCTTTATTAACTTTTAGTTCCCATCCAAAGGCATCGTGACTTTCCTCACTTTGAATAAGAAAAATCGGGATAAGTACAAATGAAAAAAATATCTTGGCTTACACTATTGCACGAAAAATATTAAATAATATTAGAATTATCCCGCAATATGACTCAAGATACACATTTTAACCCCTTCACTGTATAGACAAACAATACTTGCCTGTCTATTTGACCTTTAGGAATATTCATATAGAAGGAACCACTACATAAATGGGTTGTAGCAGGATTAGCAATTTATACCGTTTACACAAGGTATCTGATTAGTAGACAGAATAAAGCCCCCATAATCCCTTTACATAAATGCAATCGTCCATAACAAATATTAAAATTAAAGTCAAGCAGACAGGTCAGTGTTATTTACCTATACTTGTAAGCGTTTTGATGACTTCAGTCATACGTCAACATCCTTGTCCACATCGCTCCGTCTGGGAAAATATCGGAATTGTCAGACAGGTATGGATGAGTTTTTTATGAACATTTGTACTTTTACCTCATAAACATTTTGATATGCGACCGATAAAACTAGAAATATAAAAATCATTCTATTTTCAAATCTGTGAAAGAAAAAGATTTTTAAAAATTGTACATATATATTTGCACCTGTATAATTATTTATCTACAGACCAATACTAGTATATTTGATATGGGTAGGGAGAGCGCTTGGTTCTGGCACATAAAGTCCTGTGATACCGCTTTGAAACAATGTTGTTTAATATGACGATCTTGTCTGGTAATTGATTCCAGTTTATTACAGTTTTGACGAATATAGAATTTTGAAATTGTTGATTTTTAGCTGTTGGTTTTTCTAACCCGGTTTAATATGCGACTGGTAAGAAAGTCTGAATCTATTTGTGATTAATGTTTTAAATAATGACTTATATAATCATCATTTATTAGGTTTTAGTCTAAGTGTGTAAAACTAAGCAACCATATTGCTCTTTAGCTATCGGACGTGGGGACAATATGACGTATCATGGCCAAATACAAGTGGCTAATCTATATGCAAACATCTGTTTCATAAATTACATAATGCATGTTGTCGACCGCGTGTGATATTTAATATTCAATCTTCTTTTTAATTTCTATGCATTGAAGTTTGTTCTATGTTAATTCAATATACAAATGCTTATCCAACCAAACGGGCAACATGGCAAACGGAAAACATAACACAAGATGATAACATATAAAGAGCTAAAGATCACTCGTGATGCAAATAAAATCATGAATAATGACAAATAAAATCAATTACCTGTCTTTTATTCCATTTATTTTATCCTTCTCTTTACAAATATCTCTTATTAATCTAGTGCTGTAAAATTAACACTGGTATAATATTTAATTAAAACTACTGGGTCTTTCTTTTTGCAGGCCCCGGTTTCACAATTCCCTAATTAAGAATTTCCCAAACTTTAATCTGGCAAATTTGAAATCTAAATAATTGTGTTTGTTTTCATTATTTTCATGAATTTGACGTTTTTATTTGAAGATCTATCTAGGCTTATTACATCCTTATTCTAATTGTGTTGAAATTTTTTATTTGTAATACGATAAAAGTTCGACAGAATGGTACAGATATAAGTTAAGAAAAATCTTAGTTAACAAATGATTATGAAACTGGAGACTGGGGGACTAAACATCACAGTAAATACCATAAAGTCAGTAGGCAAAAGATTTATATTGTCAGATATCAACTGTTTGTAAATTTGCTGCTTGTTAAACCATTAAAATCTTTAAAAAACTAAGGTAAACTCTCTCATGCAAAGTGTTGCCTTGGCTAAATTATGGTAAACACATTCTAGTCCATCGGATATTTATTCAACCATTTGAAAGCATTTTGGTTTCACAATTTTAATCCAAGCTTTATTGTTGAGAATTGTATTCCGAAACAGCCGTCTAGAGTCATAAATAACACTGGTATAATATGTAATTTGACCATTGAAACAATGGTTTCACAACTATTTTGTTCAAGCACCTTTGTTGAAAAAATGTATTCCGAAACGTCTGTTAAGTACTGTAAAATATTTACTGGTAAATTCATGTAATCAATAATATTCTAAACGGTTTATCTGACCATTTTTATTAGCTCACCTGACCAAAGGTCATGTGAGCTTATGGCATAGCGCAGCGTGTGTATGTGCGTGCGTGTGTGCGTGCGTGTGTGCGTGCGTGCGTGCGTGCGTGTGTGCGTCGTTAACACCTATTTTCGACTTCTCCTCTGAAACTACTGGACAGTTTTTAATGAAACTTTGTCAGAAGTATATATGGGCCGGTGCAATTCAGATTTGTTCGTGGCGTTGCTATGGCTACCGTAACTAGGTCAAGGTGACCTAGGGGTGCAAAAATCTTAAAAAATCTTCTTCTCCGAAACCAATGATTGGAGAAAAAATCTGATGTGATATTTGGCTTCTCTAGGGTCTTAAGCCTATAGTTTGTTCATTTTGTGAAATTCAGATAAAAAATAGGTTACGCGTTTTTGCGTTTAATTTTGAAAAAATCGTAAAATAGCTTCAAATTGTTATAACTTGACTATTTGACCAGATAATGACATGGGGTTTTCAGTTTTGACATTTTCTTGTTAGTATCTTCAAAATGAGGTCAAGGTCAATTGTGAAGGTCGTGACCTAATTTTTTTTACCTCTGATTATAATTATTATCTCGAAAACTATAAACTTTTTGTATAGGCATGTATATTAGAATGTTGTAGGTATTGATACAACGATCATTTTGATGTATAGAAAAAGGTCATGGGTTCAAAGGTCAAGGTCACAGATGTGAAACAATACCGAAATGGTTAATTATCTCGAAAACTATAAACTTTTTGTATAGGCATGTATATTAGAATGTTGTAGGTATTGATACACCGATCATTTTGATGTATAGAAAAAGGTCATGGGTTCAAAGGTCAAGGTCACAGATGTGAAACAATACTAAAATGGTTAATTATCTCGAAAACTATAAACTTTTTGTATAGGCATGTATATTAGAATGTTGTAGGTATTGATACAACGATCATTTTGATGTATAGAAAAAGGTCATGGGTTCAAAGGTCAAGGTCACAGATGCGAAACAATACTGAAATGGTTAATTATCTCAAAAACTATAAACATTTTGTATAGGGATATATATAAGAATGTTGTAGGTATCGATGCAATGATCATTTTGATGTATAGAAAAAGGTCATGGATTCAAAGGTCAAGGTCAAAGATGCAAAACAAAACCAAAATGGTTAATTATCTCGAAAACTATAAACATTTTGTATAGGCATGTATATTAGAATGTTGTAGGTATTGATACAACGATCATTTTGATGTATAGAAAAAGGTCATGGGTTCAAAGGTCAAGGTCACAGATGTGAAACAATACTGAAATGGTTAATTATCTCGAAAACTATAAACTTTTTGTATAGGCATGTATATTAGAATGTTGTAGGTATTGATACACCGATCATTTTGATGTATAGAAAAAGGTCATGGGTTCAAAGGTCAAAGTCACAGATGCGAAACAATACCAAAATGGTTAATTATCTCAAAAACTATAAACTTTTTGGATAGGCATTTATATTAGAATGTTGTAGGTATTGATACAACGATCATTTTGATGTATAGAAGAAGGTCATGGGTTCAAGGATCAAGGTCACAGATGCAAAACAATACTGAAATAGTTAATTATCTTGAAAACTATAAACTTTTTGTATAGGCTTGTATATTAGAATGTTGTAGGTATTGATACAATGGTTATCATGATGTAAAGAAAAAAGTCATTGGGGTTTAGTATTTATGTGTTCTTTAAATCTATCAGCTAGCCATTAGTTATCAGGTGAGCATATCAGGCCCATGGGCCTCTTGTTTGGTTTAGATCAATAAAAGGATCAAGCATGAAGGCCTTGGCGATTATTGGACTAACACAATTAATTGTGTTCTGTAATGGCCAAGAAATTTGTTCTAGTATAAATATTTCAAATGAAAGAAGATTCCAAATGCAAGAGGTAAGTTGTTTGTCAAATAGTTGATTCTATTATAACGTATATTATTCTATTATAACGTGGTGGGTTCAGTTTTTTCTTTTGTTAGTTTTCCTATTCTGTGCAGCAATATACCTGCTTCTCCTGCTTATGGTATATGTGTTTCACAGTTGGTGCGCTGTGGTGGAGCTTGTTCTCATTGCGGGAGCTTTGTACAGCGGTAAAAACTGCTAATTGAAGACGGTTTGTTCACGCAGGGATATTGCTAGCCTGGGCTTGTCGGGGCCCTCGGCCAGTTTTGTTTGGTATCCTAGTGTTGTTTATAAATATGATGTCTTAAGTCCGGCGTCCCGTGGTCAAGAGTCTGTCTCTTATGCTTGTTTATTTAATTTCAAATATTTTAAAAAGGACACAAAATTTGACTGTCCACAGTTTTTGAGCATGATTTAATTTCCATTTTTGTTATATTTGTCGTACTTTTTTGTTTGGGCGTCTGTGTCATTAACTTATAATAGGTCGTGTTTTAAGTGTTTTCCGTGTATTTTATTCTGTCGTTGCTGACAGTCAAGTTTATCTAATGTAATGGAATACAAAACGTATTTTACTGTCGCAATACTAGTAACAAGTCTTAGATTAAAAACCATGTATGAATAAAAAATCATACAAATCCATGGCCGAATCACAATCTAGAAGCAAAGTGAAAACTTTGAAACTGATAAGTAAGATTAGACATTATACACATGAACTTCCACCAAGGAAGTGAGGCCGGGTGCTCCGGAAGGGTAAGCACCTCCTGTTTAGCTAGCTACACCCGCCATGTGTGTAATCAAAATTGTGTGAAACGAAACATGGAACTATGGGACGTCAAGTATATCCAGGGCAATCCTGGACACAGAGACATCAAACTTATCAACAATGATGACGGCCATAAAACATTTTGAGGGCCTTGATAAGCCTAGGCTTGTAATATCCCTGAGTCAACAATTTATTTGCAAGCAGCCTGCTTCGTTGTACAAAGCCCCCGTATTTGGAACAAGCTCTACCATAGCGTATTAATTGGGAAACAAATATCCCATAAGCAGGAGAAGCAGATATATTGTTGCATAGAAAAGGAAAATGACTAATTTTAAGTCATCACGATTGTCATAAAGTTTTAAATGTAGCCTTTCGTGTGCGTCATAATTCAGGCCAACAATTGCACTTTTGTAAAAGAGCAGAAAATGTTTTGTTTTTTATACAGAAACCAATAATTTAGACATATTGATATCTATAGGCAAACAACATAGACCTGTCCGCTTGACGTTTTATTAGGAATATTAACATATGATGATACAACTAAAACATTAGTAGGTTCAAGTTAATACGCCCACAGTACACAGGTTTTCTGTGTGAGGTGTGTATATATCATGATGCTTACAATTTAAACACCTTTGCTCCCTATCGACTGCAAAAATATTGTATAATGATCAAGCGGAATAACTCTTCCAGGTAAATTCACAAACCTCGTTACCAAGAGCTATCGATAACTGACCACTGGGTAACTGACAACGTGACATGATCATTATGAGATTAAAATGGACCGACGACGAAAAAATGATTCTAAGAGATATTCCAAGCAAAACAGTAAATTAATTTAAATGTTTACATGCAGAGGAAAATATACAAGTTGAGAGAAAGAAAAAGTAGATGGTTATTTAGAAGTAGAAGATATATACTGTTTGTTAGGCAAAAAACAGTGGGATATATATTAAACATTTATCCTTTTAATTTACACAAAAACAGTAAATTGATCAAGTCATGAATCAAATCGTATAAAAAATACTATATGTGTGCGCAATACAAATATAAGTAAAAATGCTAATACACATTTTAATAAATGTGATTATTCATGATACACTGCAACCATCCATCCCAATGTTCAACTATCTTATCAAATTAATTTAACAAATATTTAGTTGGTAAATGCAAAATAAATAAAAAAATAAATAATTTTTAATAATATTTTTGGCCCATTATTAGAAAAAAGAATGTATTATTTATATCAATAGAATACATGTTTGCATCAGAAAATTTCTCATATTGCAATAACAAACAAATATGTATAAAATCACTTTTACAAAGTTCACATCCATGAGTTTTTTGGTATAATCTTCCCACGGCAAACTTCAATTGGAAGTTTCTGATTACTATACATTCACAATAAATTAATATTGCTGAAAGTGGGATCTCGCATACCAGTAATTAAAAGATTATAAATAAACATCCTGTTTATTAGTAGACCTTTATCACCTGTAATCAAAAGAACTTACCGTCCACTTTGCAAAAAAATGATTGACACGTGTGTGTATAAGTCATTAGATATGAAGTCTCTATTATACCCGGTAAATGTTATTTCTGTAATTTTGAAAAGATATATTTGACTAAATTAGACTTAAATCATATCAAATTAATTTGGATGGATATACTGATGGACCGACTTACTAACCTAATAAAATTAATTTTGAAATTTTAAAATTATTAAAATATATAATTTTTTCTTATTTGACTGCATTAATAATTTATAATAATTTTTATTGATTAGAGATTATTTCACTTTCATTTGCCTCACTTTCCTCCTTCTATTTATATGAAAAAAATCCAGAACATTTATGAAGGTGACTTACAAATCTTTTTTATGTTTTTAATTTTTAAAACTTTTAATAGTATATCCAAAGGTCGAGAAGTATATAACCTTTTGTTTGGTTTTCATTTTTATTGTTATTATTATTTTTTACCGTTTTTCACTTACAGGGAAGTCGGCGTAATTTGTACCGGAATTGGTGGGGAAAAAATAAAACAACACATTGCATGTTTTATACTTGGTGCGGTGTCGGCCATACGGATATTTCTCCACAAATTCCCCTATCTTTAAATAAAATTGGAAGTAATTTGCCGTCAAAACCAACATTTGATTTTTATATTTTTACCTTTATCAAAGTGTGCTCTAACACTTTAGATGTGGTCATTTTTAAAAAAAAATCAAATTAGCGTGAAAAAACAGCTTATAACTAACGGTCTTTCGTCACATTTTCCCCAAATTAAACAAGAATGTTAAGAGATAGTGCCAAAATAACTGCTATATTTATAACTTAAAACATAAGTAATTTCCCGACGTCCTCAAATTTTACAAAAATACTGAAATAACCGGAATTTAATAAGGAACTCAAATAGATGTGGTCATTTTTTGTATCCTTTTTTTTTGTAATTAAATAAAAACTGTACACCTGTTATGTATTTCTATGTACCGATCGTAAGAGACTGAACCGTAGATCGTTACACAGGTGAAGTACGGCAATGTACATAATAGTTGCCTATGACATAGATGTACTTGGTCCGTGACAAATAAATAAATAAACAAAAGGTCAAGCGGAAAGGTCAAAGCTGTTTGCTTATATATTACATGTTCTCGAGATATAGGTTGATGTAATATATTTTAAATATATTAAATATGTAACAAAGCAACAATATTAATAATATGAAAATAAAAATAGTTAGACAATAATCGAAATTAAAAACAAATATACATGCCCATGTCCATAAAAGAAACATCCTGTAAGCAATGAAAAAACTAGAAAACTAGCAAATAACGTTACATACACGATTTTTCATCAGGAAAATTCGAAGGGGCGCTCCAGAAGGGTAAGCACCTCTTGTTTAGCAAACTACACCCAACACGTGTGATATTGTGGAAACAAAACGAGATTGAAAGGAACATAGAAATATGGGTGCCAAATATATCTACGATATGTGATCCAGTGATATTCCAAGTTTAGGCTTATCGGGGCTCTCAAAAGTTGTATGGCCGTCATCACAGTATTGTTGATAAGTTTGATGTCTCTGTCCCGGCTTAACATGATATATTTGACGTCCCATAGTTCTATGTTTCTTTCACTCAGTTTTGATTACACAAGTGGTAGGTGTAGCTAGCTAAACAGGGGCACCTACCCTTCTGGAGGTCCCCGCCTCACTTCCCTGGTGTTTACCCTAACTCGTCAGTTTCATATTTTATTTTGCTTCTGGATTGTGATTCGGACATTGATTTTGACACCATGCGCATCAACAGCATATTGTAATGACGACAGTAAATCTTTTTGAGGACCTTTATAAGACCAATATCTAAAAGTCACTGAATTAAAAAAAAATCATATTTCATTTTTTATTTGTTTCAGCTTAGTGGATTATGGTACCAGCATTTTACAGAAGATAGTACATTTTTCAACAACATTATCCCAACTGATGGCAAGTTGTATTTTATGACCTTTGGAGACAACGCTATTAAATATTTTTATGGAAGGTATAATTAATCTGTTTTAATTGTAATAATTAAGAAATAAATTAATTATGATTTGGACATGGATTAGTATGTTTGTTTTTGATTATTAAAGTAATTATTCAAAATCGTTTCCTATTCAAATTCAAAGTTGGAAGTGAATCGAGAACAGGTTACATGTATTGCTTTCGTGGGGATGAATTGCGTTTATATATAATAATGCCACAACTACAATCCCAAAGCAAAGTAAAACAACCAAAAAGCAAATCAAAGTAAAAATTTGGAAATTGCCAATATAAGTTGAAGATGTGAATTTCCACTAGGGAATTCAGACCAGTTGCTCTGGAAGAGTGGGCACTTCTTGTTCACCTACCTGCAACCCAACAAGGTGTTTTTGCAGGAATCTATGGTACAAATGGACCATACTGTTTAACCGTAATCAACAATGCATTTTTGCACTAATTTGAAATCATATTGTTTATTTTAGAACGAGGAATGTGGATATTGATCTCTTACATTGTCAATTACATATTATACCAGTTTTAATTTTACAGCACTAGACGGCAGTTACGGAATACAATTCCTCATCAGTAGTGCTTGAACCGAAATTCTTTTCAAGATGCCCAAAGGACCAAAAAATATTTACTAAAGTTAGCTTAGGAAATATTTTGCATGAGGTAGTATACCTTAGTTTTTGAGGAATTTGAATCTTTTTATTAGCAGCAAATTTTGTATGTTCTAGGAGCAAATATAGGCAATAGTATGATACCATTGTTAAAGACTTAGTGCGCCAAATTTATCATTACGTGAATGTAAAAAATACAAGTGTCATGGTGTTTTTTGAAAAATACTCTTCCACGGAAAAAAGCTAGATTTAACACTGATATATCCACAGTGATGTCAGTGATCAGCCACACAGCATTACAGTCGAATCTACCTGAAAGGCCGTCTCTATATAAGAGCCACCCGCTTATAAAGGCCAGTAGAATTGTATTCCAATTTTTTATTAATATTATTTGAACCTGTATATAAAAGTCACCTGTCCTTAAATGACCACTTTTACAGCTGGTTCACTTGGGCGACCTTTATAGACAGTTTTGACTGTACTACAGTAATATAGTGTGTATATTGGATACCCGTTCCGTTTACAAACTAAGTAACCATAAAATCTGCGGAATATCAAATATTGAATTTTGTTAACTGTAGAATAATTTCTTAGCATTTGAGCTTACATTTTAGAAACCAAAGTGGACCAGGTTGTACTGAAATAATATTTTTGGATCGACAGCGGACACCTGGTATTCCTTGTGTTTTGGTTCAGCTCATATCACCAGGTACACTTACATATTAATATGAATTTTTAATTTTCTGTTTTTTTCGTGCATCTTTTGTCAACGGGGAATTGTGTAAAATATTTTAATTTCAAGAAATTCCAGAACATCTTAGGCACATAAAATAATTTTCTCCAAAATAATTATTAGAAATAAAAAACAAACACACTAATCCATGTCCGAATCACAATCCGGAAGAAATGTAAAAACTTTGGAAGTTAGACACGTGAACTTTCACCAGGGAAGTGAGGCCAAGTGCTCCGGAAGAGTAAGCACCTTCTGTTAAGCTAACAACATCCGTGTGTGTGCAATTAAAATTGTGTGAAAGGACATAGAAAAATGGAACTATAGGACGTCAAATATATATCATTGCCTGTGCAAAATTATTTATAGACGTGACATGTGCCGATTTTGACTGCATTATTTTAATAAAAATTCAAAATCAACACGTGACATACGCAACAAAACTTAGAAAATTAAGAAATTTCTCTGTAAACTTGCGTTAATTACAATGTTTTAAAAACAATTATATCATCTATATAAATGCACTTGCTTCAATTACAGAAGTCGGAGAATAGGCAGCAGAATTTATTTATTCCCTATTACCGGGAAATGATCAGTTACTTTTGTCGTTTTGTCAAAATCCACCAACTTGTACCATACGTGTAGCAGCCGCCCTTTCCAGACGAAGTCAAATTTGTTCCGGAGAGCGAGAATTGTTCCTACGCAAATTCAGAGAGCTTGGGATACCGGTCTCGCTCAACAAGCAATTGGATCCAACCATAAATGGCAAGTTTTATTTGCAAATGCAAATAAGATGACTTTGTTTACAAATAAAAATGCACACAAATGACATCTTTCATCATTGCGTTAACTTTAAACAGTATGGTTTGATTGGGCTATATATTTAGTCAGTAAAATATTTTTATTATTAATTGCGGATACCCCGCCGTTGAGGATAAACCACGGATTTATTAACTAGCAGTAGTAAGAAATACATCCATGTTTCTAATATGACAATCTGATAACTGTGCAGACCGTAAAATAACATACAATATGCCAGGATAAAAAACCAGAGATAAACTGCGACTTGAAGCACAAAAAAGCAATTCGTCAATTTCTAGCATAAAGTAGATTGGTTGATCAATTGATTAAATGAGGTTTTCATCTCATTTAAGAATAATCACGTCATCAGCGTGCCATGCCTGCTGTTACACAGGATATTGGGTTTTAAGTTCTTTTCCGCAGGACCTGTTGACTTTTATAAATTTCTAAATGCCGTTTGCTATCGAGAGAACAGACACTAATTGTTTTCAAGTTTTTTTCAGAAATTTCGGCCGGGGTTCGTGCCTACGACCTCCCACTTACTTAGCGAGACTCTGCTAATGGAGCTACATAGGTAATATGATAGAATATTAATGCTTAGATTAATTAAATCAAAATTGGAGTGATTTTGTCATTCAATTAAACACATCCCATTCCCTTAATCATTAATACAAATCAACGCAATATGTAAGATTACAAATGAACATATTAAATAGAATGTTTAACTTGTTTCATTTCAGATTGCACCATGACTGGATTAGAGAAGTAAGTATGTAAAAATTCATATAAATGTAGTTTTCAGTTTGTTTTCATTTTTTTTTACTTTTAACATGTAGTATTCAGTTTATTTTCATTTTTTTTTACTTTGATTCTACCATAGATAAGTATGTTTGGTTTTACTTTAAACAATTTTATTTTAAATGGTTATATATATATATATATATATATATATATATATATATATATATATATATTATATACGGTATACACAATGTAATACAAATGAAAGATTCATTGAATAAAACCAAGTTCCAAATAATACGTAAGTTTTATGAAGTAACAGAAATCTCATTGTGTTTGAAACTAGTTTTATATGCTATAGCACAGCTTGTTCCAACAACGAATCAAGCTGCATGCAAATAAATGTTTGACCATGGGATATTACAAGCATATGCTTATCAGGGCCTTCAAAAAGTGGCCGTCATTAGAGTATTTTGATCAGTATGATGTCTTTGCGTCCAGAATTGTCATGGATATATTTGACGTCCCATAGGTACATGTTTCTTTCACTCACTTTTTGTATTACACACATGGCGGGTGTAGCTAGTTAAACAGGAGCAGTTTACCCTTTTGGCCTAACTTCCCTCGTGAAAGTTTCGCGTGTTTAACCCAATTTGTCCGTTTCAAACTTTTTACTTTGGAATTGTGATTGGGACATGGATTAGTATGTTGGTTTTGTATTATATGTAGAAACCTTATGATTTCCATGTTACAAATGATTTATATTTCTCGTCTTGGTTTGTGGAATTTCCTTGTAGTTTGTGTTATTGTTCAAATGCTTTACTAGATTTATTTTATTGTAGATTTTAATTAATTCAATAATCAAAATCAGTTATACCAAACCATATCTAAATCACAATCCAAAGCATATGGAAAACTTTAATATACTGACAAATTAAGCTGGACCAAATGTGCTTGTCCTTCCGGTGCACCTGGGCACACTACTTTGGTACTTTGCTTCTGGAGCACACGGATGAGTTCACATAATTTTTACCTGGCTTTTAAGGATTATGATTTGGACATGGATTGGTTTGTTTTTGTTTGATTGTTAGGATATATGTACGCAGATCTAAATAGAATTTATCAAGTCGTTGTGACCTAGTTCCAGCTAAATATTGTATTTACTATTTCCAGTGTAGAAGATAAAACATCTAGAGGCTGTAACCAAGTAACACAAGACGCAATGAATCAGCTACAAGGCCGCGGTCATAGCCTATGGCATGACCTAGAAAATCGACGATATCGCTACTGATGCCGACTTCTCGACGTAACTGGTTCTCCTACAGTTAATATTAACCAAAAAGTTATAATTCTTCAACTGTTTGACCAACACATATCTGTTTTTGGATTTGATTCGCCTTCGTATAACATTGTTTAATTAAACAATTTTTAAAAATATTTAGGCTAAATTATCTATTTTCATATCAGACAATAAAAACAGTTTCTTCCAAAAAAAAAAAAAAAAAAAGGTTGACTACTTCACGACTAATTATTTGTTCAAAATGGCATGGGTCATTAATTGATTCATTGATTGATTGAGTAGTGAATGGGAATTTACCTCAATTCCGCTTATATTGAGACTCAAACTACAGGTGAAATACAGAAAATTTAACCTTTGCATTGCGATCAGTGCAACGTGCTTGGAGGGTTCATTAGCGTGCCAAACCACGGGGTATCGCTTCCCGAAAGGACCCGTGACTTTCATTTCTGAATACCGCTTGCTTGGCAAATGAACAGTCACTACCCTTTCTCCAAGTATTAGTCAGACATCCCACATTCGAATCGGACACTCGACCACATGAAATATAAACGAAATCGTCGATATCGTTAACATTTTTAGTTTTCCTACGCCGTATATAGCTATTTCGTATGACTAATAATGAAGTCAATAATTCTATACAGTCAAACCTGTCTATAAGTGTAATCAAAAGGTACAAGTGGCAATGGCCTTTACGGGGAAGTGACTCTTGTATATATAAAGGATATACAAGTTATACATATATAAAGGGACCCGAAAATCCGGGAATATATCATATAGAATTCCTTAAATCCGGAAATATAAAATTCCTTAAATCGGGGAATATACTGAAAATCCCTTAAATTCGGGAATATAGGATCCTGTGGAACCCCTATATGTAGTAACTACCACAAATGTAGTAACGGTCACAAATGTAATAAAATTGTGTCACATATGTAGTAACGAACCACAAATGTAGGAACGACCGTTACCACAAATGTAGTAACAATTTTTGTTACCACAAATGTAGTAAATGAAAACCTTTATATGTAGTAACGAAAATTTTGAAATCTGAACGTTAGAAACCAACATTTAAAGTGCGTTCTAACCCGATAGAAGCGACTGTTGTTCCGATAGAAGTGACTTTTAACGCGTTAGAAGTGACTTTTAACCCGATAGAAGGGAATTCTATCCCGATAGAAGTGGCTCTGATTCCGATATAAGTGACTTTATTAAATACCAAGCTACCAAAAAAATGTATGTATAAATTGTTAATTTTGCTGGTTGTTTTCTATTTACTTGAAAACTATTAATGTCACATAAATCGGCACATTACAAAATTATTAACATAACATCTAATAGTAATTCAGATATAAATGTAATAAATAACTACTAGTTTCTGATCATCCTTGTAGGGTTGTACCCCTGTACGTATATTATGTATTATGCAATGAGCAAAAATGCCAATTGGCCTCTTATTTTCATTATACTTCGGTATGTAAAGTACATGTAAAATTCAGTTTTTAAATTTAAGTTTCTGGGTTTTCTGTATTTTAGCAGATTTAAGTAGGGTATTTATTATTATACTCCACGAAACTTAAGATGCAGGAAGTATAATGCTGTTGGTTGGACCTTCCGTCAGTCCATCAGTCCGTTATAAGTTTTCCGCATTTTTTCCTAAACACTTGCAGATACTAGACTAAGTTTTTGAATGCGAGTCAACCACAATGAGTTGCAGATCAAGTTAACGTTTTGTTTTGCAACGAATCCGATACTTTGCAATTGTCTTTGATAATTTGATTGAAATAACAGTTTCTGCAGTTTTTTCGTAAAAGCTTGCACATATTGAACTGATTTGGCATGTAGGTCTACCACAATGTGTTACAGATCAAGTTCACGTGTCATTTTGCTTCGCTGAAATTTACGTTTTTACGATGACTACACTTAATTTGGTCCAATATGTGGGAGCAACCTCACAAAGGTTTTTGTAATATTTGCTGATTTTTACTCTCTCTCTCTCTCTCTCTCTTTCTCTCTCTCTCTCTCTCTCTCTGTTGCATTTACAACACTTCTTAAATATCGTTATTGAAGTATATGAACTGCATTTTTAAGATATGTTAGTTTGTAAAATAGAACGTCTGTAATCATATATGGTGCATCTTGTTCTTTCGCCAAGCACTCGGCATAACGAAATGAAAGTCACGGTTCTTTCGAATTGGAACTTTGAAAAAACGAGGTCCCGTGTCACGGTGGGCATGGCACGCTAAAGAACCCTGCTGTATAATGCCATCAGCGCAACGCACAGGCAAAATTTCTGCAACTTCGCCTATAGCTGGCGACGTCTCGATATAAGTGAAATATTCTTGACTGGGACGTTAAACACCATTACTCAACTATCAACTTTTGTACCCTGCTTAGTGTTTAAGTGCACTTCTCACAGGCTAGTTGCGTACCCAATCTGCTAGAAACAGATCATAGTGTGGTGCTTGTAAGGTTTTCTCTTTTGTCTGCGGTTTAAATTAAACGGAAGTGTTCAAAAATTCCAGATTGTTGTATTTTGTGACTAAATTCTTAGCCTATTATTTTTAATTTGCATTGCTATGGGTGGTTGTCCAGTTGCCTGCTGAATATTGCAATTTGACCAACTAGATGAACAATGCAACCCCCCCCCCCCAAAAAAAAAACAAAACAAAAAACAAAAAACGGACATAATAAGCAATTTGGCGTTTTTAAAGTTTTAAGTGATGGTTCTTATACTTTAGCCATTATCAGAATTTTTTATTTTGTTATTGTCTAGTTATGTACGCATCTAACTCTCCACTTCACCCCCACCAACACACGCGCACGAAGTCATCTGATCACTGTATTAATTGAAGCACTACAAACTGTCTATTTTGATTTGTACAAAGGTTACATGTTTTTAAGACTTTTGATAAATATACAAATCTCAATGTCGATCCGACGTCATGTGTAATTTGTATCGATCCGTTAATTAAATGAATGTTCCACTTATATCAAGACTTCACCAGCTATATGCGAAGTGGCAGAAAGTTTGACCCATGGAGTGCAATGGAATGCGCTTAGGTTTTTTAACGCCTCACACCTGGTTTTAGGGTCTTTTCCTAATTACCCTAATGGCTTTCATTTTAAAATACCATTTTTAAGTCTTGGTCAGACCCTGTCCGAGTTGCGAACCCACGACCGTCCACACACGGAAATTACCTTTCTGAAAGTGGAATAATAAACAAACCATAACAAATAAATAGAACTCAATGGGAATGTGACCAATAAAAAATCCATAAAAAAAAATAAAAAAATCTCTGTACTGGGGTGGTGAAATTCATCTCGAAACTTCCTTGTAGTAGCCTTGTCAGAGCTGAAAATGACTGTTCACATGAATATGAACCGTGACATTCAACATCTTTATGAGTAGCTTAGAACTGAAAAATCTACTTGCACTTCATGGTTGAAACCGTGGCATAATATGGGTTTAGGGTTTCATTCCTTAAATTACCCGACAGACATACCTTGAATTACCTGACAGAGAAACCACAGTGCTTGTCATTGATTAACAATAGCCTAGATATTACCCATATTGAAAAACATTATATTTTATCATGTTTTAAATTTTACTACATTTGTGGTAAAATTAAGTTGTTACATTTGTGGTAAAATTTTGTTGCTACATTTGTGGTAAAAGTTTGCTACATTTGTGACCAACATTTACTACATATGTGACAAACCTTACTACATTTGTGGTTCGTTACTACATATGTGACACAATTTTATTACATTTGTGACCGTTACTACATTTGTGGTAGTTACTACATATAGGGGTCCCACAGATCCCTTAAATCCGGGAATATAAAATTCCGTAAATCTGGGAAATATAAAATTCCATAAATCTGGGAAATATAAAATTTTTTAAATCCGGGAATATAGGATCTATTAAATCCGGGAATATAAAATTCCGTAAATCTGGGAAATATAAAATTCCGTAAATCTGAGAAATATAAAATCCTTTTAATCCGGGAATATATGATCCCTTAAATCTTGGAATATAAAATTCCGTAAATCTGGGAAATATAAAATTCCGTAAATCTGGAAAATATAAAATTCTTTAAATCCGGGAATATAGGATCCTTAAATCCGGGAATATAAAATTCCGTAAATCTGGGAAATATAAAATTCCATAAATCTGAGAAATATAAAATTCCATAAATCTTGGAAATATAAAATTCCATAAATCTGAGAAATATAAAATTCCATAAATCTGGGAAATATAAAATTCCGTAAATTTGGGAAATATAGAATCCCTTAAATCCGAGTATACATCTTGATTTCCAGGGGAACAAAAGGCCACAACAACACCTCTCCATATGATACGGTTCTGGGATAACTTCTTCAGTTCAGTCCTTGTCTTTCCAGCTGTTTATGCCTCTGTGTAGGTACTTCTGTGCCAAGTCTGTTTTTGGTCGGTCACTCTTTCTATTTTCCTGTGGGTTTCAGTCATATCAAGAGCCTGTCTGATGGGAATATAGAATCTCTTAAATCCGGGAATATAGGATTCCTTTAATCCGGGAACTCATCGTGTCCTTGGCTTGAATTTGATAGTTATAGACTTGTCTGCAGCAAATTGAAATGTACTGTAATAATAATAATAATAATAATAATAATAATAATTTTACTTTGTTTCTAAATATATATATGTTGTGTTATGTCGAATTACAAAGTCCATAGAGCTTATGTCAATTGGAAAATTATTTAACGTTGATTAACACGCATCTTGTAAATAATAATAATAACAAAATTAATAATAATAAAAGAAAATGTACAATTCTAACATAAACCGAGATAAAGTCCTACATACTTTTTTGAGGTTAAGTAAAATGGGTCATATACTAGTACATCAAATATTTAACATAAACCTAGATAATGCCCTACATACCTTTTGGGTCAAAGTGAAATAGGTCATATTACAATTAATAATATTGTAATATGTTTTTAACTTGTCATAATGATATGAATACTTTTTCTTAAATGGACCTTACTACGATAGCCGATATGAGCCGAGACAAAACCGTTTATTGAAATATAATTTTTTGCCGTTAGGCGGTTTGCAGCAATTTTTTCTAACATTTTTAAGCAACCGATTTTTAATACAGTTTTCACGGGTGACGATCATGTGTCTGATGTTAATCACAACCAAACAGAAAAATAACGTGTAATCAATAATTTTATCCGGGTGAAAATGTGTCCGGGTGATAGAATTTCAAAGTAATGTCTATCCGGCGGATTAAATTCGAAAGCTTTTTCCGTAAAATATTATCCTTGGATATTTTTTACCTGTAAATTATTATTCATGAAACAAATCTCATAATTTGAAAATATCCTAGGAAAATATTAATTTTCATAGGGGTTAAATAAACCATTACAATAATATGAAAATAGGCATTGCCTATCCCGGGAAATGTCCAAATTTATTATCGGGTTATTGTGTACACAAACACACACATACACGGTGACACCCAAAAAAGAGATGGCACACATTGTTTTGTCTTACCAAATACTAGTGGGACTGACTATAGTTAACTACCGCCGAGTTCTTGCGTCATCTTTCAATCATGTTCTGTCACACAGAACTGAGTTTTGGTATGATCTTTCCAGGGACACAAAAAGGCTATTCAATTACCCAATATAGTGAATATACTAATCCATATCACGACAATATTCTCACGTTGTAATGTCTTCTCATCTTAAATCACCTTTTACCATACCATGTGAATAATTTAATCTACTGATTTATGGATTGCATAAATAACTACTCCTGGTTCTTAAAACAAGATGTGTATCATATCACAGTTTAAGATTGCTGAAGCAGTTATACCAATGAAAAACAAACATACTAATCCATGTCCAAATCACAATCCGGGAGTAAAGTAAGAAAAACTTTGAAACTGACAAGTTAGGTTAAACACGCGAACTTCAACCAGGAAAGTGAGACCGAGTTTTCTGGAAGGGTAAGCAACTTCTGTTAGCTAGCTACACCGGCCACGTGTGTAATCAATATTAAGTGAAGAGAACATGGAACTAAAACATCCAGGTCAATATTGGACACAGAGACATCAAACTTGTCAACAATACAGTGATGATGGTCATAAAACTTTTTGCCGAAGGCCCTGATAAGCCTAGGCTTGCAATATCCCTTGGTTAACAATCTATTCTGTTTGTGACTGCCTTGGTTGCTCAATGGTATAGCATCCTCTTGGAGAGTGGAAGGTTTTTGATTCCAACCTGACTTGTGTTATACATGACAATACTTCAAAATTTGAGTTACTGCTTCCTCATTTTGCAAGCCACATTTGGCTTAAAGGATAGATTATCGACTGGTTATAGAATTATATTAATTGGGAGTGGAATGCTTGTCTGTGACTCTGTTAGGCAGCACCTTTAACCCACAACCCGATATGAATACAGTGGTATGAGGGTAAGCTCCTCTTACACCTTCAACATTCACAGGCATATAGTACCATGATGAGAATTTTCTAAAGCACAGACCATTGCAAGTGACAAATGATATGATTAAAACTTGACAGGCTTGTACCGAAATAATGTTAATTTTAGCCCAGTCCCTTTAAATTTCACTGCATGAAGAGCCCCAGCCCTGGAGAGTTAAAAATGCTTTTTCACTTATATCGAGACGGTTAATTCTAGGATGGTGGGTTGGAGTTTTTTTTACCACAGTCAAGATTATTCATTATTCACCTAAATTGAAATGAAACATTCTGGGATGATATACTAGACTAGAAAGAAGGTGCTTTAAGATTTATATTGAAATGGTCGCTTATGTGGATGGTGGAGTGGAAATTGGCATTTATTCACTTATACCAACTTTTTTTCGAGAACCAAGTCTGGGATATTGAAGAAGGTAATGTTGATTTTACCCTAGTTAAAATTTTTATATTCATTGCGAGAACTAAATTATTGGAATCCCCTGCCAGCATCAGTAGGAGGTTTTCAAGGAGTCAATTCAGACCTTACCTAAGTGGATCTCAACTACAGTCAGCTGCTAAACTCAACATGAATGTTTTATTATTGTGTTATTTTCATCACAACTTTTTGGGACAGCGGTCCATCTCATTGCACAACATGTACAGTTTCCTCATCAGTTATGTCCAAAGTCAAAACTGGTCCAGCTCGATCAGCTGATCATGATATCCACGTCACATGTAAACAAACAAGAGGATTTGTCAATATTTACATTAAATTCGGAATAAATTCAATAAATTTTATCTGTATATTCATAAAAATGATTATTGGGAAGAACTGTTAATTAATTCTTTCGAAAAACGCATTTTATTATTTTTCTTAAAAATCGATCGTTTGTGAAAACGTCTTTCTCGTCCTGACGAACGCAATTTTTGTTTACACTGCATTCAGCGAGGGTCACAGATGCACTCAAAATTTTGATTCAATTAAGTAATAATATGTGAAAAAGAGTTACCGTAGAAGTCGTGCACTGTGGTTATGCTAACCTCGTAATAGTTTTGTGTCAGGTAACTATGGTTATCGATTTATCTAACTTGAAATCGGCAAATTTTGTATCTTCCCGCATTGTATACTGTGTGATCATGGTTGATGCACGTGGGAAAGTCGGTCGCTGATTGGCTTACAGTGGTTATCGATCTGAATTGAATTTTGACCCAATCAAAAGAAATCACGTCATCGCGAATCTTGAAACGCTACACTTGGAGATCAGCCAGAACGGCGAAAGAAACGTAAATATTTGGTATTCGATCAACCTATTTAAATTATTACTTGTTTCAATGAATTATTTTCACGATAATCGTTTCTTGGTTTCATTTCTGATGAACGAGACGGGCGAGATTTTCCCCCATATGGAGCTCACTTCCTGTCGATTTGACCCCTTCAATGGCCTTGAGAAAAGTGAGAAAAGTGGTGCACGCGCGGCGTCAAATGATTTGGACGTACGGTCTAAAGAAATTTTCCACAATTTTCTATGACGTCATAATACATACGTGTTACCTATAGACGGGAAATTCCCGTATTAATAGCGCGTAAATTTGAAAATAAGATAAGTAGCCAAAGGAAGATGTATTTAACCCTCTTAGTTCCAGCGTTCAAAATTCGATGCATTGAAACATCGATGACGTCGGCACATTGTTGACGTAAATTGTTGGTGATAATGACGTAATGAAAAAAAACACATTGTTTGACGATGATTTTCCACAGATTGGATTCAATTTACTGTCATTCTATGTCAATAGTTCAATAATAAAATCCCATCGAAAGTTAATATAAGTTATACAGGGCTTTGGCAGGTTACACGGTCCCATGTACCCCGTCAAAGATTTATGTACCCTGAGCCGCAGGCGAAGGGTACATTCATCTTTGACGGGGTACATGGGACCGTGTAACCTGCCAAAGCCCTGTATAACGTTTTTGTCACCCTTCAAAGCGTTACCAGTTGGATCTTTTTAACTTCCATTTCGTATTTTGTGTGACTTGCGTACGCTGTCGCCATGTTTGTTTACTGTAACTAGACGTCAGCGTTGTACGAGTTACTTCCCTTTTACCGCTAAACGTCGCGTGCTCTCATGTACCCCGGCAGATTTCCGAACATCGTTCCATGTACCCCGGCAAGTTAACCAATCGCTATGCGAGAAATTTCTTTGAAGGGTGACAATATATTATATATGCATGTAACAGCAAAAAAATGTTTAAGCGAAGCATAGACGGATGAATGAGATAATCACATGTATATTCTATACGAATCAAGTTATGTTTACTTTTCAATTTAATACAAACACAACATCCTACAGTAATAAGAATATCTTTGATGGTTTAAATGTTTACAATTAATAAAAATTAGAAATAATTTATATTCCATGTGTTTATCACTTCAAACTTTTTTTAACAACCGTGACACCCGATATCAGTTGAGAATGCCGTTTACAGGTGGGATTAGGTATATCTTAATTCTTAATGTTATCGGTAGGGTAAATGAGTAAAAGCAATAAAGAACCAAATGAAAAAATTGAACTACAATCTGTTAATTTTTGAGTAATGTAAATACGACAAAAATAAGGCAAAACATTATTTCTTAAGAACAGAGAGATTGAGAAAAATTAAAAAATGATTTTTATACGCAACATTTTTCTATGTTTATGGTACAAGTACACAGAATAAAATCTTGATTCATTTATTTAATTCATGTACACAAATATTCAGTCGCGGAACAAGTCCATCTTTGTGTTCTCATATGCTGAATAAGAAAAAAATGAGGACATTTCAAATTGTTCTCCTCTGGGGACTAACTTATAAATTGTTTCTGAAAATATTACCAAAATTCAGTCTTTTCAGGTTTTTTTAAAAGTGTTCCTCTCAAGAGAAAATAGTCAATTTTTGAAAACCCGGGAAAATTAAAACTGGCCACTGCACATATAACCGATGGACTGCGGACACTAAGTGCTTTGGTTAGCTCTCTGTGTAACGAGGACGCTTCATAAGCTGTATGACACGGGTTCAAATCCCGTCCGAATAAATTTTAATTCTTTTTTATCAATGTATTGTTATCTTTATAAAATATTTTTCTTAAATTTTTCCTTTTCTACAAATATATGCTTGAAAAATGAACCTCCTTTTCTTTTAAAACATAATATCAAGTCAGGTGAAACATTTTATACAATAAATCTACATAGATCACCCATGAATTCTTGTTTGTCACACATTGTTCTAGGTTTATTGTATAAAGTTTTTCTTAAGATGAAGAATATAAATGACAAGGTTTGCTGTTTTACTAGAACAAACTTACGAAAATAAAGCGCTTGTTGGACATCAATCTAGACCTTGTCTAATTATAGAATGAGGATTTTGTGTAAAAATAAATCGTTATGCCATACATGATTAAGAGGGGGGCAATGTAAAATCACCTATAAAACCCGCCGTCACTCTTTGGAGCCAAGGATGTTATGTCACTCATAATATAGATACATCCTATTTTGATGATATCATATCCAAGTATTAGATGTTCTTCATTTTCAAAAACTTGACAGCTATTGCAAGTCTTTCTGTTCTTAGTACCTCTCTGTTTCCAAAGAATGGTCACTTACTCTAAATCTTGGAATTATTTGCCGACATTCGAAGTTAGATTTTTGTAAAAAAAAAAATAATAATCTTCAGAATAGATATATAGATGGGACAAAAATGCAGTCATTGTTATTCTTAACAGGAGGTGCTTAACCTTCCGGAACACCCGGCCTCACTTCCCTGCGGAAGTTCACGTGATTAACCTAACCTGTCCGTACCAAAGTTTTTAATTTGCTTCTGGATTATGATTCAGACATGGATTTGTATGTTTGTTTTTGATGATTACTACCTGTCTTGGTCAGACCTTACCGAATTTTTGTTCCTTTTGTGGAATATTTCGGAACAAATCAAACAAAAACTGTCTCTTGAGAGCCAAATAGCCCCCCGAACCCCCACCCCAATATTGACCTCCTGACCTTGACCTTTGATTTATGCACATTAATTTGGTATTCAACAGATCGTCTCATTTCGGTTTATTTTTTGTTCCATGTTTGATCAAAATCCATTCATAGACATGGAAGATATAGAGCGGATACGACATTTAGACGGACAACCAGACGGAGGGACAGACAGACAGAGAGGGTGATTCCTATATACCCCCTAAACTTCGTTTGCGGAGGGTATAATAAGTACCGTTGTAGTATATTAAAACAATAAGCCCTTACAGTTTGGAGGATATTTTCAGGAATAATCTGGTTAGCTCAACGACATATTTAGATGGTTTATAAACTTATTTCATTTAGATTATAATTTCAATTTTCATTAATTCTGCATTGTTGGTTCCTCGTAGAAGATCACTTGTTCGAGTTGTGTCAGTTTCGAAGTTTTTAATTTGCCGCTGTATTGTGATTCAGCCTTGGATTGGTATGTTAGTTTTTGATGATAACTTGACTTGCTGTCAGGGGCGTACTTCACTATGGTGCAAACGAGACAAACTGCCTCGTTAAAAATCAGATTGTATTTTTATTTTACAGAATCACGATGAAAATAGAAAAGGATAAAACACCTAGATTTTAAGGACCTATGACACTTCTACTGTTTTGCCTCGGTTATAATTGATTCATATCTACACCCCTGTAATACTAAATCCATTGGAAAAAAGGCCTACATTTTGTGATTTTCTCATAGTTCCCATTGTGCCAATCAACAGCATTGCATTTATGTATATTATCTAAATTGGTATCATCTGTTATAACCTGTATTAAATTTGTTCACAAAAATGCACGGAGACTTTGCTTTTAATCAAATTAAATGTAGGGTTATTTCTGCCTGGTTGCAGTAGGAGAAGAGAGTTTTCGAATTATGGGTAAATAAAGAATCGCTATCGCTGTTTGAAGTTCCTCCGTCCATTCCGTTCAACTCGGTGAGCGCATAAGCAAATCAATCGATCGCAAGGACACATCAACATAACCAATGACGTCACATTTCAATCTATATGACGTCACGATTTATTTAATATAACGTCACCAATAACGTTGTCTATCATCACACGGTACACATATACATATTCATGTTTGTTCAATATCACAAATATTAAAATTAAAAAAAATATCTTTTCAATTTTATAATTTGTTGAAAATGGACAAAAATGTCGTTCCGGTACTAAGCCGGTAAGTGACAAAAATGTCGTTCCGGTATTAAGCCGGTAATGACAAAATTGTCGTTCCGGTATTAAGAGGGTTAACGCCTATGAAATATTATCCTAGGATAATATTTTCTTGTGAAATTTGTTTCATATAATATCAGGGGCGTAGCTGGGGTGTTTATGATGTGGACGCCTAAAGAGGGCAGGGGGTTTGGGGGCCGCCCTGATGCGAATTTTCGGCCCTCCAGGGCGCTATTTATCAGAATTTTTCTTATAATTTTATGCTATGCTGTGGTAGTTTTTGTCGTTCTTTTGAGGACTGGTTCATTCTTAAACCTGAAGACGAGGTACAAGGGGATCTGATGTTGTATGGCATAAGCACTACGAAAACAACACACTCAATAATTGAGAGTCAAGTTAAAATGGGAGTTTAATTAATATAGTGGTGAGGTTAAACGGAGGAGAGGAAATATATTTGTAAATATATTGCGTTAATACATACTGAAACGTGATGAATGGCTAGTAGAAGTTCTTTAATGTAATCAAATCAGATAGTTTCAATTGTTTTGCCATGCCGGCAAAGTCGAGACAACATCGGAACCGCACCTCAGAGGCTATCGAAGTCAGGTATAAACCGAGTTCGTATATAACATTTCCGGTGAAGACCAACAGTTTGGTATAAGAAATATACATATTATACTCTCTCTCTCTCTCTCTCTCTCTCTCTCTCGTTTTTTTTTTTTTTTTTTTTTTTTTTTTTTTTTGCGAAAACGATGTGGACGTTTTTACTTACGCCTGGCTACGCCCCTGAATATCTTATATTTTCTAGGTAAATAATATCCAAGGATAATAATTTACGGAACAAGCCCTAACATTTATTCCACCGGAAAGATTTTACCATGAAATTATATTCTCCTGGACACATTTTCACCCGGATACAATTATCGATTCAGTACATGTGCATTAAGTTTTTGTCCCGGCTCATTCCGGTGACTGTGTCAGGTGTTCATAGAGTAATCTCCCTTGTATTAAGCCAGCTATCTACAATTTGTGCATGTTGTGTCTGGGTGAGTTGATCTTATTTTATTATCATCATATTTACAGGTAATATTTATTTGTAAAATTGACCCAGGTAACGTAAATTCGAAAGAGAAATGTACGTTGATTATTCTAACAAATATTTATAATCATTTACAGGATTGGAATACATCAACACCGATCTATATTTTGACCTTACGATATGAGAATCAAAGTACTGACAAACTGATGTTAGCGTTTTGAACCTTGACCTGTTCATACATTATTTTGTTGAAACTTTTACATAATTTCTCTTTACAGCTATATAGCGAATCATGTCTATGGGCGGGTATGGCCGAACGGTACTGTCGCTGGTTTTCTAAGTCACAGGTTCGAACCTCAATCGGAACTTGGAAATTTTTTGAGATGATTTTCATCTCCTGCCCATACTAGAGCTGTTAAAAGCTCGATACCAAAATAGTCTTTCAGATGAGATTCAAAACCGAGGCCAGTGCCTCAGCGCACGCTTAAGACACCTTTGTAGAGTTCGAAAAAGAAAAGGCCACTTGTGCTTTCTACAGAGGAAGCAATTGAAACAGACTGAGCAAAGTAATAAAGAAAATACTTTTTGTCGATTTCTCGACCAAGATTATTGTGTTAATCCCTCAACGCTCAGTGATTTTTTTCCTATATAACCTGCAACAATAATTTTAATCAATCCCATGACCATTTTCGGGCATTTGCATAAGCAAACGTATACGACCCAAGTTCTGTTTTATTTCCAAGATGTCCGTTGTGGTATGCTTGTCTTCAGCATACTGAATCTGTCAGATAGCATCTTAAAGCCGTCCTCAGCGCGTGTTGGTAAAACGCAGATCATAAAACACTCGCGCCATCTCACGCATGCACGAACTTGTTCTTAGATTAATCCTTAGAGATTAATAAACGTGCTCTCGCCTTAAATAGCTAAAAGATTGCTAATGCAACGTTAAACAACATTACAACCAACTAACTAAACGGCCAACACCGGCCTGACTCGGGAAGGCCTTGTGAATGATTGTACTGAAAAAAGTGTTCTGAAGCGCGCTCACGAATTACATTGCATTCACCACCTGGGTTCGATTCCAAATCGGGATATATCCTAGTGTGAGAAAATCTGTCAGTTCGCTTGTCGAGCAAGATCTGTAGTTTTCTACATTGACTCGCCGGTTTCCTTCGCCATTTCAGAACTGACTCCATCGATATAAGTGAAGGAATCTTGACGGAGGCAGGGGAGGGGGGGGGGGTCAATTACTCCATTCCATGAACATGACTCCATTCCCGGAAAGGATTCATCGCTTTCCATGTACAACACAGACCAAACAATGGGCTTAAATTGAAGTAGTAAAATTTATTGTTTATTCATTTTTATTTATTTTTACATTTTGGTTTGTTTGCTTTTCGATGAAAATAGAGAAAATAAAATGATATTTTGTTTTTATTACAACTTTCAGGCGTGTTAGAGAACAGCAGTGGGAAGGATGACACACTATAAAGTCCATGAAATATCTACCACACAGAGCCGATTGTCCATCACAGGGGTACCTTATGGCGATCTTGACAGAACAGGTAACAAAACTCCACTCCAGACACATGACTGTCAACATTATCGACAAAGACGCATGATATAATTGTCTGTTTATAAGGTTGTTGGTTTGAATAATCATACGCCTGGAATAGCCTTGACCATATAGTGTTGACCTCCCACCGACAACCCACGTTCTTCCTCTCTTCTCTGGTTCAAATTGGCCAATTACAGGGCAGAATGTGTCCTCAAAACTTTTAAAACCCATCTATTTCGCAGCATGTTTATATATACAACAAAAGCGCATTTTAATGACTCTAGATAACTTCACCACCAAATGCATCGCCATCTATTCCATTCTTTTGAACGAAAACGAATGGCAATCACATGACTATGTTGATCATGCCCACGCACTCGCTTCGTAAGTATTTGACCTTTGTTTCATATAATTGCAAGTTAATTTGAAAATAATAATTATATATCCTACGAAGATATATATGTGCATTAAGTTTTCTTTCCTAAATGACAGAAATCTTTCTGCAAACAGTGATTTGATCATGTTGTAATCAATAATAATAATAATAATAATAATAATAATAAGTGATTGGGATAAAATTTTACTGACCGTTAAAAGCAGGTTGTTCTTCAAAAGAAGTAGCCTTTAGGACAGTTTCAACTATAATAATAATAATAATGATAATAAAGCATGATGGGTTGTTATTTTTATATTTGCAGGTCACTGGGCAGTTTGGAACATCTGTAAACATTTTGAAGCAGCTAGGCTACTGTCTTTTTATAATGGTTTTATAGATTTCCCAAAACTGGATTCGGCAGCCGCGGGATTTTTTATCGTCAAGCATATATTCAATTTCTCTCCAAAACTACACAAAACAATTGGCGTAAATACACCCATAGTATTCGACTTCAAAGTTCAGATTTTGGATATTGGCAAAACATCTCTTTTAGTTTCAACGAAACTTTCGAATGGCGAAGGAGAAATTCTGGGAGAAAACTTATACAAGTATGTTTATGTAAACAGAATAACCAGACGACCAAAGCCTCTTCCGGATTGGTGGATGGAGAAAATGTCGCCGTATAAAACTGTAGGGTTTAAAGGCGGAATGGCGAAAACCCCTGTTCCGGTTCTACCAGATGGCGCTTTTCAGTACAAGGTGAAAATGCGTCATAGCGACACTGACAAGAACGGTCATGTTAATAATTCCATATATATTAGATTGTGTATTGACTGCGGGACAAAGGCGGCCATAAAAGGATATTTCCGGCGTTTTGATTCAGACATGTGTCACTACTCGGTTCTAAATATAGATGCTCAGTATTTAGGGGAAAGTAATGTCAATGATGAACTTGTTGTTTACACGTGGCAAGATGCCTTAGACGAATGCGTTCTTCATTTTCTTGTTTACGTTGAAGAGAAATTAGTATTCTATACCAGCATGAAATTAGATCCTTTAAAAAATTCAAGAATAAAACAAAAATTGTGAAATAAAAAAAAATAAATAAATAAATAAAAACTATGTAAATATTTTAAAAATAAATGAACGATTTTTTTTTTTTTTTGGAAATCGAACCGACGTGTTTGTTTTCATGATTTGGCAATAGGTTCGCTGCTGTACCACGTGATCAACACCCCTTACGGTTTTTGCGGGTCATTTTTGGATAACATTTACAAATTCCCGTTTTTTTGCTACATGAATTTATACATTTTTCCCGTCGTCGTCATGTTATACTTCAAAAGAAAAACAAAAATAAATTAATTAAAATATGTACAGACAATTTTCAAATGATTATTTCATTTTTCGAGATACAAAGATGGCACCGAGAGAGAGTTGGTGGTTTTCACCATGTACTTTAGTGTTCTCCTTCATGAAAGAAATAAAAATCACCGCTACTATTTACCCATTAGACTCAGTTCTGTAAAAGCACACAGCTCTCGACGACATCCTGTCATTACCTATAGCTAGCATCAAACTTTGATGGATACCAAGTGCGATAAAGTTTGTCAGTCCACTTGTCGAGGGTTGGCTTCTTTCTCTGTGTATTTCAGTTTCCCCCATCAGTAAGAAATAAATAAAAATCACCGCTACTACCTACCCACCAGAACCAGCTCTGTATAAGCATACAACTCCCGATGACATCCTGTCATTGCCTAGGTTTGTATCACACTTTAATAAATACCAAGTATAATAAAGTTTGTCATTTCACTTGTCGAAGTTCTGTGGTTTCCTCTGTGTACTTTAGTTTCCTCCGTTAGAAAAATAAAAATTGCCACCCATTATCTACTCACAAGTCCCCAGCTCTGTTTATGGAAACATCTCCCTACGACATACTCTCATTGCATCACACTTGAACAGATACTTGTGTAAGAAAGTTTGTCAGTTGTCTTTTCAAAGATTAGTTTTCTATGTGTATTAAAGTTTCCTTCATCAAAGAGAAAGAAATAAAAATCTCCGCCTCTACCTATCCATAAGCATTCAACACCCGACCGACGACATCTTCTCATTGCCTAAATTTGCATCACACCTGGATAGATACTTAGTGTGAGAACGTTTCGCTTGTCAAGGATCGGTGTTTTTCTCTGTGAACATGTACGGTTGTTTCCTTCAGTATCGATATATATTGTGATGCGATGGAGGAAAAGATTAACATCAGAAAGGGAACTGAAGGGTTTTCATCGGGATTGTTACCAGAAATTCTTTATGCTGCCGGACTTTCTAGAGAAAGACGGATGTATTTAAATACTCAAGTCGGACCCTATGCACAACGAGCTTTTCGGGAAATTACATGTCCAGCTGTAATAAAATAATGGACATTATTAGTTACACAGTCTGTTGGTGACCTAATATGGTTTATACAGGGTCAGTAAATTCCATATCGGGCGAGGGCGAAGCCCGAGCCCATATATAGAATTTACTGACCCTGTATAAACCATATTAGGTCACCAACAGACTGTGTAACAATTATATCCTACCGATCACCCTGAAGACCCACGGTGGATACCTTTAAACAAACATACAGTACATGGATACGGAGACTGGAGAGAAGTTCAGAATGAGACACTGCTGTATGTTTTAGCAACCTATAGCTCCAAACAAACCCTTTATATATCATATTATGTCACTAAAACACTGTGTAACTATTATATCATACCGATCACATTAATAAATCATTTACAAAACCAATTTAAATGTATCCACACAGCGACATGTGAATGGTGACTGAGTTAGAAATACCATCGTTTGACATTCTGTCTGACAAAATATTGAAAATAATAATGAATTTGACTTACTAGCAACTTCCGTCAAAGAAATCAATTGCACTTTTTTATTTGGACATTAAATATTTTGTTTCAATATCACAACACCTTTACTAGTGTCTGTATTTGCCGTAAATACTTGTGATAAATATGACGTGTTTACTACGAGGCGGGCGCCATTGACGTTGGTCAGGGGAAATAACTCTCATACTGACTAGATATGAACAGACCTGACCCGATATGGATTATATTAGGTCACCACGTGACCAGCATCGTCGAATGAAATTCACAGAAACTAGTGAGAGGTAGGATATTAATGGTTGCAGAACTGAATATGACGTCCTCTTTTGTGTGTTACGTCATAGACGTTATTGTACCGTAGAAAATTTCAAAGAGTTGAGCTGAGTAATGGTGTTTAACGTCCCTGTCAAAAATATTCTCTTATATCGAGACGTCGCCAGCTATAGGCGAAGGTGCAGAAATTTTGCCTGTGCGTTGCGCTGATGGCATTATACAGCAGGGTTCTTAAGCATGTAAAGCCAACCGTGACACGGGACCTCGTTTATTTTAAGTTCCCACTTTCATTTCGTAATGCCGAGTGCTTGGCGAAAGAACAGTCACTACCCACTTTCAAGTCTTAGGTCAGACCCGGCCGGGGATCGAACCCACGACCTTCCACTTACGGAGCGAGCACTCTACCAATTGAGCTACCGCAGTGGTTATTGGCATAACTTTGGAATTAATTAAGATACAATCATAATTTTTGCACCATTGAAATTGTCAATTGTTCAATATTTCAAAAATATCAAAAACTGACAATCGAAAATTTTGTCATTAAACCCGGTTTTCCTTGAGAACGGCTCATACAAAACAACACAAGACAAGAACAGCAATGTTTAGCTCACCTTAGCCAAAGGCTCAGATGAGCTATTGCAATCTATCACCGTCCGTCGTTCGTCGTTCGTCGTTCGTCGTGCGTCGTGCGTCGTGTGTAAACTTTACATTTTAATCTTCTCTTTCAAAACTACTGGGCCAAATTTGATGAAACTTGGCGATTATCATGCCTGGGTAACAGCTTTTCAAAATTGTGTTCGGGGTTTGGCCACGCCCAACAAGATGGCCACCGTTACTAAAACAGCAAAAAACAAAAAATCTTCTTCTCTGAAACCAAAAGGTGCAGGCAAATTTTGAATTGATATTTAGATTCAGCATACCTGGGAACATTAAAATTGTGTTTTTAATGAAAATTGAACGAAAAAATAGGTTACGCGTTTTTTGCGTAAAATTATGTAATTTTGAAAATGAGACATTTATTGTTATAACTCAATAACAGCTGAAGATAATTTTATGGAGTTTGCCATTTTCTTCCAAAAGATGTCAAGGTCAAAGGTCAAGGTCATGTCCCTGTTTTTGACCTTTGATAAAAATGCAATTTTTTAAACATTTTAGATGATAATGGCATGGTATTTTCAGTTAATTGTAGGTATTGACATGACGATCATTTTGATACACAGATCAAGGTCATAAGTTCAAAGGTCAAGGTCAAGGATGCACAACTATTACCATTATAGTTGATTATCTGCAAAACTGTTAACTTTTTGTATAGGCATACATATTAGAATATTGTAGGTAATGACACAATGATAATTTTGATATATAGATAAAGGTCATGGGTTCAAAGGTCAAGGTCACAGATGCCAAAGAATACCGAAATGGTTAATTATGTAGAAAACTATTAATTTTTTGTATATACATGTATATTAGAATATTGTAGGAATTGATTTACCGATCACTTTGATATATAGATTAAGGTCATGGGTTCAAAGGCCAAGGTCACAGATGCAAATCAATACCAAAATGGTTAATTATCTCGAAAATTATTAACTTTTTTGTATAGATATGTATATTAGAAGTTGTAGGTTTTGATTTAACGATCATTTTGATATATAGATTAATGCCATGGGTTTAAAGGTCAAGGTTACAGATGGGAAAGGATACTGAAATGGTTAATTATCTCAAAAACTATTAACTTTTTGTATAGGCATGTATATTCGAATATTGTAGGTAATGGCCTAGATGAAGGTCATAGTTTTATACTTTTGTTTTTACTTTTTTAGCTGTTATAAATAATGTATTGTAGCTAGACTATATATATATTATATGTAGCTTTCTCGGGACAAGGTATGATTAATTTGCAAAAATCTTTGCATTTAATTCTGCCTTACTGCTGAAAATAAGGAGTTCTCTTTAATAAATGTTATTGACCATTGAACCTCTGCATAAGATATGTACTTAGCCTCAGGTGAGCGTTAAGGCCCATGGGCCTCTTGTTTATAATGTTAAATATTTAATAAATGTTTCTCTCTGTAGGTTGTGTTTCGTTATCGGGTTCTATGTGTTACAATTATGCATCTTGAAGCATAAAGATCACTTTCGTAGTGGAACTCTTTCCGCTTCAATCTTCAACGAATGCAGCTCCCCTGATCACTCTGTATGGGAGTTTTATACCGCATAACAAAGTTTTGACGGAGACGTGGATGGTATGTTGGTACCAACAATATATATGTTGGTCAAAGTTACGTTGACACAAATTCTATTATCTCAAGGTTTTCGATAGTATAAAACACTAAGTCTTTTAGCTACTACACAAGCTTTACTAGTTTAAACCTTCAATACATTTTTGTTTTATCATGACGTTACTAGTTTAAGTCCAATAACTTCTTTGGCGTCTAAAGCAAACGGGTGCTTGTGTGTTATTATTAGTTTGTTTTGTTTGACAATGAGTTGATTTGAGTAATGATGTTTAAAGTCCCAGTCAAAAATATTTCACTTATATCGAGACGTCGCCAGCAATAGGCGTAGGTGTAGAAATTTCGCTTGTGCGTGCTCGACAATGGGGGTTTTAATGACAGTTCATTAGTTTTATTTACATTCTGCATTTAAAAAAAATCTTATTTTGTTTTTTTATGTAAAACATTGTTGTTTACGACATCCAGTCGCAGAAACATCTAGTAAATGGCGCCAAACATATGCATAGTTCTAACATGACCCGCGTTTTCCTTCATTTGAAACATGAAGGAAGATAGCCAGCTGTAGTATCTATGGCTGTTCCAGTTTAATGACGTACTCCCTTACTCACTTATGGCGCCAAGCTGTGTCTAGAGAACAATAGTTGTAACGTTTTGTTTTCATTCATAAAATCGTTTATTTTAATTGGGGTAATTGGAGTAGAATTGTTAAATGAACCTTTCTTTTTGCCACAACAGTGGCATCCTAGGCTATCAGTGGATGCATATCTTGGGCTGGAACCAATTTACCAATACTATTACCAATTAAAATAGATTTGGCATGACCTGTGTGTTTAATATGTACTGGACGCTCTATGAATTTTCTTAACCTCAATTCAGTCATACTACATTGCAATGCGCCAACATATATACAATTAAAATTCACAAAACAAAATACACATCAAATGAACACAAAACAATTAATGTCATTTATGTGTACTATTGTATGTCAAAAGGTTCCAAGTCAATGTCAAGTGTTAGAGACAAAACAGAGTGAAGGTACCATGCACAACAGTGATATTAACTTTTTAAACAAAGTAAAAGTGTCATGCACACTAGGAAACCAGGATGTTTTACACTATACCTGTCTGAGTAACCCCTTACCTTCTTAACAATATAAACAATATATGTTTACATTAAACACAAAAATAGCACACAATTACAATATTTAAAAAAAAAAAATTTACAAAATAATAACTGCAAAAGAAAATACAATTATAAACAAATCAAAATAATATATCACTCAGTATCACACATGTTACAAATATTATACAAAACTGTCACAAATGAAAATATATTTTTAAAAAATGTTACTCTGTTGATATCTACAGTCATTGCATTAAACAATCCATCGCTGATCACTAAATGTCCGCCGAGAAGTCTAAACAATCGAAATTAAATCCAATATTAGGCCTATATACACTGATTCGAAATCAACATGCACACTGTATATCCGGAAATGTTGAGCCGGTTCACGCATGCGTCGAAGAATCAAAATTCTAGAAATTGACCTCCAGAGTTGATTTTCCTTGTCGACACTTATATACACATCATATTCCCGGGAATTCTATTATTCCTGAATACTGGCATTATTAAAGAAAACGTTGGGCGCCATTTGTAACCGGGGTTTCATAAGATTTGTAAATAAATCACAATCCAGATATACAAACATTTATTTTATTCATGGAATGTTTATAACAATGATCATGGTTCGATGTGGATCCGTTGTCCATATAATATACAGAAGTAAAATGCCTACAAATATACAAAATATACGAAACTTACTGAACGGATCGTACTGGATTAGGAAAACATAACATCATTTAATTTTAAAAATAGAAAGTAATACATATCACATTAATGATTTAGAAATATAATTACACATACCAGTAATTGTAGAAAAAGTAAATTCTACTCAGGACAGGCTATATAATATAAATATGTATCGAATATTTATGCCTCCGCTTGTGTCCAGCAGTGCAACCAAAGTGGCGGTAAAACTAATTAATATGATTATTATTCATTTAGTGACCATCATGCAATGTCGGTAATGTCCGTAACCAGTCCCGATGTCCAGTATAAAGTCTAAAATTAGTAACAAAACACATACACGTGACAGCACATATACAAACCCAATTGTACATAACACTGACATAATATTTACAGTATAAACAACACAAACACAACAGCTAGCGCATTTTGTGACCTGGGTTACATACAACGTTACATACACTGGTAAAGAGAAAACTGCTTGGTTAGCAAAACAAAGATTCTACTGGCTGGTATAGACAAATACATAGAGTCCAAGGTCGAACAATGTGACCGATGTATCCGAAGGAAAACACCAGTGAGACCAGCAGCAGGACTTGTACCAATAGAAACAACGAGACCTATGAAGTTAGTATGTGTTGATTTTCTAAGCTTGGAACCTTCTAAAGGTGGTTATGAAAACATTCTAGTAATAACCGACCATTTTACCAGGTATGCTCAAGCGGTACCATGTAAAAACCAAACTGCACATACTACAGCAAAAGCTCTCTATGACAACTTCATCAGATATTACAGCTTTCCGGAACGACTACATAGTGATCAAGGTAGGAACTTTGAGAGCAAGATCATCAAAGAATTATGTGGAATAGCTAATATAAAGAAAACACGAACAACACCATACCATCCCATGTGTAACGGTTCAGCCGAACGATTTAATCAAACTTTACTCAAGATGCTTGGAACTTTAGAGGAACACCAAAAATCAGACTGGAAAACGTATATACCGCCACTAGTGCAAGCATATAACGCAACTAGAAGTGATGCCACAGGATTTTCTCCCCATTATTTAATGTTTGGGTGGCATCCTAGGCTATCAGTGGATGCATATCTTGGGCTGGAACCAAATAATAATGACAAGACAGATCACAGCACATATATACAAAAATTAAGAGAGCGAATGACAAAAGCATACCAAGTAGCAACAAGTGAAGCAAATAAGATAGCAGCTAAAAACAAACAGAGATATGATGAAAAGATAAGAGAGTCAAAAATTGAAGTGGGTGACAGGATATTAGTACGAAAGGTTGGACTGCAAGGGAAACAAAAACTGGCGGATAAGTGGGAGAAGGAACCCTATGTGGTTGTCAATATACCACATAGTGACACTCCTGTATATAAGGTCAAGCTTGAGTCTGGAAATGGATCCATTCGGACTCTTCACCGAAATATGCTACTTCCATTTAATGTTATTCCAGCAACGGAGACAACTAATATAACGCCACAAAGACCATGTAAAACAAAAGTGAGACCAGTACAAAACAATAACAAACAAATGACATCTTCTTCAAGTAGTGACAGTGACAGTTCTGGAGATGAGACTAGAAAATATATTATTCCACAAAGAAGAACACAAAAAGTAGGACATAATATTAGTGAGGATCAAGTTTCAAGTATTTCCAACCAAACTAATCAAAACCAAGTATCAGAAAGATTTGAAACTACAGTGGATCGACAGGTCACTCCACCTCAATTACTGCCGCGAAGATCAACAAGAAATCGAAAACCACCAGATAGATATGGAGAGTGGCAATGTACTCAACAAGTTCAGGATTCACATGCATTAGATCATCAAGAGGAGATTTTTGTGTAACATATTTATCAAATTGAGATTAATGGTTTATGTAGTAATTATTGTCTTATTTCAGGTATAAGGGTCTCATGCTTGATTTGTCGGTAGGGACTGACCCGATCACATTGAAAGCATGTAGACAAAAGGTAAGTTTATCTTGCAAGATGATAAATTGTTATCTTTATCTGAAAACTGATAATATCTAAATATTTACAAATTTGTATCTTTTCAGCTACAATAATTGATCACAGTTGCATCCAGTTGGTAGGGACTGACCCGACCACTAGGACTGCTGTGTCATATTTACCAAAAGGGTATGTATGAAAATATTAGATATAAGGAAACTGTATTAAATGTCAGGAGACATTTCCTCCTGCCAGGGGAATATGTAACCCAGGTCACAAAATGCGCTAGCTGTTGTGTTTGTGTTGTTTATACTGTAAATATTATGTCAGTGTATTTGTATTGTCCGTTATGTCCACTTGGGTTTGTATATGTGCTGTCACGTGTATGTGTTTTGTTACTAATTTTAGACTTTATACTGGACATCGGGACTGGTTACGGACATTACCGACATTGTATGATGGTCACTAAATGAATAATAATCATATTAATTAGTTTTACCGCCACTTTGGTTGCACTGCTGGACACAAGCGGAGGCATAAATATTCGATACATATTTATATTATATAGCCTGTCCTGAGTAGAATTTACTTTTTCTACAATTACTGGTATGTGTAATTATATTTCTAAATCATTAATGTGATATGTATTACTTTCTATTTTTAAAATTAAATGATGTTATGTTTTCCTAATCCAGTACGATCCGTTCAGTAAGTTTCGTATATTTTGTATATTTGTAGGCATTTTACTTCTGTATATTATATGGACAACGGATCCACATCGAACCATGATCATTGTTATAAACATTCCATAATAAAATAAATGTTTGTATATCTGGATTGTGATTTATTTACAAATCTTATGAAACCCCGGTTACATAGATAAATAGTAAATGTACTGCTGAGAAAAGATTTCACAGCGTTTATTTCAATTCATTTCATTTAAGTCATGTTAAAATTGAAATAATCAACATTTACCCGTGGTATATAGATCTAGAAGAATAATACAGGGACAGTCGTTCACATGCGAATGAATATATCAAAAGGTGGCGATGTGAAAAAGGCCCATGTATTATATTACGATAAACCAGGGGTAAATGTTGATAATTTTAATAGCAAAAATGATTGACATCACTTTATCACGGGTGATTATTGTCATATAAGTATCTTTGTGTACAAACAAAATTTTGTAGAACACGAACATGACCTCTTTCTTTTCCTGTAACCTCGAGAAAAGCCACCCGTGGTAACCCATGGTTGTTCCATTTTACTAACGTACTCCCTTACTTATATAAGACTTCCTTGTAATTATTAAGTAATGCAGACTATAACAATAGAAACGAAACCAGATACAGGAGGGCATATCATGACGTAATAATATTAAAATATTTATGGGTCATGCGTTTTCGCTAAAAAAAATTCACGACAACAATATTTGTAGTATTCTATACTTAGTACATTCTAAGTTCATAAACATATATATATATATATATATATATATATATATATATATATATATATATATATATATATATATTATGTTGTATTTCACACTAGGTTAGTTTCGTAAACGAATGAGTGTCCTACTTATCTCCCATGGGTAAGATTGTTTATAATTACTATTTATCTCGATATAACCGGTATATACACCTTACTGAAAGGAACGCTAAGAAAATTGCAGGAACGGAAGATCACCATTTTAGCAATTTTAAGGTAAATTGCGAGGATTTGTTTGTTTATTTGATTGAATTGGGTTTGTACATCAAAAGAAAGAACAGTCACTACCCATTTTCAAGTATTGGGTCAGACCCGGTCGGGGTTCGAACCCACGACATTCCACTTACGGAGTGAGTACTCTAGCTATCAACTGTGAATAACGTGTCATGCCTGTCGTGTTTTTAAGTTATCTTCCGAAGGACCCATACGGAAATATGAATATATATGTTTAGCTGATCAGCATGTAGCATTGTTAAAACGTTTTTTTTTAATTATTGAATGCA
The DNA here is from genome assembly GCA_021292105.1 of Anadara kagoshimensis. NCBI lineage: Eukaryota > Metazoa > Mollusca > Bivalvia > Arcoida > Arcidae > Anadara > Anadara kagoshimensis. The sequence continues at coordinate 14,802,621 of CM037867.1, read as the reverse complement.
CTTGTTAATGCACAAATATGTTGTCTATCTATCGTTTTTTTTTAATTTTTGTATTGTATTATTATTGTTTCGAAAAGAAAATAAGTCGCGTTAAGTATGCCTGAAAGAAGCTAGTTTGCACAAGTCTAACAGAATCACACCAACTTTTACAGTACGATTATGCTGGAGCTGCGTTATACGTCGTTGTGGAAAAAAGTCCAGTGTTGCCAAGACCAAACGGGGATTCAGATTCCACCTAGGGACCTTTTACTCTAAATTCGATATCAATTGGCCCAATGGTTTCTGAGGAGAAAATATTAAAAGAAATTGGCTAAAAAATTTACCTAGTTTGTATAATTTGCTAAAATTGGATGAATGAAGACTTTCTCGGAAAAACCCTTTATATATTTTATATTTAAATGACCAGTCATTTACTTTCTATATTTCAAAGTTGAAGACAATCGGCGAATTTAATCCAAAATGGTCATTTTAGTAAATTTGCTATTTATAGTAATAGCGCCCATTTTGGATACCTTACAAGGACGCCTTGTACAAACTTCGACCTACATGTACCTCACCTAGGAGCCTGCAACACTAAATTTGGTTTCAAATTCCAGGCGAAGATTTTTAAAGAATTGGCTAAAAATTGACATCATTTGCATAATTTGTTAAAATTTATTTGCACGCAAACACATTTAACCATGCTTAAACTCAGCTGGTTATAGCCAGTTGAGCTAAAAAAAAATAATAATAAAAATAAATAAAATAAAAACTGATTGACCAATTAAAACACGTAAATTTCTAAGTCGAAACTGTAAACTACGGAGGGGTTAGCATTGTCCGTCAAAATAGGAAAATCGTATAATAAAAATATAAATCACATACTTCATTATACAAAATAAAATTTCAGAAAATAACACCCGACATAATTTCTATATCAGATTTCATGATAAAGCATTTTTCTTACAAAAAAGTCGAAATTTAAAACACATCGCGTGTATAAATTGTTAACATTGTATGAAAAATGTTGTAAATAATATCATTCTAGAAACATTACGGCTGAATAATTCGATTGTAGTTCATATAAAGTACTTGTATTTAAAGTTTTTTTTTTTCATTAGAAAATAAAAATAGAGCATAAAATTGTGTTACGTATACGTAAAGCTCAATGACTTTACATGTTGAAATTCAATATTCAGTCCTGCCAAAAGTTTAACACCAAGATAACGTATTGGTTCATCTCGTCCCCTCGTCAATTATAATAACCACTGCGGTAGCTCAGTTAGTAAAGTGCTCGCTCAGTTGGTTAAGTTGGAGGTCGTGGGTTCGAACCCTGACTGGGTCTGACCCAAGATCTAAAAGTGGATAGTGACTGTTCTTTCGCCAAGCACTCGTCATTACAAAATAAAAGTCAATTTTTTTCGGATGGGAACTTAAAATAAACGAGGTCTCGTGTCACAATGAGCTTGGCACGATAAAGAACCCTGTTGTATAATGCTATCAGCGCAACGCAAAGGCAAAATTTCGCCTATAACTGGCGACGTCTCGATATGATTGAAATATTCTTGACTGGGACGTTTAACACCATTATTAAACTCAACTCACCTCACTCGTTGATTATATCTCGGCAGCTATCCGCGGCTGCTATTTATCTCTTGACATTTTCCCCGCCACTCGCTATCCCTATCTCGACTACTCAGCGGCCAAGCTTCGACACCTTATTGTCAGCCCAGTGTTAAACCTTCGAAAGGCCTGCACTGTAGTTGTATCATAAACTTACAGTAGCTTTGTACAACTGCTTTGGAGTTTTTTATTTTATCGAAAAACTTTTCCAAACTTTTTCTATAAACATATATTAAAAAATGTATCATTTTGTTAGTTTTTTTTTTACCAAGGTCAACTGTAATATGGCAACTGAGATTCAAATAAATGCAGTATTCTTTGCCAGAAGAATTAACAAACAAGGCAGCATCTATCATAACGTTTTACCACGAGTAAACACTTTGAAGTGAAAATAAATATTCTTCAAAATTTAGCACATTGCAACATATTTACATTTTGTCTGTTTTCTGTCTTCTACACAAGATTTCAGAGCAATTGCGTTCATGCAAGATCTACTACCTTGGTGACGTCACGGGAATTCCATTCACAACAATCGGCGTATGAATACTGTTGACCCAATATATTTAGTTTTAACTTTTTATTGATTGTTTGCATAATTGTGATTATTTATTACCGAAATAATTGTATTTAATAAAAAATTGAACAATTTAGTAGAAATTTTGTATGCAATTTGTTGTTTTTTCCACGCACTATTTTGTCCTAGAATTTCTGGCGCCAAACTGCGCAGCTGATCAGTTGGATCTGCTGTTCCATCAGCTTCCGTTAATCGAAAATCGTTGTTGACAAAGTGCGGGGTTAAATTTTCTAAAATGATTTTGAACCAAGAAAAAGAAAAGATAATAGTTTTAAACGTAAATATAACAATTGAACTGTTTAAAATGCGGTTCATAGTCGATATGAACTAATGATATGCAAGGCAAACTAATCATAACGCGCTAACGCGCGTTATTCAGTTTGCTTGCATATCAATTGCGTTCATATCGACTATGAACCGCATTTCTAAACAAATCAATTGTTAATTAAGAATAACTTTTGATTAAAAATTAAACATGAAATTCTTGCAAGTAGTTTCGATAAAGATGTTATGACAACCATATGCTAACTTAATGTAAAGTAAAAGCTGCTATAGTGACTACATCTGTGTAGAACATGCTAATCCAGGCATAATGATCGGTATTTTAAGGTTTTTACATACTCCATGCAAGCTATAGGCGAAGGTGCAGAGTTGCGTTGATGGCATTATACAGCAGGGTTTTTTTATCGTGCCAAACCTACCGTGACAAGAAACCTCGTTTATTTTAAGTTTTCATCCGAAAGAACTTTGTATTTCATTTCGTAATGCCGAGAGCTTGGCGCAAAACAGCCACTATCTACTTTCAGGTCTTGGGTCAGATCCGGCCGGGAATCGAACCCACAACCTTATCCAAGAAATATAAAGGCCACCTGTCTCCACACATCATATTTTAGGTATCATGACTGTTCTTTAAATACAGGCTATACTGTATTTTATTTTAGATTTTTAGATATAGCACTTGACAGTAGCAAAATTTGGGACGAAGTGCTCGGAGAAGACGACTATTTTGGCAAGCGAGCTGACACATTTTTTGACATTAAGATCATTCCAGACCTTAATTCAAACCTAAGGGATGAGAGGGGTTGCCATCCGTAAGCACTCGTTTTAAACCACAAGGCCATCGACGCCCCCTTTATTATTACCTACTTTATTGCAGATCTCTTGTTGGTTGTTTCTTTCTTGGTTAATTTTCTCTTTCAGATCAAGAATAACAAACCATGAAGTTTTGGCTTAGAGGAATTTTAGTGACATTCTATGTAGTACAAACCGTGTTAAGTTTTACCTGTGATAAGGACGCGACTGAATGCGAGACATCTTTGATTATAGAACAGAGAATTTCTATGGTACATCAGAATAAAGGAGTTTACCCATCACAGGGGAATTTATACTATTATGACGTAACAAACACGTCTACAGCAACACCTGTCAATCCACAGGAAGTTATCTCATTGGATGGATGGGAGAAAACGTGGTTGGTAACGGTTGCTAACAGAAGCCTTCCTGGTCCACCAATCATTGTCTACGTTGGCCAAATACTGATTGTTCACGTGATAAGCAGACTAGCGTCTGAAAATATTGCAATTCATTGGCATGGTCTCCCAATGAAGGGTGAGCCATACATGGATGGTTCGGCTTTTGTAACTCAGTGCCCGATCCTTCCCGGACAGACATTCACGTACAGATTTCGTGTTGGACTCGAGGGGACCCATTACTATCACTCTCATATTGGTAATCAAAGAGTTAAAGGTGTACATGGCCCCTTAATTGTCAAACCGAGGGGTGAAAGCTCTAGTGTGAAAGAACATATTTTGACAATTCAAGATTTTAACCATGACTGGGGAATAGACATGGATATCAACAAAGTACAACAAGGATGGTTTGATAATAGACAACCTTATAAATTTAGTCAATCGCCTGGTGGAGTTTTTCTTACTTTTCTCCATGTTACATCAGGATTAATAAATGGGCGTGGTCGCTACCATGATCCTAACTCAAATAAACACAATGAAGCCCCATTAACAGTTTTTGAAGTTGAACAAGGCCAGCGGTATCGGTTTCGCGTGATTGGAGCTGGTACCGGCTTTCCATTCCGAGTATCGATCGATAATCATAAATTGACTGTTATCGCGTCTGACGGATACGGATTGAAACCTGTCCAAGCAGAATCTTTTATCATTTATCCTGGAGAGAGATATGACGTTTTGGTTGATGCTAACCAAACAGTATCTAACTACTGGATAAGGGGAGAAATTGTAGAAATGGGTCATGCGAGAAAGGTTGAGGCAATTCTGAGGTATGTCGGCGCTCCTATTGAAGAGCCTACCACGTCAAAACAGCAATGTAGTTCAAATGATAGGTGTGTCGTGGTCAATTGTCCAAATAGTTATTATAAGGAGACTGATTTTACAGACTCTTTGGCGTTTGATCAACTTGAATCTGAAGCCACAGACGATCCAGCGCCTGTTTTAGACCAAGGAAAATCACAAAACTTTTTCTTCAATTTCGCTTTTACACCCATTCCAATGGCATTTAAGGCTGCAATAAGCGGTAAATCATTTTTGTTTCCTTCCGTATCGGCTCTATCCCAACCTAAAGAGATTACAAATCTGTGTGAACGTGCTGACTGTGGGGTAGGGAAAACGTGTTTCTGTACTCACTCCATAGATGTCGATTTTGGAAAAACTGTCCAAATGGTGTTCAGTAACCACGGAGCCGGATCTGTTACACATCACCCACTTCATCTGCATGGATATTCATTCTATGTCATAAAAATGGGGCTAGCTACATACAATGAGACCACTGGACAGATTGTGAGTGATAACGACGATATCTTGTGTCCAGGTGAACCTAGGACATTGTGTAATAATCCAACATGGCAGAACAGTTCATGGGTGGATGGTGAAATACCCGGATTAAAATTAAAGAGGCCACCTAGAAAAGATACGATAGTTATACCGAAGGGTGGATATGTTATTTTTAGATTTGTTGCTGATAACCCAGGAGTTTGGATGTTACACTGTCATTTTAAGAATCATTTTACAGACGGAATGGCATTGCTTATCAATGATTCTTTCTCCCGACATCCTCCACCTCCACAGGGGTTTCCGGTTTGCCATGGTTACCCAGGTAAATACAACAAGGCCCCCGTTCCTAAACCAACCACGGAGGCGCTGACTATGAAACCAGAAGGTAATATGTAACTTTATATTTAACAATTTTACTATCTAGAAATGGCGTTTTTAACTCCCATGTCCGTGCAAAGAAAATAGTCTAGATGGCAAATGGTATATTTTCACATAACCTAAAAAAATAGTATGCACAAAATGTTTTTACATAAAGTTGTTCTGCAACATGTCCCTAATCAGAAACTGCATGATGCCACCTTGGCAGTCTTGGGGTATTCAAGATATCCAAGGTGGCGGAAAAGATGGCTGACAAAACCGTTTGCTTTTTATATATGTTGATGTTTAAGGGTTTTCCATGTGCTATTTTGTTTTATGCAGTGTATAAATGATAGTCTATCATTAATGCTTCATTATACTAATCAACAAATCAATAAAATGATAATTATAGAATAAAGCTATTCTAGCAAAAATAGTCTCTGTTCTCTTATTTTTAAAAGTGCAAAGAGAGAGAAGTCATATAATATACCTTTTCTTTATTAGGTTTCAATTGCATTGCAAAGTCTATTCAACTTCCCTCTATGATCGAATGAATAACACCATAATCAGCACTGGTTTAATAATACAATACAGTCACAGTTTTAACGTCGTCCTGCTTTGACCTGCCTTCAGACAGTATAAACACAGAAATACTCTCCTGCTTTGACCTGCACTCTAACAGTTTAGCCACATCTTTATTTCCATGCTTCGACCTGCTTTTAAACATTACAACCATAGCTTTACCGCCCTGCTTTGACCTGCCCTCAGACTGTACGTCCACATCTTTACTGTCCTGCTTTGACCTGCCCTCAGACTGTACGGCCACATCATTACTGTCCTGCTTTGACCTGCCCTCAGACTGTACAGCAACAGTTTTACTGTTCTATTTTGACCTGCCCTCAGACTGTTCAGCCATGGCTTTACTATCCTGACTGTTTTGACCTGTCCTCAGACTGCACAGCCACATCTTTACTGTCCTGTTTTGACCTGTCCTCAGACTGTACAACCACATCTTTACTGTCCTGCTTTGACCTGCCTTCAAAAAGTAAGTCATAGCTTTAACGTCCTGCTTTGACCTGCCCTTTAGACTGTAAAGATACCTACCTTCATTATTAGCGTCTGCAATCAAGTCACTATAGTCCACTACAATTTCACACAACACTGCCTTACGTTTTTACATTCTGTGGAATGTTTTTGCAAAGGGTCTACCCTTCAGAATGTCACTTTTAGTAGCACTTCTAGACTAGAGTTCACCGTTACCACACCTACCACCCAACAAAACTCATCAGTATATCCATACCCCAAATGTTAGTACAATTTTGGGGAACAAATCTGGCTGTACTAATATGACATGCAATATAAACATACCAATACCATGTGCAAATCATATTGAAAACTGGCAAATTAAATTAAAAAGTGATTTTCCACCAGGGAAGTGAGGCCAGGTGCTACTGAAGGGTTAGCACCTCATGTTTATCTAGCTTCTCCCGTGTGCACGTGTATAACTGTTGTTCAGCTGTAAAGACAATAAAGGTTTGTCTGTAGCAGTCACCTGGTGGAACCATGTCAATAACAAGACACAGAATTTTGGAGTATGCCACAGATGCATTACTTAAGAAATCAAATTCTAATTCATACGCCCCTGGCACCAGGCTTGCACCGTTTTCACCTATAGTAATATCAATCTTTTAGTACCATGATAATGTTTTACTTCTACATCAGAGACTGTTGTATCTTTCATATATCATCTTTGTTTTCTTCGTAATTGCCGCTTTGCCAGATTGGTTATCAGGTATGAAACTTTGTTGTTGGGTAAGAACAAGTGCAAGAGCATGTGTAGGTTTAAGCCAAGTTTGTGATGAAATGTTGGCATCAAGGTCATCTGTCACAGCCGGTATCAGTCTAACACCAAGACCAGTAATAGCTCCTGAAGTTTTTACTGCAGTTGCTGCAGTAGACGATTTGAACCTGTTCAATTCATCATATTTAATTAATGAAACCACAGTATATAAACATGTGACGCCGAAATCACAGGAAAGCCTTAATTTTATTCTTTTCCCTTGCAATCTGAAGAGATGTTGATCCATTAATCAAAAGGCTTGTGACTAATTAACCAAACTAAGCAAGGCAGGGAAAGTGTAATAAAGTTTGTCTGACAACTTGGATAACAAACTGAGTAGTGTAGAGCTGCACGTTTGTATATCAAGAGCTCGATCTATTGTAGACTTATAACTATCTTTATGCCCTCTTTCTTTGATATTTTTACATTCTGTGATGATCTTGAAAGAAACAACCTCTGTAGATACAATATTTTCTTCTATTTCTTCTATTCATTTCACATGTCTTTAAAATATTGTCCTGTTTATTTCTCTATACGTTTAGCATTTTGACAAAGTACAACCATAGACTGAAGGGAGTAGAATCTTGGCCCATGATACCTTGGTTTTCACAGAATAAACAATGTTCACAAACATAAGACTGGTTTATGTCTAACCCTCGACTATACTTTGTTCATTGGTAGTATTCACTTCATTGCGTTTCAAATGAAGATTAATGTGCATTATTTACACGTGTTCTCTTCAACGTCTGCGTAAATGGTATTCCATCTTCGCTTACTTTTTCATCACTAGTCAATTCTGTCCCGAAATATACACAATCAAAATTTAAGTAAAATGAAATAGATCTACTTTTATAGATTTTTCAACCATCATGAAAATGGATAAATTTTGTATGTAATTAAGAAGAAGGTTTTTGTGGCAAGTCCCAATTTCAACAATAAATTATCTACAATACGTCAAAACCGGCTCAAATATTCATTCTATGTGACCACTGAAACCTATAAAAAGACTCTTTAATTAACTTAATGTGGCCAATATAACTATATATACGAGATATTATAGTTTTGTCAGCCATATTGGCCGCCATCTTAGATTTTTCAGTTTCCCCACTCATGCCAAGGTGGCATCACTCGGATTATGGTTAAGCACATCCTAAACATATATTATCAACAAAGCAACATTGTGCGGACTACATTTTTGGGTTTTACAAGCTCCCAGACTAAAACTCAATAAAGCTCGTTAGTTATTAGTGATTAGTTTGCTTTGCACGGCAATGGGAGTTATAACAATATAAACGCCATTTCTAGACAGTTGAAAGGTTGAATTTACATTTACCGTTTTTGAAAGTTTTATTTTGTTTTTTTAAACCTTAAATAAAACTAAAACAAATTTCTTGATATAAATGATTTCACAAAATAACTACGTCACTTTATCAATGGTAAGCATACTTCTGTAGTTACACATCTATCTATCTATCTATCTATCTATCTATCTATCTATCTATCCATCTCGATCGATCGATCGATAAAATCAGAGTTTAACTTACACGACGAGAGGGATTGATCTATCCATAAGGATTTTACAGTACTAGGCAACCGAATCCCTTCTTTTTTAGTGTTTCAATATTAAAGAAAAAAAATGAACCCTTTGTTCTTTGTATAAAATTACCGTTGTGGGAACAAGCTTTACCATCGCGCAAATGTTCCAACAAGAGTAGCATGCATATTGCTGCAAAATAACAATAATAATAATAATAATAATAATAATAATGAAATAAAATAAAAATTGAAATTTGACAATAGAAAGATTAAGGTAATCGCGTTTGTCATATAGCTTCAAATGGTTTATTCCCGAACACCGACTCGTTCAAAATATAGCTTTTCGTGGATGTAACTTAAAATTTTCAACCCGAACGCCTACTCGTTCCAAACGTAGCTTTTCGTGAATGCCACAATAAACTATACTTTTCTAATTTTAAATTATTTCTATATTTTGTAGGTATGTATACAAAGGAAGATTTCTGGGTAGCCGTTGGTACTTTGATTGGTGTGTGTGCCAGTTTGTTACTGATTATCACGTACATGTGTTGTAAAAATAGCAAACAGAAGGACAAATACAAAATGTAATGATGTTAAATATTAACCAATAGAACAGATATATATCAGGAAACTTACAGTTGGAAGTTCCAGTTTCACAATCATTCCTTAACTATGAAATATTACCCTTCCTGAGCACCCGGACTGATTTCCTTGGTGGAAGTTCACGTCTTTAAACTAATTGATCATTTTCAAAGTAGAGGTCTCGATATTAGTGAAATGTTATTAAACGTTAGGACGTTAAACGTCATTACTCAACTCAACTCGGTTTCAAAGTTTTTAATTTGCTTGAACATTGATTAATTTATTCGTTTTTGAAGAAGATCGTTTCAAGCTTAAAAAAATGTATTTTAGTTGTGATGAAAATTTGTATTTTCAGTTCGATAACAGATTGCAAAATAAACGTTATTTCAGTTAAGAAAACCCCATTGTTGTGAAATGATTGTGAAGAGATGGGTTTTTTTCCAGACAGTACAAGACTTGAATTCAGACATTTTACGCCGATATGCTTATTCATTAATGCGCCAATATTAATCACGTTGTATATACTTAGTTAGAATCGGACATATATATATATATATATATAATATATATATATATATATATATATATATATATATATATATACCTAGAGTTAAAAATTGTATTTTATTTTTATTTTTATAAGAATAAAAAGATGTGTGATCATTGTAAATTATCAGAATTATGTAATGTTTTAAAACAAATTGCTTCCAAAAACTGCTGAGCAATGTGGAATTTTCCATTAATTGGCAACTCAATTGTATACTAGTATTTAATTAGTAGTAGCTTGTTGGAATTTTTGCAACTAAATGCCACAAAAAATTGAAAGATTAGGATTGTCAGGGTAACAGTAAAATGTACTTAGTTTAAGTTTGCCAGGATAACATTCAAATGTTCTAAGTTTGTTTAACGTTGCCATTAACACTCCATAGTAACAGTCAACTGTACTTGGTGTGTAAAAGGTTGCCATGGTGAATATTTATGTGAGCTAAGTATGTTTAAAAGTTACAAAGGTAACTGCCAAATGCACTAAGTACGTTTAATGTTGACATGGCAACATATATTTCACGTGTTCTTAAAATTGATCATTGAAGTTTTTCCAGTTACAAATTTCTATTGCTTTGATTTAAAAAAAACTATGTCTGACCGGAGATTAGTGTCACTATTAGAAAACATGTCATTTTGCCAAAAATGGCTAAAAGGTTTACTTTTTCAAGCGGCGGGGGTGTATTTGTAATTTAATTAAAATTCCTGATCACTTGCGTATGTTACTACTGATATTAGCCTTGCGTCTGTTACTACTGGTATAAATCACGGGTTATGCTGCCTGTTTTAAGTTAACTGAAAATGTTAATTGTCGTCACAGACCCTTTCAACTTTTTTTAAAAATTTTTGTTAATTTTCTTTGTAGATTTTCAGCCTACTTGTTTTCAAAGAATACAACAACATATGGTGCGTCAAGTTTGACCTGACCGTTTTACCTTTAATTTGCATATTCAATCATGCATATTCTTGTGTAATTTAGAAGCAAATGTTGATGTATAAAGATATACGATAGTTGGATACCAAGTGCTCATAGTAATGCTGTCTTACCTACACACAGTCTATTAGCCCAATCTATTATTCAAATTAAAGGTCAAGCGACTAGGCTCAACTTTACGCGCTATACAAGTCAGGTAGTCCACGGTCATAATATAAAACAGCTGTACATATGAAATAGGGTATTGTGATGTCTCCTTTTCTTAATAAGGTCAACAGCGAATATTGATGTTTAGTGTCATGCCATGACAACACAGTTTATTATAGTGCTATGCATGTTGTGTCACCCGCCATACGATTTGATACGGTCTTTACATTTAATTTTCTTTAAGCTGTTAATTGACATATGGAATATTTTTTCAACTTCACTCAAATAAAAACCTTTATATGCTATAAGGTTCGTTGTCGAGCATTCCCTTACCACGCACCACCACAATAAATAAGCTCAACCGGATGTTCCGTTTTCTTTCAAATTCATGGAAACCAATTTACACACACACACACACACACACACACACACACACACACACACACACTCGAAATACCCTCAATTGATCCTAATATGTAGTAACTACGTACGCTATATATGTAGTTAACATTGCCGCTCAAGTAAGGGCATGCTGTATGTAATAAAAGTTTTGGTAGCTATAAGTAGTAACTTGCAAGTTTTTTATGTTAATTTGTGTATAAAATGATTTGCAAAAATATAAATGAAATAAAAAATAAATAACAATAATTATTATGGCACCTTACTCCGCTGGCGGCGCAAAAAATTTGGCGCCTACGACAGGGTCTATTCAGTGGTCAGGCATGAAGAAAACATCAACAATTAGACAATTATATATTTTGGGCTGAATGTCTCTCTAAATATTGGAGTTTGTTGATCTTTTTAATGGCCTTGTATCTACCGTAGAGAAAACCATTAAAAGAAAACCAATTAAAAACAAACATGTTAATGCATTCCAAATATCATAGATTAAGACCAATGATAGTAGGGAAGATTTAATGTGTTTGGTTTGTCTTCTTTCTCTTTATTACAATATATTCCAATTATATCGTTTAATAGAACGAAGCAAGCTGGTTACAAATAAATTGTTGAACCAAAGACATTGCAAACCTAGGCTCACCAGGGCCCTCGAAAAGTTTTATGACCATCATCACAATATTGTTGATAGTTTTATGTCTTTGTATCTAGGCTTGCCCTGGATATATTTGACATTCTTCCTTTCGCTCAATGTTGATTACACGCATAGCGGGTGTAACTAACAAAACAGGAGGTGTTTACTTACCTCATTCGGAGCACCTTGCCTTACTTTCCTTGTGGAAGTTCACGTGTTTTTCCTTACTTGTCAGTTTCAAAGATTTAACTTCGTTTCTGGATTGTGATTCGGACATGGATTAGTATGTTTTTTTATTTATTAATGCCAATGTTTATAGATTCAATATAGAGGGGGTGCTTGCGGACAAATTTCTATGTTGATTATTGGTTATTTGGTTAAATCATATGACTGATGGAATATAAAGATATCTTTTAGATTTTATAATCAGTAGCATTGTTATAGCTATATATAAGGACTACATGCTTTTAAAAGTCAGTGAAATTTTATATAATTGTAATCGCTATATATTCAGGTCATTTGCACCTGTATATAAGGACATCATGCTCTTAAGGACCAGAATCCACTGAGTAGCTTTTATAGACATAATTGACTGTATTTACTTCATAATTGGTCAATGCAAATACCTTTTATACACCGAGGGTGAACAAGTTCAATAAAGCAGCACACATTTGTCTAATTAAAGAAGTATCATATTTTATTATCGCTCGGATATTCAGTTACGCCAAGCAGCATATATTAGTAACGATATCGTCGGTTTTCTCTGGGATGCCATCTTGTATGACCTTGACCTTGTCCCCTGCCTTGTAGCTGACTCATTGCGTCTTGTGTTACTTGGCTACAGCTTCTAGATGGTTTATCATGGACACTGAAAATGGTAAATACAAGATATAACCTTAAATGATACGAATAATCTAAAGGAATTAACTTACCCGAGGATATCACAAACTCAGTATGCATATTGTCAGATATATACTATTATCTAAATTTACTGCTAGTTAAAATTTTACACTCGTGTAAATAATTTCGTTAAATAAATATCGTAAATTTTATTTTGGTCCTTTCGATGTTTTTCAAGCCCATGGAAAAAAATATTTTACAATTTCTGTACGAGCACTACTAATGTGAAGTTTTATTCCGAAACGGCTGTCTATCAATGTAAAATTAAAATGGTGTAATATGTAATAGCATTGAGATCTCAAAGCTTATATTATGTAGTCTGTAAACATCTTATTTCAGCCGATGTTCTTTTGACAGAGTATCTTCTAAACTCTGAGGTAAATGTAAGACAAATGACATTGCTATTGAGAAAAACTCGCTGTTAATTTAACACGCAAGGTAACAGAACTTAAAAGTAAAAGTTTGTTTCATTCATATACTCGTAGTTCTCAGATCATATACCTAAAAATCAAATATCCTAACATAGCAATATCAAATACTATTGATTGATATATATTGATTCAAATGCAAGTCGGGTTGTGTTTTAATATTTAGTCAAATAAAGATGTTTACGTAGTTTCAGGTGGCTAAATGAAAGACTTCTGTTACGAAATTTGAAGTGCAACATACTTTTATTGGTTTATTAAACTAGAGTAGTTTGTTTCATAATACTGATATTGGTATAAGAAGCAACCTTGTGAAAGTATATATGAAGCATATTTTAACAGAATATGTAGACATTACCCAAACTGAAATTGTGGTAAGAACAACCTGTTGTGAAAGTATATTTGAAGTAGACTTCAACAGAATATCTAGACATTACCCGAACTGTTATTGTGGTAAGAAGCAACCTTTTGTGAAAGTATATTTGAACCTTATTTGAACGAGACATGTAGATGTTACCCGAACTGAAATTATGGTAAGAAGCAACCTGTTGTGAAAGTATATTTGAAGCAGACTTGAACAGACCATATAGACATTACCTGAACTATTGATATATACTTACTTCTCTAATCCAGGCATAGTGCAATCTGAAATTTAAAAAAGTAAATGTTACTCACTGCATTTATTCAGATTATACATTGCAATACGTTTTACTATCTTGTTGATTTGAAGGCAAAACAATAGGACCACAACGGCATCCAGAAAAAAATGTTTCATGCGAGAACTTGATGAATCAGATGACGCATATGATTTCGTTAACAAAAAAAAAAAAAAATGAAAACCGCCAAAGTGAAGATATCGATATATAATCGCATAACGATCGTAAAACTTAATCAGATTAAATAACCGTCATTATCTTTTATATAAATTATGAATTAAAATCTTTTAAATCCGAATATAAAATAAATCTAATTTAGGATTAAGTATTTTTCAATCAAAACAGAAATATACAAATGCACTTTGCAACTTCTTGAAACTATGGATAATTATTTATTTTATATAATTTATTTCATGCGGCTCAACTTTAAAAAATACGTCTGTGAAGCCGTGGTATATTGAAGATTTTATAGTTAACGAATAAATGGTTATCTCCTATTGGATTTTTAAGGTACTTTGAAATTGACAAATTAGGTAAAACACAAATGTAAGAAGGGAAGTTAGGCCAGGGTAGATAGAAAGGAATAGAAACTATTGGACATGACATATATCCATGTTAATTTGAATACAGACATCATACTTATAGACAATATAAAACATATTCAGATATGTCTAATGATTATTGAATCAAATATAATATAATTGCTAATATAACTTGCCGTTTTTGGTAGGTTCCAGTTGGTTGTCGAGGGAGACCGGTATCCTAAGTTCTCTGAATTTACGCAGGAATAATTCCCGTTCTCCTGGACAGATATATCTACGTCTGGTTAGGGCAATTGCTACACGTTTAGTACAAGATGGTGGATTTTGACAAATTGCCAGAAGCAGTTGGTCATTCCCAGGTAATAGTGAATAGATGATCTCTGTTGCCTCTCCTGCGGCTTCTACAATTTAAACATGTTGTTTAATATAGTTTCCTCTAATGTTATCAAAACTATGCAGCTCAAACATACCGCCACATGTCTTAACCGCAATTTCAAATGTAAAAAGCTTAGACAGTTACCAATCAAGTCAAACATATGAATTTTCATCAGGACCGAAAGTCAAGTTTTCTTATTCTTGTACGCCTTTTCGTGATTGGTAAAATTCAAACCAAACCCCAAAAAATATTATCAAAACCACAACCACAAAGCAAATTGAAAATTTTGAAAACTGTCAAATTAAGTTAAACACGGAAACTTCCATAAAGAAAGTAAACCCGGGTGCTCCAGAATGTTAATCATCTCTGCTTATCTAGGGAATGTTAATCAACTCTGCTTATCTAGGGAAAGGTAATCACCTCTGCTTATCTAGGGAATGTTAATCACCTCTGCTTATCTAGGGAATGTTAATCACCTCTGCTTATCTAGGGAATGTTAATCACCTCTGCTTATCTAGGGAATGTTAATCACTTCTGCTTATCTAGGGACTGTTAATCACCTCTGCTTATCTAGGGAATGTTAATCACCTCTGCTTATCTAGGGAATGTTAATCACCTCTGCTTATCTAGGTAATATTAATCACATCTGCTTATCCGGGTAATGTTAATCACCTCTGCTTATCTGGGGAATGTTAATCACCTATGCTTATCTAGGGAATGTTAATCACCTCTGCTTATCTAGGGAATGTTAATCACCTCTGCTTATCTAGGGAATGTTAATCACCTCTGCTTATCTAGGGAATGTTAATCACTTCTGCTTATCTAGGGACTGTTAATCACCTCTGCTTTTCTAGGGAATGTTAATCACCTCTGCTTATCTAGGGAATGTTAATCACCTCTGCTTATCTAGGGAATGTTAATCACATCTGCTTATCTGGCTAATGTTAATCACCTCTGCTTATCTGGGGAATGTTAATCACCTCTGCTTATCTAGGGACTGTTAATCACCTCTGCTTATCTACTTCACTCACAACATGTGCGTATGCAGACACAATAAAGAATTCAAGAGATGGAATTAAAGGACGTCAAACATATCGAGGGTACTTTTGAATAGAGACATCATAAGTGAAACCAATGTTTTAATGATGACCATAAAACTTTTTGAGAGCCTTGCTAAACATCGGCTTTCAATATCACTGCTTCCCTCCTTGCTTTGTTGTTTCCGTAGTTTGAACAATCCCTACGACACCGTTTTGTAAAAACACATCTTTAACAGGAGACACAGGTTTATTTCTGCATTAGAAAAAGAAAGTCAGACGCATGCCGAATGCTGCTTAATAACATCTTGCATTATGTCTTCGTTGTATGTAGCCATCTTGCGATGTATAACCCCTTCTTTTACAAATTGATATTTTTCACGATGCCCGAAGCATTAGATCACAAACTACAGACGACAGCTGTCAGGGGACCTGCTGCTCCTATTTTAAAATAAATATATTTTTACCTATTGATATTAGCTGAAACAAAAGACAGGGACTGCGAGGTGTTCTTTGTCGGTCTAGAACGATTAGTTCAGCACATCCTGGTCCACTGTTGTTTCTTAAATGTAAGTAAATATGTTTACAATTAAATTAATTACATTTCCTAATATCATAATTGAATCAAAACAAACAAAATACATTTTAAAATTAGTTTAAAGCACAGTCAACACTGCCTTCAAGGCCGCCTCTATATACAGGCCGCCTGCTTATAAAGGCTATTAGCATTGTATCTTAAATTGTTCTATATTCATATTATTTGAACCTGTAAAAAAGGCCAGGTCTACCCACAAAAGCCACTTTTACTGGCTCCCTTAGGGGACTTTATAGACAGGTTTGACTGTACATGTATATGTACTCAAAATTCGTTCTTTATAATTTAAATCAATACAGCCTCCTCTTGATTCGTTTTACTTTTGAAAATGCTTTGAACAGTTTTGTAGTTAGCTAAATAAAAGAGGTGGTCTAGTAGTTAGAGTTGAGTTGAGTAATGATGTTTAACGCCCCAGTCAAAAATATTTCATTTATATCGAGACGTCGCCAGCCATAGACGATAGTGCAGTAATTTTGCCTGTGCGTTGCGCTGATGGAATTATACAGCAGGGTTCTTTAGCGTGTCAAACCTACCGCGACACGGGACCTCATTTATTTTAAGTTCCTATCCGAAAGAACCGTGACTTTCATTTTGGTAATTCCGAGTGATTGGTGAAAATAACAGTAACTACCCACATTCAAGTCTTTGGTCAGACCCAGCCGGGGTTTCAAACCACAACCTTCCACTTACGGAGCGAGCACTTTACCAACTTAGCTACCTCATTGGTCGGTTTAGTAGTTAGAGAACACTTCTTTACATAACGGATATACTATTGTGATAACAAGAATATAACATCGGGGTATTGACCACATTGCCAATATTGTCTTAAATATTACTGATTTGTTTAAGAAATCAATTGCAAGGTAATGTAGAAAAAACTACTGGATGGCGTTCACACACATACACTTTTTAATTACTGGAGCAACAATATATAGAAATAAGGACAATTTTATTTAATGAAGATGGATAAAGACAAAATAATATATTATATCTCAAACATTAAAGTTGTTTTTACAATCAGCCTATTGATTATAAAATGACAAAAACGAAAGAAAAATTGTAAATGATCTAAAACAAACATACCAATCCATGTCCAAATCACAATCACAAAGCAAAGCAAAAACTTTAAAATTGGCAAATTAACTTAAATTAAATATATATAGTGAAATAATATATACAATGAATTGAATTACAATGGAAAAAAACTTAAATTAAATTAAACATATTAACGTCTAACAGAGAAGTGAGGCTTGATGAAATACTTGACACCAGCCAACATAATCAGATACAAACCATATTACAATTATATAATGAATCATCGGAACTAAACAAAACACGAATAAAAAAGAAATAAAAAAGGCACACTGTAGACGTATTTGATTTCGCGGTATTAGAAATTTTGACATGTCTGTGTATTTGAATTTTCGCGTTCTTGAAATATGCACTATGACATAAAAACATAATATAATTTTCGCTGGGTATTAATTTTCGCGCAAAACAAACGACCGCGAAATAAGCTAAAATTAGTAAACCGCGAAAATAAATACGTTTACAGTATTTAGATCACAATAAAATGTTATAGTTCGGACGGAAAATTATAATGAGTATTACCTTCAATGATAAATACCATTCAAATATTAATTAATATTACCTTCCATAAAAGTATTTAATGGCGTTATTTCCAAAGGTCTGAAAATAGAACTTGCCATCAGTTGGTAAAATGCTAGTTAAAAATGAGTTGTCCTCGCTATAGTGCTGGTACCATAGCCCTTCGATCTAAAATGAAAACGAAAATACTGTTTTAGATTACATATTATATCATTGTTAATTTAAGAGCACTAGGCGTGGTTTTGGAATACAATTCCTCATCACTTGTGATTTGACCAAATTGTTAAACACAATTACTGGAATGACTTGAATATTTGAATCTCCAAAAGGACTAAAATACATCTTACGAAATTAAGGAAAGGAAATACTTCGTATAAGGAAGTATACCTTACTTTTTGAAGATTTTCAGATTTAACTCTCTGGAAATTTAGAAAATACAAAATTTTGACAATACAAAAGCATTGCCCGCTGATTTTGTAATATCTTCAGAGAAACACACACCATCTTAACTATATGCCTTTAAGTCTAGCGGATGTGTTCAGATAATTACCAACACAATCATTCATCGTGCTTCTATGGCTCACATTTAACAAGCATTTCTGAATGTTGTTATTAGAATATTTCATATCAGGCCCCAGTTTTACAATCATTTCTTAGCTAAGATTTTCCTTAACTTAAATATTGCAAAATTTCAAATCTTTATAATTTTGTTAATTGGCAAGATATTTAGAAATTTAAGGTGTCATTTTTAATATCACGTCTAGATTAAAACATTTGCACTTAGTTTTGACAAAAATATTCACCAGTAGTTTCAAAACGAGATTAGAAAAATTTGCTAAATTTAAGTTAAGGAAAATCTTAGCTAAGAAATGATTGTGAAACCGAGGCCAGGGTCTTAATTCGTGATATTTACGGAAAAAGATAAAATAAATTCAGAACATATAAAAAGCTGGCAGGAAAAATCGATTTTTCATTTGTTTCTAAATCTGATAAAACTTTTTCTTGTTCATTGTGTTATTAATATATCCAAATGTACAAAAGTATATATTTTGAGTCAATGACTTTGAAACTGCACTTCAAAAATCTTCAGGACCACTGCGGTAGCTCAGTTTGTAGAGTGCTCGCTCCGTAAGTGGGAGGTCGTGGGTTCGATCCCCGGCCGGGTCTGATCCAAGACTTAAAAGTGGGTAGTGACTGTTCTTTCGCCAAGCACTCGACATTACGAAATGTAAGTCACGGTTCTTTTGGATAGGAACTTAAAATAAACGAGGTCCCGTGTCACGGTGGGCTTGGCACGCTAAAGAACCCTGCTGTATAATGCCATCAGCGCAACGCAGATGCAAAATTTCTGCACCTTCGCCTATAGCTGGCGACATCTCGATATAAGCGAAATATTCTTGACTGAGACGTTAAACACCATTACTCAACTAAACTCTCAACTCAAAAATCTTCAAAATGTCACAAAATCTATATTTTCACATCTGCATTTATGTGACGAGCAATGGCGGATATTACCGAGCATTAGCATGTTCGTTTTCTGTGTTTTACTTGTATACAATGTCGGATACATCAATATTAACAAATTTATACTTTTTACAAAAAAATCTAAAATGTATTAAAGATAGTAACCGATGACCTTAAATACTTAAATTTATCGATATCTCAAAACTAATTGTGTGCTACTTTTATTTATTAATTTAATTTTAAGCAAATTACAATACTAAACGTATTTAAACTTTGTTCCAATGTAAAAAAATCACTTTATCCGATTAAAGGGTTTTTGGTGGGATAAAAATTAATATTAAGCATAACTATGTTTAAGACCGAATGCATATATTATTTTTAAACCCCCCCCCCCCCACACACCCCCAGGTCATTGTATTTATTAAATTATTGAATACAAGCAACCAGTTCTTGTCCCATTAACTATCCTAAAAGCAAAGAAGAAAACTGGAAAAAAATAGAAACACACGGACTTTCATCTGGGATGGGTAACCACCTTTTAAGCTAGATACACAAGCCATTATTGAATCAAAATTAAAATGCGATTTAACGTGAATTCAAGAAAATGATTTTAATTAAATTTCTTTAAATTTCCCTTCACAGACAATTTAAAAAACATTTAAATATTGTAAATGATAAACTATTTACCTCTTGTATTCGGAATCGCCTTTCATTTAAAATTCTGCGACCAGAACAAGTATCTTCTCCATTACAGAGCAGAAGTATTTGTGCAAGTACACAAATCCCCAACGTATTCATACTTGGTCCTTTTACTGAGCTACACTAGCTAGAGAAACTACCACTTATTATGTAATTAAGCATTATTTTTTTTATTATTTAACCCCAAAACTCAACCCTTTTTTTACATTATGTATCATTTAATATTTAAATTTAAGTTTGTTTTTTTTAGATTTTATTAGCGTTTCCTGGAATCTATAATTATTTGACAAATATCTTTTTTCAATTGCTTTTTGCATGACGTTTGTCATATTGTGAGTTTGATTGATACCAGTATTGCAGTATGCATTAACCTCGAACGTTTAAAATGAAATACTAAATTAAAACAATGTCTAGCTAGATTTGATAATATACATTTTGAAGCAATCTGCTTGCAAATGAATTGTTGACTATTTCAAGCCTAGGCTTATCAAAACCCTCAAAATGTTTTATGGTCGTATCACAGTATTGTTCACAAATTTGATGTCTCTGTGTCCAGGATTGCCCTGGATATATTTGACGTTCCATAGTGTCATGTCCCTTCCACACAATTTCGATTACCCACGTGGCGGGTGTAGCTAGCTAAACAGGATGTGCTTACTCTTCCGGAGCAACAGGTCTCACTTCCCTGGTAAAAGTTCACGTGTATAAGCTAACTTGTCAGTTCCAAAGTGTTTACTTTGCTGCTGGACTTTGATTCGAACATGGATTAGTATGTTTGTTTTTACTTTGCTGCTGGACTGTGATTCGGACATGGATCAGTATGTTTATTTTTTATTTGATTCTGTTACCTTTACCATTTCTACATCTTATAAACATTTGGATTTCCACGATTTTGACCGAGCATTACTTATAAGTAATTTAATTTTAATTTTAACAAGATAAAAGTCATAATATACTAAGGTTTGAATATTCAAAAGGGTCAAGAATATACCCGACGTTTTTGTGTTAAAATAACTGCTAATGGTTTTAAAAAATACACTATCTGATTTATGAGGCGTTTACATCTACAAAAATATTACCATCTAATTTTCATAAAGAAATGTCACCCACTAATACAATAAATACAATTATTATATAGCAATATATGCATCACATAGAAATTAAAGGATAAATCTCGAGGTGTTAGCGTGCAATATATATTGATATTTGCACGCAAACTTTGTTGCAGTCCGAGGTTTCCCGAATCAATTTTTCATATTGCACGCTTTGTCACATGACGCTGTCATTTTTGACGTCATACGATTGTTGTTACATGGCGACAACGACATGATTGTGTTGTTGTCGTATTGCACTAGTTCTTATATCCGTTTATAAGTGCGATATTTATGTATTGTAAGAAAATAGGTATTTTGAGATGAAATACTAGAGGGAAGTAAACGAAATTTATTTTGCTATTATAATAAAAGGCTTGACTCGAAATTTCGAGTCAACGAGGGACAATATTTCACAATATCAGTTCAATAACCCTATATTATATCAAACAGCATTTCATTTAGAAGTGATTTACTTTGAATCAGTGACATTGATTGATATCAAACTATTTTATAGTATCACCTCTTGCTTGAATGACTTCATATATTTCCGTATTAGGTCACTAGATCACTGTGTAACTAATAATATATACCACATGAACATTTTTACTTTAGAATTTACGTGAAAAAACTTATATTATACATACTGTTTTATATTCAACATGTATTTTTAATTGATAGACAAATATTATATTACGCGCACGTATTATTTCGAGCCAAATTTGTAAATTATATACAAAAAACTGTACGGATTAAAAGATGATTTTTTTTATATTAAACATACATTTTGTATAAAACATTTGAAATTGAATGATTAACGTCTATTCTTTTATAGAATAAAAATGATTTTTGACATAAATATACTTTTTGTCTAATACATTTGAATTGGAATGTTTTACTTTTATTTTAAAATTGCATTTATTATGAGAACTTAAGTATGATTTAGTGTAATAAATTATCTGAAGTATTCACTTCAATAGGTAATTTATGTCATATTTATAACAAGTTGACAAGAATGATGTCTGTGTATTCTAAATTACCATGTATACATTTTACTAACCATAGAAAAGTTGTTCATTTTATTATCAATTTTGATTATTCACATTGCAGATGTAGCTAGCTAAACAGTAGGTACCCTTCAGAATAATCTGACATCAATTCCCTAGTGAAATTTACTTTTTTAACTTAATTCGCCAGTTTCGAATTATTACTTTTGGTATTGTTTATTAAACATGGATTAGTAGGTTTGGTTTATTTTATATTGATAATAAGAAATAAACGCTAACGGTATTGTCTTCTACAACAGCATGATTTTATATTTATGCCCTCGCCGGGTATGTCTTTACGTACGTCCCAGAATCTGTATCAGTTCTAAAACTTTTGTATAAAAGGTGGTATCAAATTGATATTCGCCACAAAAAATAAACAGTATGGAAAGACAATGTGCCGCGTATTAAATTGGGGTCATCAAGGTCAAGGTTACAGAACCATAAAAATTTACAAAATTGCCCTTTTTCATGCGTGTCCGCCCTGTAACGTTTGTATAAAGAGGTATCAATGTGATTTTCACCAGAAGTATATAGTATTGGAAAGATGACCTGCCATGTAAAATATTGGGGTAATTAAGGCCATCAAGTTCACCGGGCTATAAAAAAACTTTAAAAATAGGCACATTTTCTTTCGTGTTCGCTCTAAAATTTTGTATAAACAAGCATCCTGAGAGTATTGCAAAACAATACATAGTCTCCTACCGGTCGCATATTTCACTAATCCCAAAGTTTTAGGTAAAATGTACCTTATTATATGGTACAAAGATTTATAGTTATAAATTATACGTGTTGTTCAAGATGTAAAGCTCAAAGTTCAAAGGGCCATGACTCCCATAAAACTAGTGGAATAAAACGAAACGTAAACTTGATCTGTAATCCATCATGATTGACCTGCATACCAAAAAACAATTCATTAAGTGCAAGCGTTTAGAAAAAAAAGCGGAAAACTGAAATTTCAGTAAATTTTCACAGTTCAAAGGGCCATAACTACCGTAAAAATTAGCAGATGGAAACGTAACATAAACTTGATCTGTAACTCATCATGGTAGAGTCACATACCAAACATTAGTTCCATTTCTGCAAGCGTGTAGAAAAAAAGTGCGGAAAACTAAAATTTCTGTTAATTTTCAAAGATCAAAGGGCCATAATTCCAGTAAAATTTAGCAGATGGAAACGAAACGTAAACTTAATCTGTAACTTATCATGGTAGACCCATATACCAAAAATCAGTTCATTATCTAAAAGCATTTAGAAAAAAGAGCGGAAAACTGAAATTTCAGTGAATTTTCAAAGTTCAAAGGGCCACAACTACTGTAAAAATTAACAGATGGAAACGAAACATAAACTTGATCTGTAACTCGTCATGGTAGAGTCACATACCAAACATTAGTTCCATTTCTGCAAGCGTGTAAAAAAATGTGCGGAAAACTAAAATTTCTGTGAATTTTCAAAGATCAAAGGGTCATAACTCCGATAAAAATTAGCAGATGGAAACGAAACGTGAACTTAATCTGTAACTTAACATGGTAGACCCATATACCAAAAATCAGTTCATTATCTAAAAGCATTTAGAAAAAAGAGCGGAAAACTGAAATTTCAGTGAATTTTCAAAGTTCAAAGGGCCACAACTACTGTAAAAATTAACAGATGGAAACGAAACATAAACTTGATCTGTAACTCGTCATGGTAGAGTCACATACCAAACATTAGTTCCATTTCTGCAAGCGTGTAAAAAAATGTGCGGAAAACTAAAATTTCTGTGAATTTTCAAAGATCAAAGGGTCATAACTCCGATAAAAATTAGCAGATGGAAACGAAACGTGAACTTAATCTGTAACTTAACATGGTAGACCCATATACCAAAAATCAGTTCATTATCTAAAAGCATTTAGAAAAAAGAGCGGAAAACTGAAATTTCAGCGAATTTTCAAAGTTCATAGGGCCATAGCTACCGTAAAAATTAGCAGATGAAAACGAAACATAAACTTGATCTGTAACTCATCATGGTAGAGTCACATACCAAACATTAATTCCTTTTCTGCAAGCGTGTAGAACAAAAGTGCGGAAACCTAAAATTTCTGTGAATTTTTAAAGTTCAAAGGGCCATAACTCATGTAAAAATTTGCGGACCAGAATGAAACGCTATCTTGATCTGCAACTCATCATGGTAGACTCACATACAAAAAATCAGTTCATTATTTAAAAGATTTTAGAAAATAAGTGTGGAAAACTGAGGCGTGACAGACGGACGGACGGACAGACAGACGGACAGAGCGCAAAACTAAAGTCCCTTTCGGCTTTCGCCGGTAGGGGACTAAAAAGGCATCAAAGATTTATTCATCAAAATAGATACACGATAGGTAGCATACCAAATTTAGGTCAACAATGTAAGGTCAAAAGACCATAAAAAATTGAAAGTTGCACTTTTTCATCCGTGTTCACTCTATAACTTTTGTATAAAAAGAGGAATTAAAGTGATATTCGCATGAGATAAAGACGTTGTTTTGTGTACCAAATTGGGGTCAAGGTCACAGGGCCATAAGCCTTTGAAAATTGCGCTTTTCATCCGGTTTACTCTAAAACGTTTGTATAAAAAGAAATATCATACAAAAAATCAAAAACAAACATACTAATCCATGTCCGAATCGCAATCCAGAAGTAAAGTAAAAACTTTCGAACTGACAAGTTATGTTAGACATGTGAACTTCCACCAGGGAAGTGAGGCCGGGTGCTCCGGAAGGGTATACAGTATGGAAAGAGACTGTGTGTCCAAATTTGGAGTCAACAAAGTTAAGCTTCTGGGTACTAACTTTTCAATTCTTTTAGCCTCTAGGAAAGCTTATATGAATGTTAGTCATTCACACACACCTAGGTCCATTTAACAATTTGATCATAATTTTGATACCATTATTGCACCTGTTTCATTGATACAATTGTTTAACACAATAGGCTAGTATCTACCAATTTAAGTGATGAGTAGCTCCACCTTGTACCCTTCACAGTTCACTTGTAATTTACCAATCAATATAAGTATTTTCATTTAATTGTTAAGTGTGCATTAACACAGGAAATAAAAAAGAAAAAAGGGCTTACTTAGAACATGTAATAGTTTAATAACATGTACCAGTCTGAGAATAAGTGATCACATTAATATTTTACTTTGCTTTGAGATTGTGAATTTGACAAGGTTCGGTTGGTATGATTTGTTTTGTATTTTTAATTTCCGATAGCGCATTGTGTACTTATCACTATTTTTTGTATTGTGTTTGCATATGTAACATAATTTTCCAGTTTTTAAAGGATTTACGAGTATTGCTTTAAGTTATAATTTCGACGTTTGATATAATGATAATTTGAATTCAAGATTAAAGTAACTATTTTTTCTAACCAATGGAATTATAATTGCTTTGTGGTTAAAATAAATATTAATTATTTTTTGTGTTAGAGTTATTTTAAATTTTGACCTATATTTTAAGGAATGTAATTTTGACAGCAAGCTATAAAATGACAGTTTATACTAAATTCGTATATAGAAATATACGACGGATAAGAGTGAAAATTTGACGTCACACACACACACACACACGCACACACACAACAACACACACACACACACACAACAACACACACACACACACACAGACACACAACACACACACACACACACACACACACACAGACAGACACACACACACACACACACACATACACACACACACATACACACACAGACACACACACACAGACACACACACACACACACAACACACACACACACAACACACAGACACACACACACAACACACACACACACAACACACACACACACAACACACACACACACAACACACACACACACACACAACACACACACACACAAGGATCTATAGGTTTATTATTAGGTACTAACAAACAATACTTAAGTACTCATGAGAATTCAAATACAAAAACAAAGTTGAGTCGAAATAAAAAGTATATTATGACGATTTATATTATAAGTACTGTTATAATACTGTTTTTTATTTTCAATTAATTGACTAAGATAACGTCACGGGACATTTCATGTCAAATTTGTCATTAACATACAAATACTGTCAGAATTAAAGACAAATTTATGACCCATAAAAAATACATTTTGTCTAAGAGATTTCAAATTTAATGATTTACGTTTTTTGTTATAATAGAATTCATTATATGAACTTTAGAGTAAGAGTGTGATAACTTATCTCACTTTTTCACTTTAATGAACATTGATCTATCAATCATAACTACATTTTTGAATTATAAAATAGTTTAATGAAAAAGATAAAGCAGTTCAATTTATTTTTCGCTATAACAATTAAAAAATATATAAAAAATTAAATAATCATACTGATTTTCCATGGTGATTTTTAGGGACTATAAACAACAATATGAATTTTAAAAATAAACTTGTGAAATAAAATTGCTTCTGCATTTAACAGTGAAAACACCATAAAATTGGTCCACAAAAAATCTCTCTAGATCGTTTTAAATAAGTGAAATTAATGTAAAATCAATCGACCTAATTTCAATATCCATGTAACATGTACTAAAATTGTTTGATTCACTTTGACCTGCAGTTTCATTAAAAATGCTCACCTAGTGAGCAACTGTAAAATTTATACGCCACGTAAACATACTCCTTTTTGATCAAGAAGACCAATGTACCGTGCAATAAATATATGTCGTTGTACCAAAATTATTGTTTTATCAGGGACAATACAAGCTTAGGCTTATCAAGGCCCTCAAAAAGTGTTGTTGATAAGTTTGATGTCTCTGTGTCCAGTATTGCCCTTGATATATTTGACGTCCCATAGTCACATGTTCCTTTTACAAAATTTTGATTACACCCATGGCGGGTGTAGCTAGCAAAAAAGGAGATGCTTACCCTTCTGAAGCACCCGGCCTCACTTCTCGGGTTGATGTTTACTTGTCAAGCCTAACTTGTCAGTTTCACTTTGGTTCTGGATTGTGATTCGGACATGGATTAGTATGTTTGTTTTTTGTTTTATCATATAAGTCGATGTAGGAACTATGTACATGATTAAATAATATCAAGATTGGACACAACTTTTATTTATTTTTACTTCCATTACACATTATTAGATAATAATTGTAACAGCAAAGAGTTTTGGCAAAACATTGTTACTGTAAATTAGCCTTACATACTACGAGGGTCGTGTCCCTTCCTGTAAACCGTAGTTAAAACACCGTGATTTATTATATTGTCACTTGTCACGGGTGACTGAGTTCATTCCCAAACACGTGGAACATTTTTAATTGTATATGCTAAAGAATTGTTTTTTTTCTTGCCATATTTTCATCATAACACTCGTTACACTGCTTGGAAAATGACGGACCATGACAGGTAAAACATTATTGAAATGAGAAGCTTCATGAAAGCCTGTGCAAAACTCGTAAATCGCCAAACAAACATTCATTAACATGCAAGATGTTTATGTGAGCGAAACCTGTCATATAGGTCCATAGCACGCTGCATACGTAAATTTTAAAATGTTGTTAACGACATTTCTGATAAGGTCCGTTCTGGAGACCAAAACAGCATGCACCAAAGAAACATTTCAAAATTCAAAAACTAGTCATAGTGATGGAAGTTGACTGTCAAACAGATAACTTAAGTCGTTGGTTTATCGATGGGGACCGTACATTTCATTTTGAGAAAAAACTTGACATGAGAAAGATTTGTGCTAGATGGATCCCTCATTTGTTGTCAAAAGAGCAACAGCTTACACGGTCAAGATGGCTAAAAATCTGCTGAAATATATAGTAATTGTAACAGCAGGCGTCTGGCTGAAATAGTTTACATGTGACGAAACATGGGTGTATTACTTTGAGCCACATAGAAAGACAAATAATAAAATATGGCTACCCAGAAAAGGAAAGCGACCTGAAATTGCAAGGCGCACACAGAGCACAAAGAAAGTTCTTTATGCTATATTTTTCAATAGTAACGGCATAGTTGCCAAAATTCCCATCCCCAAAGGGAAATATTTATAAAAATAAAATTCTTAAGAAAGTGAAAAAGTTTTATGAAAAGAAGAGACCAAAATCAGGAATTTGTAATATTCGGTTACTCCATGAAAATGCTCCTGCTCATAAATCCAAGTTGGTTACTGGATTTTTAGACAAGGAACGTGTTGTTGTTTTACCTCATCCACCCTATTCACCTGATCTTTTACCGTATGACTTTTATCTCTTTCCTAAACTTAAGAAACACCTTTCTGGTCGTCGATACAGATCTCGTTCATCGCTAGGTTCAGCAATTCATTAGTTTCTGAATAGTATATACAAAAAGAATATGTTTAATGTATTTAGACAATGATCCAACGTCTTAAAAGTGTGTAGCCGTTAAAGGTGATTATTTTGAAAGAATGAAATTAAAGTATCATAAATAAACGTCTTAATTTGTGTTTTTATTATGAGGACAACTTTTTCACAACCCTCGTACATGCAAAAAATCCTTTGAACCATTATAATAAGATTCATAGCGAAAGTTGTCAATGAACATCCACTTTTTTGCAGGTAGCAGTTTGTCTGATGAAAATAACATATCAAAGACTAATATGAATTTTGAACTTCATACAGTTGAAGATCTTTTACTGCAATATCGTTTTGGTATGTGCCGTGAGAACCCGTCAGTAACGCAATCGTTTGTTTCGTCGGCCATGACCTCGGCCTTGTCCATGCAGCTCTAAATGCGTCTTGTGTTACCTGCCTACAATTCCTAGATCTTGTATCCCGAACACTGAAATGAAAAATTAATTCTCTATCATTACATTACATCACATCACATAAATTTGCTTGATAAATTATTTTCGATTCGCTTATAACTTGGCAATGACACAACAATGCATAAACATATTCACAAACACAATGTTTTGTTTCTTTCAATATTTCTTTTAAAACATGTAATGCAATATTAAGACTTGACACATTTTTAAAAATAAAATGTTAATTTTGAGTCATATAAAAGGGTGTTTCTTATTTACACGCGATGGGTTCGCTAGCTATAGAACGGATGCTAACCCTTACAAGCAACCTGATTAATTTCCTTATGTTACGCCAGTTTATGAAGATTTTACTTTGCTTTTAGTAAATTGTTATTTGAAATCGTTAATAATATGGAAGCGAAATAGTTTGCAAAGAAGAATGCATCAACTATCCTCAAAAACAATTACAATGATTTATGACTTCCCGGTTGCCGTTTAAAGCCCATTTTTTTTATTTTACCTCGCTTCAGTTTAAGAAATAAATGAACTGTGGCAGTAATATGACATTGATGACATTGCAACTCGTTAGGTCTTATTAAAGGGGAGTCGTGTTCTATGAGTTGTTCGAATGTAACAGTTGACAATGTAGAAATTACCTAAACTTTAACATATGCTATATACTTACTTCTCTAAACCCGGCATGGTGCAATCTAAAATAAAACAAGTGGAATTTCTATTTAATCATTTGTGTAGATTTGTTTTTGATCATTGAAGTTCTTTACTTATCTGGTTGTTTTGGTGCTCAAATAAAGACAGTGACTTAATAAATTGAAATTTTTTATAAATTATACGAGAACTTGATAATTATGATTAGCTTTAAAAAAGACATGTGATAATGACATATTATTTGATTTCTTGTGTTTGATTACAAGAATTATCATTTAAATTATTAAAGTTGTTTCATATAGAAAAGGGTAAATATTACAAATCCTAAGTGAATGACTTGGTTAATATACTAAGATTCTTACTACATGGTCATCATATCATTATAAGGATTTACTTGAATATATCACGCTTTCGTCATGAAAAACATCATAATAACAAATTCTTAGTCTGAGTCAAGATTTATGTATTCAAATATAATACTTTAACTGTTTTAATTAGAAGTACAAGAATATCTACATATTTGTGTTGAACAAACCGAATAGGTCCATTTAGGATAAAATCTCATCAAACCAGTGGATGCATTTTTAAAATGATAAAATATAAGGTATGAAATATGATCATACAGACACAGCATATGAATTTATGGTATTGAATTGAAATCCCGTAAAATTAACCTTTTGTCAAGTTTTATCTTTGACAAATTGATCAACATGCAGAAATTTCAAACTTGCCATCTTGAATTTGGACCAGATCATTCACTGATTGTTTTCGATCGGTACAATGATCTCATAATCAACAATTATTATTATATCGGATCTCATAAACTTTCAATAATCAAACAGTTTTCAGCTTATGTCGACTTTTTTGTTTATTTATTTATTTATTTATTTATTTATTTATTTATTTAAGAAGAACCTAAAATTTATGAAGTATAAAATTTTTGATATTCGATATAATATAACAAATATTTCAGGGAATCGGGCATATGGCCCGGAGCCCCCTGATATATTTCTTTATTAATCTGCATTATCTGCAAAATTCTGTATCCAGAAAACTGTTTTCGGCATATTTTAAATAAAACTCACGATTAACCAGTCCCTGTGGGTAGTTAATAGTATGCCACTTATAACTAGAGAGTCAGTTATGTAAAGGGTGCTTGTGGCGGGAAATACCGTCGTTAATCTTAATGCAAAATGACAAAATCTATTTCTAACTAGGATCTGCCTCAGTAGGATTCAATGAAAAGCGCAGGCGATAAAAGTCACCACAATCCGCAAGTCGGTATCAAGTCAACTGGTCCCTAGAATCCCGGATCTCACCCTTCGTTTTCACATACAATCATTTCTCAATATCGTTCCGTTTGTGGAAGGTCGTGGGTTCGAACCCTGACAGGCTCTGATCAGGCTTGATTTAAAGCGGTGACGCTGAGCACTCGGCCTTTTAAAATGAAAGTTAAAGGGTTTTTCGGAAGAGACTAGAAAATCCGATGCCCCACGTCACGGCAGACCCTTCCTGCACATTTCCCTGAGGGAATTGCAAAGATAAAATTTCTGCCATTTTACAAAGCTGGTGACTTGTCTATATAATGAAATATTCTTGGCTGAGACGTGAAACCCCATTCAATCGATCAACTTATCGATCTAATCATCTTATTTATTCCGTACTGTTATCTGGTATTATACCAATTTTTTTTTCCAAAGTATCTTTTACATTCATAGAACAAATTCGCAAGGAACGTCGCTCAACTCGAGGCAAAATGGATTGGTACCTTGCAGTCTCTTTGACGAAAATACCTATGTTATTGCTTGAACAATGGACGCATATTGACATAAATCATGAATTATATAAGAAAAGAAGTAAGAGACGTAGCAACGAATGGCCCAACGTTCTTTTGCATTTTTTATAAATCACAAAACGCTTAAATTAGGCACATATTGTTCAAACGTGACGTTATCATGACGTTAAGGTGGCAAAAATGTAAAATGGCAATAAACACCCCATATATTTTATGCTTGTAAAGTAGGGAATGCTATATATCATTAGAAAGGGTATGAAATGTATTAATAAAATCTAATAAAATCTAAAAATGTCAAAATTTGACCGTAAGGGACGTTTCTACTTGGACGGGCTCATATATTACTTACCGTTTGATGTTGGATTTAGTTGGTTGTTCAGGGAGGCCGGTATCCTAAGTTCTCTGAATTTGCTGAGGAACAATTCCCGTTCTCCGGGGCAAAGGTTCTTTCGTCTGGTAAGAACAGCTGCTACACGTGTGGTACAAGATGGTGGATTTTGACAAAACGATAGAAGTAACTGGTCGTTTCCCGGTAAAAGTGAGTTAATAAATTCTGCTGCCTCTCCAGCAACTTCTGGAATTGAAACAAATGCAATTCACATTTTCAACCTTTTCAAACTTTTGACAATACAGTTCAATCAATATATTATAAATGTGTCCAATTTTCCATAATCAATACACTAGAAAAAGACCTTTTGAAATTGACCTCACAGACCTGTAATTTATATAGACAGGGTTATAGCTGTTAAACGAGTCGAATTTGAATGCAACGAATTCAATACCCGGTCAAATGCTACTTGTCAAAATGATGCTGCTCAGAGGGTAATAATTCATTGGAACATATGTACAGTTTCCCCGTTAGTTTGTGCAAAAAAATGAACATACTGTTCTAGGAATAATACTCATTTTAAAATTAATGAAAAGGTTTATGAATCAGATGCGGTTTGTAAATGGAATTATTTAAGTTTAATCATGTGGGCAAAATAGTCACGGAGAGGGCAAATTATATAAAGTACTATAATAGGTGACCTATCTAAAGCAATTAAGATCCAGCTATTGAATGTTCAAATGGAATTATGTTTTTAAATGTATAGAAAATTGTTTCGATTTCGACTTAAAGGGTCTTATTGTTAAACTGTTAAAGGTTTTCCATATTATAGTCCGATCACATTTTCAGTGATGAAAAAACATGTTTTGAATGGGTGGTGTGATTCAAACTTAGATATCTTACTTAATATAACTTCAATAGACATGAAATTTAACATATGTTATAAGAACATATTTTTACATATGTTCAATATTTTTGCAAATATCTCAGCTTTTTTAAGCTTTTTCCTTTTAATTTATATGAATAAATTTTAATAAACTTTTTCGATAAAGTTTGTTGAGAAATAAATACTTGTTCGTTTGCAGTCTTGTTTTAGAGGTAAGTATTTAAAAATACTATTTTTTTATCTACATAGTAAAATTTTTAATATTCACTGTAGTTGTTGGAGTTAAATTTAGCAATTAATTGAAAGGTAGCTGTTGTCCCTCTGATATTTTGATATGGTATATCCGACAGCTTCATTCATATAAGCCATTAGAACAAGTTCTGATTGGCTAATGGCTAATACGTATTCACGCGATACGGGTTTATGCAGATGTTCCTATTCCTAACTAGTTTACGTCATGGACTAGCCTATTGTGCTTGTTTATGAATGAGCGACAGGTAAAACAGCACAAACATGAAAATAAAGAATAAAATTCATTTATAACACTTTTTTGGCCTAGAGCGACACATCTTTTTTGATTTAGTGTTTTAAAACTACAAAACCTTTAAGCTCATCTAAGAAAACTGAGCTGTTTTTCTCAAAAGATGAAGTTTTGGCCATAAGACATTTATTACGTGATACGCATCGTCTGAACTTAGATGTGCGCTTGGTAAAAACTGGTTTTGATTTGATTTTTAGACTTAATATAAGGAATTTAACCAAACTGTTTCAACACATGTTATAAAAATAACAGATCTACATATAGCATAATGAAATTTGAGGTAAGTAATCGAAGATCTTTTTAAGGCCACATCGGTATTCATCACTGAAAAAATGATCAAACTATAGTATAGTCACTGATAGAAAAATCAAATAAACCACTATTGTACACGCTGGTTTCCCAGTTTTAGCACCAATAATCATTATATTTTGATAATTTGAATCTACATACTAGAACGCCTTACTTCATTATCATATTATTAATATTTGGGACCACAAGTTGAAACCTTTTTGAAAATTCTTTTCGTCAAGCTAATTATTTTCAAATATAAGTATATTTTGAGATTAAAATCTAGAATTTCAAGTTAATATAACAATTAATAGAAAACAGACGGTAAACTCAGCTAAAGTAAGTTTCTGTTAAAATATAATTGTACCTGGTGATATAAGCTGAATCAACACACAAGGACTACGAGGTGTCCGCTTTCGATCCAAAAAGATTAGATTAGTACAACCGGGTCCACTTTGGTTTCTAAAACGTAATTAAATATTCATTATATATATTATTGATAAGAACATTACACATAAAAGACAATTACTTTGACTGTAACCTATTTAAATTGTCAGCACTGGCGATGCTTTTAATATAAAAGATTAAACGGAATAGATGGTACAACCATATTATATAGTTATGCTCTTAGCAACGAAGAATCAACAGATTACATTTTGTACCAGTTTGAATTTAACAGCACTAGCCGGCTGTCTTGGCATACAATTCCTCGTTATTAGTACCTGGATCAAAGTTGTGAAACTAAATTTCCCACGATGTTGAAAAAGACCGACATTTATTTGAACAAATTAAGCTTAAGCGATACTTTAAAAACTGAGTAGAAAGAAGCATATAATCGACGAACACGGTACTTAAAAGGAGTAAAAAGAAAATAGGAAAAAGTGTTCACACTTGCACTAGCAAACGCAAACTAAAACTAAATACTATAAAATAAAATATTATCATTACCGAATAAGAAAAGAAAAATAGAAACACATATGCAACTGGTAATTATAAAATTGTCTAAAATTTAGACAAGAAATCCTTAAAATAATCTATCATTCTGACACGGGTAAGTATGTTTGTTGTTAATAAGTACAAACAAAATATCAATACTAACTTCATAAAAAAACACAATTTAAACAATCTTAAATACCTTCCATAAAAATATTCAATCGCATTGTTTCCAAAAGTCAAAAAATAGAACTTGGCGTCAGTTGGTATCAAGCTACTGAAAAATGTATTATCCTCGTTAAAGTGCTGGTACCATAATCCGTCAAGCTGAAACAAATACAAAATTGATATTGTAAGTTTTTCGATATTAATAAAATTCGATCTGTATATATGTACGAGGGGAAGAATTATTTAGAAAATACAACATTCCGGCATTTTAAACATATCAAGTTTATTTGTCACAACATATTTGTGTAATTCTCAAAAGCATTCAAAGTTGGTGACCATCAAGCAATGATGGGAAATAGAATGTTAAGTTAGGCCAGTAATAAAGTTCCTCACAGTAGAGGGATCAAAAGCCAAAGAAATTCACCGCCGAATGGCCGAGGTGTACGGTGACAGTGGTCCTGCCTATTCCACAGTGACAAAATTGTCAGCTGATATTAAACGCGGGCGCACCTCATTGAAGGATGACCCACGGTCAGGTCGGCCAGCCGATGCCGTCAGAAAGAAAATTGTCACGTCTGTGACCTTCATTATGAATGATTGTCGAATCAGGATTGATGACATCGCTAGGGAGTGTGACATTTCACATGGAAGTGTATACACGGTTATCCACGAGCATCTTTGGATGTCAAAAGTATCCGCTAAATGGTTCCCCAGACACCTTTATATGCAGGATCGCTTCCAAAGACTCCAGTCAAGTCGGGAGCTTCTTGTTCTTGACATTTATAATGATAACCCGGAGAACTTCCATTTACGTTTAGTAACTGGTGATGAAACATGGATTAATTATTAGGACCCAGAAACCAAAAAAGAGTCCATGCAATGGAAGCACCCCGGCTCACCCCCAAGAAATCAAAACCCAACCATCTGGCAAAGTCATGGGCACTGTGTTTTGGGATTCTAAGGGTGTTCTGTTAATCAATTAAAACTAAAACTGGTATATTATGCAATTATAAACCTGCTGGAATCTCTATCACTGGGGCTTACTATGCTGATCAAATGAAACAGCTAAAAATTGCTATTAAATTAAAAAGGAGGATTAAGTTAAGCCGAGAGGTATTGCTTCTTCACGACAATGCTCCTGTTCACAAGTCAAGGATTGCACAAGCAGCAATTCGTGCATGAAGTCCGAACATCCTACAGTCCCGATTTGGCACCCAGTGATTATTTACTATTTAGAAATTTGAAATCCCATTTACGGGGAATCAGATTTCCTGATGATGATGGACTTAAGCTGCCACAGAGGCATGGTTTCAGGACCAAACTGAAAACTTCTATTTCAAAGCTATAGACAGTCTGAAAGAAAAGTGGGCTAAGTGTGTTGGGGAAAATGGGGACTATATTGAATAATAATACTAGAATGTATGGTTTGTTGCGGCAATATATGCTCCGTTTTATGAACTTTTTGACCTCCCCTCGTATATATGTAAACTGTTTTGAAATTAGTGATCGGACTAATTTATCCGATATACATTGCTTTCCAAAAAACAAACCAGGAGGTTTAAAATGAATTGACTCATTAACGTATATGACAAACTTTTCTCTTGTTTTATTTAATGGCTTTAATTAAAATGTCAATTATTAATATTTAAATGGTAGTGTTAATACACATGTGATTTTAAAATATAGAACAAAAGCAATAGTGTTGCCCATTTTACTCGTATTTGTTACAAAAACATTGATATTCAGATAAAGTCAATAATTGTTTTGCCATTGTACCAGAATAAATAATTAACCTTATGAAGCCTATATCACAAAACCAATACAATATTGCTAAATCTAGTTTAAATTTCATATTCAGAGACACTTTTAAGAGACACAATCGCGTATAATAGTATAAAATAATAATATTTATCCCACCTTAGATAAAAATCATTGGTCAATTGGTAACCTAAAGTGAGTTTTATTATGTCACTAGTGATTATTTCCCTTGTCTCTAATACAATATTCGATCACTATCGATTACGTCCCCTGTAACCTATATAAACAATTCATCAAAGCGGTTTGCTGTTTCTACAGATGTACTAAATTAATGTTTTTACATTTTGAAGATAAAAATATTCATTGGAATAAATTCCGCCCAATACAAATTTTAACGACCCCATATATTTCCGTATTAGATCACTAAATTACTGTGTAACTAAAACTTTACCACTTTTGCCATTTCCATATTTAGAACAGTGTAATCACAAGTTTTATAAAATCAATTTCATGAAATTTATTTATAGAATGACAATGAATAAAGGTTAAGGATTCACACATAATATACAGCATATGTGCATTATTTCTTCTTGTTTTAGTATGTATTCAGACATTTTATTATGTTTTTTCAACGCAATCGAGTTATGTGAGGCGTTTCATCATAACCGACTAGATGATTATTTATCTCAAATCGGAGATGACAAAGGTGTTGTATCAATTGGGCACATCTGCT
Source organism: Anadara kagoshimensis (assembly GCA_021292105.1). Lineage (NCBI taxonomy): Eukaryota > Metazoa > Mollusca > Bivalvia > Arcoida > Arcidae > Anadara > Anadara kagoshimensis. The sequence continues at coordinate 14,765,382 of CM037867.1, read as the reverse complement.
CATTGTTGAAAACGAAATGAAAATGTCTTGTCAGTCAATATGGCCTTGACTAAGGTGTTTTGAAATGCACCTTTCCATGCACAGACAAAGTAAATCATTTGAAATAATATAATTTTTACTTTTTCATCTGTTTTTATTAATTCAAATTATATACAATTTATTAGCGCTATTATTTTGTATTATTTGATTGTTAATTTTAAAACATAATCTTGATTCCTAATAACTAATTCTTTCTATTCTGATATGGAAGAACATTATTAGGCAGCTATTTTATCAAAAAGAAACAGATCCGAAATTGAAAAACAATAAAAGATTTTGTAAACATGATTTTGATTAAATCTAGACCGCAGTAAAATCTACGTTTTACGTTTGAAGTTATGACGTCGCGTAGTGTTTAAGCTACGATAACATCATGTATTCTTACACGCTGGTACACACGCTTTTGTTTACAATACGTAATAAGATAATTCTGCGTTGTAAACAAATATTTTGTTACATGTTGGTATTGATATTTTTTCAGCATCTGCATTTTGAACAATAAAATCATTATACCTTGTATATCAGTGCCTAAGTTATAGGACTAATTTTGTGGTGTAACGATATAGGTCTACAGTGATGTCTCTGTACTAAACAACGTCTAACTGTAGCATTGAGAATCTCCATTTATTCAATTATTTTTGCATTATTGTTTTTGATTTAAATTTAAATGAAGATAACTATGTTACATTTGAAGTGTTCCGACCGTAAAACGTAGATTTTACTGCCACAAATACCCTTAACCTGGCTCTGCAGAACTCATTTTGCGACAGTAAAATCCACGTTTTACGGTAGGAAGTCTGCAAATGTAATCTTTTACTACCCACGATGATAACACAGATGTTTTAATTATTGCTAGAAAGACACCCCGTTTGGCTGCAAGTGCATTAAAAAGAGACACTGTGTTTCCCATTTTGATATTGTTCATGATGACATTTTAAACGTTACTAAACAGAATTCTACAGAATTCAAAGAATAGAAAAGAATTTGCTTATTATTTTAATTACAAATGAGAGCTCTCAAATGAATTCCCATGCCTTGGTAGACACCGTTTGTGTGGCTTAAAGCAAAATGTTATCGTTTTACTTGCCATCTTTAACAGCTGTTGATGTCAAATCAAACCGTTTTTCCACTTTTGGAGGCGGTTTGTTCGGTTTGTAAAATAGTTTTTTTAAGTTTAGTGCTTTAAGTTTAGTTACTAACTATAAAATTTTATTTCCAAATCAAAACAAATGCAAAGTTATAATTTTCCGTTTGTCTTCTCAAACATTTGGTGAAAAACATTGATAATAAGAATATATATATATAATTATTGCCACTGTTTTAAATTTTTCACAAGTCGATTTTAATTTAAATAAAACATAAGAAACAAATGGTGACGGTGTCAGTTATTTGACCTTTTTGTATTGTCTGTTCAAATAAATTTTCTACATTTAATGTCTTATAAAGAAGCTTGGTTTAGATAGTATATCAAATAACCCTGCATATACTAGAACTAATTTTACCAAAGATGGAAGTTCTTTCCAACCAAAGGGGAGTTCTCGAGTTTTCGGTATCAATCTTAAAGAGGAAGCTCTTGATCTTCCTTATTTGTATTGGATTCCTAAACTCTTTAAAAATCCATACAAAGAAAGATATATAGCAGGCTCATCTAAATGTACTATTAAATCATCATCGGTAACTCTTACACAAATTTTGAGTATCGTCAAAGCTGGAATCAATCAAATGTGGATTCTCAAAAATTCTAAAAAATTACTTGAACATCTTGCTTCTAATACTTTATCTCATGTAAAAAGTATAAAAACATTTGAATTTTCTACACTATACACCACAATCTCTCATTCTAAATTGAAAGAACGTCTTAAAGAAATTATTCACTTGTCTTTCTTTTACAAAAACGGTAAACCAAGATACAAATATCTGGTGCTGAACAGGGATTCTTGTTATTTTGTCAAGCATCATACGGATTCCAAACAAAAATATACTGAAGATATCATCAACAAAATGTTGGAGATTTTGATAGATAACATATTTGTTGTGTTTGGTAATATTATTTTAAGCAAACAATCGGTATACCAATGGGAACAAACTGTACACCCTTTCTTGCTAATTTGTTTCTTTATTCTTATGAAGCAGAATTTATGCAGAACCTTGTCAAATCTGGAGAGAAGACTGTCGCCAAATCATTCAACTCAACATACAGATATATAGATGACGTTCTGTCTCTTAACAAACCTAAATTTGGAGACTATTTAACTGTCATCTATCCTGGTGAGCTTGAAATAAAAGACATTACTGATTCCTCAAATTCTCACGTTCTGCTTTATATTTAGACTTATACCTGAATTATGACGCGAACGGAAGGCTACATTTGAAACTTTATGAAAAACGTGATGACCTTAATTTTTCTATTGTCAAAAAAGTTCTATGGCCGTCATCACAGTATTGTTGATAAGTTTGATGTCTCTGTGTCCAGGATTGGCCTGGATATATTTGACGTCTCATAGTTCCATGTTCCTTTCACACAATTTTGATTACACACGTGGCGGGTGTAGCTAGCTAAACAGGAGATGCTTACCCTTCCGGAGCACCCGGCTTAAAATGTAACCTTCCGCTCGAATGTTAATTTAAGTATAAGTCTAAATAAAAATAGGTCGTAAACTTTTACCCCTTGGATAGATACCATTGATACAATCTTCAATCGAGAATCATAAAGAGATAGAACGTTATCTATATACATTTGGCAACAGTTTTGTTTCGAGTTGTTTTCATAAAGTTTTGCTTCATACGAATTAAAAAATAAAAAACATTTTTTGCCAATTGGTAATCCGACGGTTTGCTGGAAAAAGATATAAACTAACACAATAAAAAGCCTACTAATCCATGTCCGAATCCCAATCCAAAAAAGTAAAAACTTTTGAACTTACAAGTCAGGTGAAATATGTGAACTCCCCTCAGGAAAGTGAGGCCGGGTGCCCGAAAGGGTATGCACAGTTTGTTTAGCTAGCTACATACGCTAAGTTTGTAATCAAAGGTGTTCAAAAGAAACATAACTATGGGACGTCAAATATATTCAGGTCAATCCTTGACATAGAGACATCAAACTAATCAACAACAAATATACTGTTCATCTTCGTTATATTTAAGTTTGGAATACGTAAACTGTTTGAAATGAAAAAAATAATCAGAATTCCCGTTCAACACTTGATATTTGTATCTTGGCTAACAATTTTTATAAAACTATGTCATGTGATTACTTAAAGTGATTACGTAAAGAACAGATAAAGTAAAAAGTACAACATGTTAACAAATACTATAACATAAGAATAAAGAATTGCAGAGAAGATAAGCAAAGATTAAGTACTTTATATATGAATAACAAATAAATTCCAAATATTAAAAAATGTTATCTGAAATGTAATTTACCTCTTGCATTTGGAATCGTCTTTCATTTGAAATGTCACGACTAGAGCAAATATCTTTGCCATTACAGAACAAAAGTAATTGTGTTAGTATAATAATCACAAACGATTTCATACTTGCTCCTTCTGTTAATTGACACCAAATAAAAAAAGCCATGTAAAAACAGAACTTTTAAATAAGACTACATGAGTGATAAATGTCAAAGTGTTATTATTTATTAGTCAAAAAGACGTATCCTTGAATTCGTTATTAATTGACGTGTCATTTATTTGATTTGTTTGTTTAAGAATTAATGCAAATATAAAAACTTTTCACAAATCGTCGTTATATTCCTAAGGAACTTAATTTTTTTAACTTTTGTAGTCGGAAATTCAATTACAAAATGACTTAAAATAACTGCCATAATGGAATAAAAAAGAATGGTTACAATAAATCAGGTTGGTATTGATCATATGCATTATATTGCATAATTTGGCGGCATATTCCTGTCTTAAGTAAAGTTCAATAATATCCATTCTTTATGCAAATTAAAGAAACATATCAGCAAGCATGGTGCTATTGTTATACCGATTGTTCGAAAGAAAAATTATATTATACAACAAAACAAATATATAGATTAAACTTTTATGTCGTCAGTCATACTACCTGTCTTGTTTAAATATAGTTTATTTTTTAACTTTTTTCACTGACATTGGCAACATATATGAAAACCGTTTTCAATAACCCCCGGTCATCGGTAGGGTAAAGTGCTATTTATTGTAAGTGTCTCCCTAGTTAACGATATTTTCTGGTATATTACGTCCACTAGCAGAGACATATATGCATAAAAACATCCAAGAACAAGAGAAAATAGCTACATTGGAGCAAATAATTATAAAACCCAGGATATGAAAGGAAAATTATTTAAATGACAAAAAATCCTAAATCAGTGTAATTGTACTTTTGTAGGGAAAGCAATGATTACCAACACATTATTGAATAACTAATAATCCACCAAATACTATAAAAATTTAATGCGGCATATTTGATAAGTAAAAATGTACAACTAATGTAAGTTTAATTTTTATGAAATGAAGCTGATTAAGATATTTGTAGTCGTTATACATAACAATCCAAACTAGTTCGTATATTATTATTATGTAAATGACTGCGCTCGTTTTTGTTAAATTTTTTACTAATTAAAAAAACCAACATACTTATGTATGTCAAACACAATCCCAGAGCAGAATAAAATTGAAACTGAAACGTAAGTGAAACACGTGAACTTCTACCCCAATTGATTCAGGGAGCTTAACCATTCTCTTGCTCAGTGAGATTATTCACTTTTCAATAATACTATATGAATTTCTATTTGTGCAAATGCGTTATATTCAAGGTGCACAAAGGAAATCTCCAACAGGTATTTTGAAGTAAATTGACTACATTTCTTCAGTTGCAATTATCCAATGTGATAGTCTGACGGTAAAAAGTAAAACTAACATCTTAAATTTGTCATTTATTTAAACTTTATTTACTGTATTGCCTGTTAATACATTGGTGTAAAATAAAGCTGAGTAGTTTCTAGAAAAGAGGGCTTTAGTAACGGCCTGTACGTCCCCTTAGTTGTCGGAATGCCTCTCTTGTTACTTGGTGACAACTTCGAGCCTTTGTATCTTTGACACTGAAAACAATAAAAAATTTAACAAACTATTTATCACATAAACTTTTACTTACGATAACGTACAGAAAACACTGCAACTTTTCACGTGTCTATTTGCAGAAACAATAGCTGTATGAATTATACTCTTAAAAACATGAAAAATAAAAATATGTAAAAACATAATCTCAGCTTATGCAGAGGATTGTTTAAATCAAATCAATAAGGAAAGAAAATAAATTAAAAAAAACTTTGGTCGCTTGTCTTTTAGGAAATGTTAAGCCCTTATTACCATCCTGTTTAAAACACCATATTGACTGTGTATAATTGTTTATGAAATAAATTTGGATACTTGTCTCGTAACACCAACCTTTACTATCCTCTGGCGACATAACTATAAACAAGGTATATAATTTTTTAAGTACCTATTGATTCTTTCGATACTTCCTGTATTGATTAATTTATAAGTACCCCAACACAATGCTGGCTTCTGATTCCACAAAAGTAGGTTCGAGGATAAGACAGACTTTGCGGCATGTCCTTGAAAATAATCCTTCCAAATAATCAAGCTGTCATTTGAATTCTTGCAAAACACTCTTAAGTCATGCTATGCAAACTACAAAACGCATTTCTTGAGCATGCAAACCTCGGGACAGACTTATCTGAACTATATATAACAATTGCTATATACTTACTTCTCTAATCCAGGCACGGTACAAACTGGAATATAACAAGTAACAACAAATGTATCTTTTGTTTTTGATCAAAATATATAAAAATAACATTTTACCTCTATTCTTTTTATATTTTATTTCTTTTTTATGTGTGTGTGTTTAATTGCATACTGTAAAAATACATAAAGTTTTTCCTTGATGAATGGAAGTAATAACAGAGTGAATTAAGTCATTTTATATAAAAAGTTCTGAAAAATATGTGATAAACCAGGCTCTAGTTTTACAATCATTTCTTAACTATGATTTTCTTTTATTTAAAACTAGAGAACTTTTATCGTATTAGAAATGCAAAAATCAAGAAAACAAGAATATAGATTAATAAGCTTAGAGCAATATTCAGAATGACAGCCCAAATTCATGAATATCTTGAATTAACAAAATCATTCAGCTTTTAAATACGCCAGACTTAGTGTAAGGAAAATCTTAGTTAAAAAATTATTGTGAAACCGAGCCAGAACTGTAGCTAAAAGCTAACCAAAGTGTTTATCATCTCAAAAGTTATGAGGTATTGGTATTTCAAAAAGTACAATCACACTAAAAGTGAATCATTAAGTCTCCAACGACACTGTGTGTAGGAGACTTACTGTCCTTACTCCGTTTCTCCTCTTTATTATTATTATTATTATTATTATTATTATTACAACTTTCCACTCGCGCTCGTCTTCCTTTTTCTTAGAGATGTCTCAATCAATCTCGTAGGAACAATCTATCAACCATGTAGGTATGCAGCCCGCATTTTCGATTAACTATATGACTGCCGTTACCATGAAAACGCGAGGAGTAGGAGGAGGCTTCCGTCATTGTTCTTGATACAATTACAACTCCAATTTTACTATTGTTCTATATTCCTTTGATTGTCAATTTTGATTTTACACATGGCTGGTGTAACTAGCTAGACGGGAGAGTCTTAAGGACCTGAAATCCCTGGCCTCACTTTTTCAATGAAGGTTCATGTATTTTTTTTTTTAATTTTCCACAATTCAAAGGTGTTTTTTTTTTTTTTTTTTTTTTTTGCATTTCGGATTGGGATTTGAAGGTGATCAGTAATATTTGAGTTTAATTATCACTTCAATGTTCAAATAAAACAATATAATTCTCTTAATCCTGTGGGGAATAAAAACCAATTACTTGCATTTATTTTAGAATAGCATTATCAATATATTGGACAACTATACTTGCCGTTTTGCTTGGTTGTTGTTTCTTGAGCGAAACTGGTATTCTAAGATCTCTAAATTTCCGTGAAGACAGCTCTCGTTCGCCAGGACAGAGATGTTTGCGTCTGCTGAGGAAGGCTGCTACATGTTTGGTACAAGATGGTGGATTTTGACAAAACGACAAGATCAGCTGGTCATTTCCAGGTAAAAATGAAAAGACGAACTCATCTGGCGATCCAACAGCTGTAAATTATACAGGTAATGTAGTGTATGACAGATTTTCTTTTCAGCTAAACAGGAGGTTTTTATATGAATTATATGAATTAGTATGTTTATTTTTCATTATTTAATTTTCTTATTCTGTCATTTATAACAATATTTGACATGCATATATTTTACAATCTGTATTACTAGTCACCATAAAAACCTCTTCTGAATGTCTGCTTTAATATTAGACATATTTTTATTTAAAAGAAATCTCTAGTATGCATTGCCATTCAATTAAAGTATGACTTTAAATGGATTTGGTAAACACAATTTTCTCCCTTTACTACATTTCTCATTTCAATAATGTCGCTCAGACCACATATTGGAAAGCAAATATTCCTTGTTGTAGGCCTTTACTAGTACGCCTGGAATCCGTATAATGGACTTGGGGAGTGGCACGTTTGTCTGCGGCGTACTGACGCGGTAAACTAGAACCTTTAAGTCTCATTGAGTATGCGTTGGTACAAGGCAGACCATACAACACACTCGCACTTCACATGCATACATGAAATTCTTTATAGATTAGTCTATAGAGATTAATAAGAAAAATAGTTCTGGTCGAGATTTGCTGAAAAATTGCTGATGCAACGTTAAGCAACATTATACCAACCAACCAAAAATATCAACATTGTGGTTTCCACCAATGTTTTTGTTACAAGATACGTAATTTTATCTATTTAATATTCGAATCGAACATGGCAACTTAATGTCACTGGAATTTACTTCTTAAAATTTAAAATGCGTGAAAGGTAAATTCCCTTATTTTTTATACAATTTTTGATGAGTTTAATATTTTTCTTTTAAATCTTATTGGAAAACCTTATTGATATATATATATATATATATATATATATATATATATATATATATATATATATATATATATATATATATATATATATGCTTACTTGGTGACAAGAGTTGGACATTTACACAGGCACTTCCATGTGTTCGCTGTCGATCCAAAAAGAAGTTCAGTACAACCAGGACCGCTCTTATTTCTAAAAGTACAGATTATACAAATGTTATTGTTACAACTCTAGACGGCAATTTCGGAATACAATTCCCTCATCAGTAGTGCTTGGGCCAAAACTGTGAAACCAAAAGTTTTCAAGGTTTTAAAAAATACCCGAAGGTCCAAAATATTTACCTATGGAAATACTTAAGGGAGTATACCTTAGTTTTTGAGAGTTTTTAAGTTTGAATTAGCAGCAAATTTAGACCGTATAGTAATTCTGACAATACTAAATCATTTTAAACTGAGTTTATGATATACTCAGGTGTGCTTAATCCAAATATGAATAAATTAATATACGTAAAATTACTCATATTATAAATAGATAAATTTTAATACATTATTAGAATCTTCAGGGACTGTTTTGTTAATAACAACTAAATTTAAGGTCACATTCTTCATCAAAACCACTTGCTTCTTAAATTTTAAAATTTCTCAAAATCTAGTTAATCTTAATGACTTTGGATTGGACAAAATACATATCCATCCTTCTATTTTTCTCATTTTAACAATTCCTCACGTTTGATCCGAGAACTACTGCCGAGAAAGTTTATTCCGAAAAGACCGTCAAGTGCTGCAAATTTATAAAAGGTTGAGTAATAATTTATCATTACAAAGGGTGCATGGTTGTCTCTGCCAATTCGGATTAGAAACATATTTAACTATTAGATAATATTGATTAATATATAGTAAATAAGGGAATATCACTATAAAATGCATGTTGAGAAAGCCCGTGAATAAATGGTTCTTTTGCAAATGTTGCAAACAGTTTTCTCAACAGAAATAATAAATGGATAAGGGTAAGATACATTTAGGGTCAGTTAGTGAACAGTATCACACATTTGCAAAATTGACTGCATCAAACACATTGACTCTAAAAGTAAGTTAATTTTCGAAAATAAGTGTATATTTATCCACGTACAAAAAAACAAAATCAAACGAATCATAAGTCTTGTATACATTGATTCAATTCCATTGAAAAATTAAACATATATTTTCCTGGTTTTTCCTTTTTTAAGGAAGCATTCAAATAATTTAAATAAATAAGAGGAAATGAGAAATTATGTGCGTTGTCACTGAAACTTTGGGAGGTCAGTGGTTCGAACTTAACCGTGGTCATAAATAAAACTTCAAATTCGAAATACTGCTGCCTTGTTTGGAGCTCAGTATAAATAGGACAGATGGTGTCGGAATAATGTTACTGGAAGAATGATAATGTCTGTGCATACTGACTCGGTGAGCTAGCACCTTAATGGGTGTGCATTAGTAAAATTTCATACATTTCATTTTTTCAAATAATGGACCTTGTCTTGATATTACTATTTAAGTACAAATGTTGAACATAATATCACCTTCCATATAAATAAGCAATAACGTTGTCTTCAACATTCATGTAATATAAATTGGCATCGAACGGTCTAATACATCCGAATAGGGATGTATCATCGATTAAGTGGTTGTACCATAATCCATCTATCTGAAACGTAGAATCACAACATATCAATTAATGACCAAATCACAAACATAAAGCAAAGACATAAAAACACCGACCAGGGAAATGATCCGGAAGGGTATTCACCATATGTTGAGCCAATTACATCAGTGAAAACAAAATAGAGCTATGCAACGTCTACTATATCAAGAATAATGTTGGATACAGAGACATCATACCGATGTGATATTTAGCATTCTCTTTATCTTTGTGCTTGACGGTTTAATTCAACGTTTCATGAAACTTTTTCAGTTTGTTATATCCAGAAAATATGAATAGATAATTATATTGAGTTTTCGATTTGACTTTTTCTTCAAATGACCTTTAAACTGGACTCAAAGTCATATCCTATTTGTTAACCAATGTATTTTAGGCGATACTTCGGCTTTAATTTCATATACTTGTAATGTAACTATAACCAACTAAGATCTAGCTAAGAATTAAGCACAAACATACCAATTCGTGCCCAAATTAGAACCCCAAACAGCAAAGTAAAACTCCAGAACTATAAACATGGTATAACACGAAATAGAACAAATTCAGATTCGATAACAGGATATATTATTTTCCATTCTTATGATTCTTCCTTGATGGGAACTTATTGTTTTTGTCAATTTCCCTCACATATTATAAAACATCTTTCTTACAATATGCTAAGCCGACCATAATAAAGCCATGTTGGATATAAAATACCTAAGTCACGATGTCTTAAAATATTTATCAACAACCACTAGCACTATTGATTACAGACCTAAGATGTGAATTGACACTTAAAATTAGCCAATTTTATCCTAAACACATTTAATAATTTTGTAGGGAAAATATAAATGTTGATACTTATTTCAGTTTAGGAGAATTAAAACAATATTTCTCTTTTGCATGAATGACCAAAGTGAAAATTCTCACAATTTTGACAATATTGCAATGTACTACCTATTAACAAATTTAAATGAGCATGGTCTAAGGAAAGGCCTCTGGGTTAATTATATGCACTACTTTTGACCGCCCCACATCCGGCCTTATCACGACTGATGTCTACTACCATTCCAAATTAAAATAAAGCGTGATGCAAGTTATTCTCAGGTGAGTACCCTCTTGTCTTTAAACTAGGGTTTTCTGTTACAATGTTATAACTACATTTTTGGTATATTTGTTTTGTTTTTTTTTCTTAAAATCTTTTCTCTCTATTATACAAGACAGAACATAGTCATACCATAACTTAAAACGGAACCACATTGATAAATCATGAACATTAAAAATAACATTCATTTGACTGACCTTGTTCATTGGAAACCTTTTTTCATTTGACACATCACGACCAGAGCAAGTTTTATATCCGTTACAGAATGTAAGTAATTGCACGAAGCCAATAACCTTCAATATTAAATTTTCCATATTTATTCCTGTAGTTTATCTAAACAAAGAGCTATTTAAAACTGGGAAATTTTAAATATCACTTAATATATACAGAAATAAAAACGATAAATGATGTTTACGAAACATAAATGTTTTTGACATATCATTAAAAATTGACTAGTTCGTTATTATATTATCATCATATTATAATAAATTATTTATGATACGCCACAAAGAATAATGTATCTTACGTATTTTTATCAGGAACTTATTCATACGATTATAATCAGTGGTTTTAATTTATATTTGTAATATTTTTTCTGATTTTCATTCGTCTTTTATTTGCCTTTGATTTGCATAATAAATTCACTTTATCAAATTTTTTATTGCTGATATCAATAAAATAAAAGACAGTAGAAAATTATTTTAATTGCTAAGAGTCGTCAATATTCCATATGTGAAACTCCTATGTAATCCTGTAAATGGTCACAAAAATATCACCGTGTATTCCTTTTTGCAGCAACTAACACGGTAGCCCAGTGTTAGAGTGCTTGCTCCGTGTGGGAGGTCGTGGTTTGAATCCCGTCCGTGTTTGACCAAGACTTGAAAGTAGTTTGGGATCTTTCTTTTGCCTAGCACTTGACATTACGAAATGAAAGTCACGGTTCTTTTGCATGGGAACTTAAGAAAACAAAGGCCTTATGTCACGGTAGGCGTGGCATGATTAAAAACCAATCTGTATAATGCCATCATCGCAACACACGGGCAAAATGTCTGTACAATCGCCTACAACTGACATATAGTTAGTTACAAGCAATCCAAGTTTACACCTGTGATGTTTAGTACTCCATTTTTTTTCAGCTAACATATTCTAATCGATTCATCGATATTAATCCATGCATATTAGGTTATAATTAATATCGTATTTTTCAGAATCTTGATATTATTTTTACTCTCAATTTTGATTACTCAAGTGGTGGGTGTAGCTAGCTAAACAGGAGGTGCTTACCGTTCTTGGTCACCCGGCCTCTTTTTTCTGGTGCAAGTTCACATGTTTAAACTATTTTTTTGGTTTCAAAGTTTTTACTTTGCTTTTGGATTGTGATTTTTTATTATTTTCATCAAGACAAAATTTCAGTCTAACGTCGAGTGCCATAATCAGTTGTTCAAAAATGTGTTTTCCTGCCCAATCTCCTGTTTTCGTGATTTTGACTTACATATTTACCGATGTCGTTCTATCTCTTAATAATCATAAAATTGTAGATTATGTGAATATATTAATGTCCTCTATCACAGTCAGCTTGCTTGAAATAAACGATACGATTAATTATTCAAGTTCTGCTTCATATTTTAACATATACCTGAATTTTGACTCGCACCAAAGGCTATAGTTGAAGCTATAAGATACGCGATGACCTCATTTTTTTCTATTGTCAACTTTTCTATTTATGTAGCAATATAATTGCATCTCTAGCTTATTTTGTATTTATTTCACAAATATGGCAGAGTTTGTTCCCACTACGAGCACTCCATGCAATGAATCAAAATGGTTTCAAATAAAAGATTGACCAAAAGATATTGCAAGTCATGGTTTGTCAAAGTTCTCAAAATCTTTATGGTCGTCATCACAATAATATTGATAAGTATGATGTCTCTCTATCCAAAAGAACCATGACAATATTTGACTTTCCGTAGTTCCGTTTTATTAATTCTCAATTTCGGTTACACACTTGACGAGTATAGCTATTTTAAAAGGAAGCGCTTATCCTTCCGGAGCACCCGGTTTAAATTCCCTAGTGGAAGTTTACGCATTTAACTTAATTTGCCAGTTTGCAAGTTTTTACTTTGTTTTGGGCTATCATTATGACAGAGTAGTATGTGTATTTTGATTTCTTCATAAGCATGATCCCGGTTACATTGGGTTCAGCAATGTCAATAAATTTTCGTTACGAATTCCTTTCTGTTTACTCTTTCTTGAGCACCTGATCTCACTTCCCTGGTGGACGTTCACGTGTTACTGACTCTATAATATAATTACATATAATGCCAGTTTTAATTTTACAGCAGCAGACGGCCATTTCGGAATACAATTCCTCATCAGTAGTGTGTGGACAAAAATTATGAAACCAAAATTATTTTGAAGATGTTGAAAAGCTACCCAAAGGACCAAAATATATTTAAAGATTAAATTCAGAACAACTTTTAATTTTTTAATCTATTTCTTCACAGCCTTTCCTAACACGATAACGTAATTATGTAAAGCGTATGAATTCATAGAGGCGAAAAAGAGGTCGAGTGTTCCAGAAGAGTAAATCATATAATGAATTATTTTAGACTTTCTTGTTTTACATAAAAAACCATGTTACGCAAAATTGTCTGAAATAGAAGAGGGATGTGAAAACTTTTTTGAAACAGATCTACAATTCAACAACAAACACGACAAGATATACACCTCCGGAGCAAAAGTTATGTCACCCATGATATAGACAAAAGTAATCAGGGGTGACACTACTTTTGCTCTAGGGTTATATCAAAATATCAAATAACGAAATCAGGCGGCAAAAGTACTGACAAATAACAACGTTATCACAAATTAACTATTTATTGATTCAAACCTGTTCCATTATTATACATTACATCACCTTTATCAATGCATGAATTCTTTTTGGCATGCTATGTTTTAATAACCATATTAGACAAAGAATAACAGAAACGACAGACACAAAATCAACCATTATAAAACTTTCTACTTTGGACTAAATGTTAAATCGCCCATTATAGTACCATCGACATGACCTTCATAATGACTATATGAACAACCAGTGTTCGAAAAATTCGAACAATGAGAAAATTGAAAATAACGCCTCTTGCTAAAAAATAATGAACAACCGCCTACATAAATATGTAGACCGAAACATAAGGCTTCTTCTTGTAAACCATAAAGTTCAAAAGAATAATTCAGTTCATAACGTAACGTGATATGTGTAGCTAGCTAAAAAAGATAGCTGCACTTCCGGCCTCACTTCGAAAGTTAAAGTTTAACGTGTTTAAATTATTTTAGTCTCTGCTCCTTCCGGAGCACCTGGCCCCACTTCCCTGTTGGAAGTGCACGTTTCTTATCTAAGTTGTCAGTTCCAAAGTTTTTATTTTGCTGTGATTTTTTGAAAACAATTATACAACACAACAGCAAACGCGACATGATATACAGCTCCGGAGCAAAAGTTATGCCACCCCGATATAGGCAAGTAATCAGGGGTGACACGACTTTTTAATATTAGTATTATTATTATTATTATTATTATTATTATTATTGTTATTATCAGTTCGTACAGTTTGACTTTGTTTTCAAGATTTTAATGTAGATATAGACCGGGATGTTGTTTTAAAATAAAATCATTGCATATACATTACGATGCTCCTTATTGTATGTATTGAACTAAAAGTTACCTTGCCTATGTTAACATTCTCAGTGTTACTTTATAAAACGCCATCATATCGCGACATTGTGTCAGGGACATTTATATACATCATTCATTTCTAACATGAACTCGTACATATAAAAAACCAAAGGGTGTCGTGATTATTAAAGTTATTTTTAATATAAAAAGATAAAACCGTAAATCTCTTTCATGTCAATTTCTATAAGTTTTAAATCATATTCTTTTTTATTATTAAAACCCCGTTTCTCAGGGTTTGTAACCACATTTTACAAAAAAATATTATTTTGTTTTCTAGTAACCTCATTTTATTAATCAATCATTCGTTTAAGGTATTTTAAAGATGGAGTTGTTGGGAATAGAATTTCTTTCAGTTTTAAGTGAAATTGAAAATTTTCCGGAGTGTACAGACTTTTTGAAACAAGATTTGGAGCAGGGACTGACATTGTACATTAGACCACTCCCTAAGAAAATGATACAACTACCAAAAAATGTAATTTTTTATAAAACGTGCCCACAATATCTGAAAACTGGGTCTTAGTAATAATGAATATAGTATAGTCAATTGTATTGATTTAATAGTTCCAACAAAAAATCCGTGATCCTTTTCCTTTACCATTTCTACATCTTATAAACATTTGGATTTCCACGATGTTTGACCGAGCATTACTTATAAGTAATTTAATTTTAATTTTAGCAAAATAAAAATAAGTTTAGTCATAATATACTGAGGTATGAATATTCAAAGGGGTCAAGAATATACCATTCGTTTCTGTGTTAAAATAACTGCTACCGGTTTCAAAAAAAATACACTATCTGATTTATGTGGCATTTACATTTCGTTCCACAAAAATATTACCATCTAATTTTCATAAAGAAATGTCGCCCCCTAATACAATAAAAGTAGGAACAAAAATACAAATTTATCAAAAAGCATTTCATTTAGAAGTGATTTACTTCGAATCAGTGACATTGATTGATATCAAACTAATTGATAGTAAGTATGTTGTAAAATCACCTCTTGCTTGAATGCCTTCATATATTTCCGTATTAGGTCACTGGATCACTGTGTAACTAATATATATATATATATCACATGAACTTTTTTTCACTTTAAAATTTACGCGAAAAAGACTTATATTACACATACTGTTTTATATTCATTATGTGTTTTGAATTTATTGACAAATATTATATCACGCGCACGTAGTATTTCGAGCCAAATTTGTAAATTATATACAAAAACTGTACGGATTAAAAGATGATTGTTTTACTTTAAACATATATTTCGTTTAAAACATTTAATTTGAAAAGTAATGGTTAACCTATATCCTCTTATACAATAAAATGATTTTTGACATAAGTATTGTTTATGTCTAATAAATTTAAAATTGGATGTTTTACTTTTATATAAAGAATTGCTTTTATCATGAGATTTAGTGTGGTAAATTATCTAAATTATTCACTTCAATCAGATAATTTATGTAATCGATCATATTTATATTTATAACAATTTGACAGGACTGATGTCTGTGTATTCTAAATAGCCATGGATACATTTTACTACCCATAGAAACATGTTCATTGTATTATCAATCTTGATAACTTACATTACAGATATCACTAGCTAAACAGCAGGCGTTGACCCTTCAGAATCATCTGGCATCAATTCCCTAGTCGAAATTTACTTTTTTAACTTAATTCGCCAGTTTCGAATTATTACTTTGCTTTTGGTATTGTTATTTAAAGATAGAATATTTACAATCACGTTATTTTTGCTTCAATGCAGAGTTCGTCCTCGATTCTACTTTGTTACTCGATGCAGATAAATGGAGCACGCGAGTTTTTTCACAACGCAGGAATACACTACAACAGTGACCCTGGCCTTTATCCTCTGCAATCTTACAAATTCATCGTTTTAATTTTAATATGAAAATGTCACGGAA
Source organism: Anadara kagoshimensis (assembly GCA_021292105.1). Classification (NCBI taxonomy): domain Eukaryota; kingdom Metazoa; phylum Mollusca; class Bivalvia; order Arcoida; family Arcidae; genus Anadara; species Anadara kagoshimensis. The sequence continues at coordinate 14,748,886 of CM037867.1, read as the reverse complement.
TAGAACAAATTTTAATTAATTAATTAATTAAATAATAATAAATGAATTATTTAAGTTTAGTTAAGCTTAGTAAAGTAATTATTTTTTATGCTACGAATGTCAATTGTTCTGTGTGGGCGCGGTCTATTCAATGATCAATGATGCCGACAGTTGGAACAGTAAATTTTTAACGAGGTAGTTACAGTTGCTTTTCTTTTATGAAAAGTGTCAGAATGTCAGTTTATATTTTGTGCTTATTTGAAACAGTTACAAACGATTGTAAATATAAGGATTGACATTTGCTTTGACTGTACTGCATAGAGTTATGCAGTAGAATGTACTGTCTCAAACAACCATGAAAGCCGTTCTACTGCATAATTTCATGCAGTACAGTCAAAGCAAATGTCATTCCATAATTAGTAGGTTTGTTCTATTATATATTTATAATAAGAAATAAACGCTAACGGTATTGTCTTCTACAGCAGCATTATTCTATAAGTATGCCCTCATCAGGGCATATAGCGTTATCCATGTCTTTACGTACGTCCCAGAATCCGTTTCAGCTCTATTACTTTTGTATAAAAAGTGGTGTCTAAGTGATATTTACAAGAGATATACAGTATGGAAAGACAATGTACCGCGTACTTAATTAGGGTCATCAAGATCTAGGTCACACTTTGCACTTGTTTCATGCATGTCCGCCCTATAACGTTTGTATAAAAAGGTATCAATGTGATTTTTACCAGAAGTATATATTATTGGAAAGATGACCTGCCATGTAAAATATTGGGGTAATCAAGGCCATCAAGTTCACCGTGCCATAAAAAAACGTTAAAAATAAGCACTTTTTCTTTCGTGTTTGCTCTAAAATTTTGTATAAAAAAGGTATCAAAGATATATTCATCAAAATAGATACACGGTATGGAAAGACGATAGGTCGCATACTAAATATAGGTCAACAATGTAAGGTCAAAAGACCATAAAAATTGAAAGTTGCACTTTTTCATCCGTGTCCCCTCTATAACTTTTGTATGAAAAGAGGAATCAAAGTGATATTCGCATGAGATAAAGACGATGTTTTGTGTACTAAATTGGGGTCAAGGTCACAGGGCCATAAAAATTACGTTTTTTCATCCGGTTTACTCTATAACGTTTGTATAAAAAAAGAAGTATCAAAGTGATAATTGCAATATACACAGTATGGAAAGAGACTGTGTGTCCAAATTTGGAGTCAACAAAGTCAAGCTGCTGGGTACTAACTATTCAATTCTTTTAGCCTCTAGGAAAGTTTATAGGATTATTAGTCATGTACAAACATCTAGGTCCATTAAACAATTTGATAATAATTTTGATACCATAATTGCACCTGTTTCATTGATACAATTGTTTAACACAATAGGCTATTATTTATCAATTTAAGTGATGAGAAGCTCCACCTTGTACCCCTCACAGTTCACTGGTAGTTAACCAATCAATATACGTATTTTAATCAAAAACAAACATACTAATCCATGTCAAATTCACAAACCAGAAGGAAAGTAAAACTTTTGGAAGTGACAAGTTAGGTTAGACACGTTAACTTCCACCAGGGAAGTAAGACCGGGTGCTCCGGAAGAGTAAGACCCTCCTGTTTAGCTAGCTACACCCGCCACGTCTGTAATCAAAATTGTGTGAAAGGAACATGGAACATGGAACAAAACTGTGATGACGGCCATAAAACTTTTTGAAGGCCTTGAAAAGCCTAGGCTTGCAATATCACGAGTCAACAATTTATTTGCAAGCAGCCTACTTCGTTGTACAAATTCCCCGTAGTGGTAACAAGCTCTACCATAGCGTATTAATTGGGAAACAAATACACCATACCATAAGCAGGAGAAGCAGGTATATTGCTGCATAAAAAAGGAAAGTTGACAATAGAAAAATTTATGTCATCATGTTTGTCATAAAGTATCAAATGTAGCCTTTCTTGTGCGTCGTAATTCAGGTATAAGTCTAAATATGAAGCAGAACTTGAGGAATCAGCCGTGTCTTTTATTTCAGCTCACTAAGATAGTCTCTAAATTTATAATTGTTATTAGTTCATTTAATTGTTAATTGTGCATTAAAACAGGAAATAAACATTGAAAATAGGGCTTACTTAGAACATGTAATAGTTTAATGTCATGTACCAGTCTTAGAATAAGTGACCACATACATATTTCACATTGCTTTGAGATTGTGATTTTGACAAGGTTTGGTTTGTATGGCGCATTGTGTACTTGTCAATACTTTGTTTTTTGTTTCGTTGTATTGTGTTTGCATATTCAACATAATGTCCCAGTTTTTAAAGGTTTTAATTTGCTTTAAGATCGGATTAAGCCGTTTGATATAGTAATAATTTGAATTCAAGAATAAAGTAACTATCCCATCTAACCCATGGAATTTATAATTGTTTTGTGGTTAAAATCAATTTTGAGCTATTTTTGTTGTTAGAGTTATTTTAAATTTTGAATTATATTGTGAACAATGTAATTTTGACAACAAGCTATAAAAACAAATTACAGTTTATATTTAAATTCGTTATACTAGAAATATGGGTCAGATGAAAGCGAAAATTTGACGTCATAAACACGAGGATCTCGAGTTCTATTATTAGGTACTAACATAGAGTACTTAAATACTTTGGAAATTCAAATACAAAAACAACATTGTTTTTGAAATAAAATGTATAGATGATGATTTATGTTGTAAGTACCGCTATAGTACTGTTTTTATTCTATTTTCAATACATTGATAAAGATGACGTAACGTGTCATTTCAGGTCAAATTTGTCATTAAAATATAAATACTGTCAGAAATAAAGATTAATTTATGACAAAAATACATGTTGTCTAAGAGATTTCAAATTAAATGATTTACGTTTATTGCGACAATAGTATTTATAGTATGAACTCTAGAGTAAGAGTGTGTCATAAATGATCTCACTTATTCACTTCAAACAACATTGAACTTTCAATCATTATCAAAAACAAACATACTAATCCTTGTCCCAATCACAATCCAGAAGCAAAGTAAAGACTGTGTAACTGACAAATGAGATTAGATACGTGTACATCCATCAGGAAAGTGAGCCGGGTGCTCCGAAGGGTAAGCACATCCTGTTTAGTAGCTACGTGTTTAATCAAAATTGTGTGAAATGAATAGAACTATGGGACGTCAAATATATTCAGGGCAATCTGTGACACAGAGACATCATTAAATTATTAATACTGTGAGGAAGATTGATTTATGACATAAAACAGACATTGCGTCTAAAAGATTTTGAATTTAATGATTAAAGTTTACTTTAACAAAATAATTTATAAAATAAGTGTGATAAATTGTCTCACTTATTCACTTCAATGAACAATAAACTATCAATCATTATTACCGTATTAAATTATAAAATAGTTTTATGTACGGATAAAGCAGTTCAATTTTTTTCGATATAAAAAAAATAAATAATCACACTTATTTTTCCAAAGTGATTTTTCAGGGACTATAAACAACAATATGACTTTTAAAATTAAACTTGTGAAATAAAATTGCTTCTGCATTTAACAGTGAAAACATCATAAAATTAGTCCACAAAAGTTCTCTCTATATCGCTTTAAATAAGTGAAATTAAAATAAAATCAATGGACCTAATTCCAATATGACCAGCAACAAAATAAATCTTTGACGTCATGTTCGCATACTATGACGTTATTGTCATAAGGGTTGTTTTTTCATGGAGCGGCTCATTTGTTATTCAATATATTCATAACTAAGATAGGTCAGTTCTAGATGGTCTTGTGTTCGAACCCCGGATATGGCTTATTTAGCCGAGCACTCGACACTTGGTAATGAAAGTCATCAGAGACCTTAATACCTGTGTCACGTGTCATGGCACATTGTCCTTTGTGTGTTGCAAATGGAAAAATATTTATGCTACTTTAAATATAATGAGATATTTTTGGATTGGGTAAATCCTTATCCAATGCCCAAGATGTTCCGACAAAAGCACGGCATGCTTAAATTTCAGACAAAAAGAAGGAAAACTCGGCCCGAATTGTGCCATTTAATGACGTAACTGACAAAAATACGTCATTATTTGCCGTAAAGCTCCTTTGGTACCGTGAAACGGCCAATGTCGGAACATAAAAGGCATTGCCAGCGATACGTCAATTAGTCCATCAATGGATTGGTCAATCATACAGACAATCATTAAATATACATTGTTATTTTTATGAGATTGGTGTAGATCGCAGATGAATTAAAATAGAAACGTTGCAAAGTTCTTTACCAGGCATGACCAGTAAAATAGTCTGCTCTAAAACAGCTAATAAAATTTGTGTTTATCTAGGTCTCAATGACATGGAGAAACTGACTGAAGCATATATCGCCTTTGACTTTGTATATGATGTTAAGTTACCACTTGAAACCCCCAGTACTAGTAAAATTCACATTCATAAAGCAGCTTGGTGGATTGACCCTTTAAGACATGGGTCGGTGATCTTCCCTACTTCACTAGGTGACAACGTATCTCCATGTAACTTGTACTTAAATTGTTTGATTCACTTCAAACTGTAGTTTCATTAAAAATGTTCACCACTCAGTAACTGTAAAATTTCTACGCCAGGTAAACATACTCATTTTTGATAAAGAAGACCATATGTATTGTGCAACATATATATGTCGTTGTACCAAATTCTATTGTTTTATCAGGGACAATGCAAGCCTAGGCTTATCAAGGTCTCAAAACGTGTTATGGCCGTCATCACAGTATTGTTGATAAGTTTGATGTCTCTGTGTCCAGTATTGCCCTTGATATATTTGACGTCCCATAGTCCCATGTTCCTTTCACAAAATTTTGATTACACCAATGGCGAGTGTAGCTAGCAAAAAAGAGATGCTCACCCTTCTGAAGCAACCGGCCTCACTTTTTGGGTGGATGTTTACTTGTCTAGCCTAACTTGTCAGTTCCAAAGTTTTTTCTTTGGTTCTGGATGGTGATTCGGACATGGATTAGTATGTTTGTTTTTTGTTTATTATATAAGTCGATGTAGGAACTATGTACATGATTAAATTATATCAAGATTGGACACAGCTTTTATTCATTTATTCCATTACACATTATTAGATAATTGATGTAACAGCAAAGAGTTTTAGCAAAACATTGATACTGTAAATTAGCCTTACATACTATATGCAACAATATCCTTAATGTCATTATAAGATTCATAGCGAAAGATGTCAATGAAACAGCCACTTTTTATTTGCAGTTAGCCTGATAAAAAATAACATATCAAAGACTAATATGAATTGTGAACTTTACAGTTGAAGATCTTTTACTGCAATATCGTTTTGATATGTGCCATGAGAACCCGTCAGTAACGCAATCGTTTGTTTCGTCGGCCATGACCTCGGCCTTGTCCATGCAGCTGTCTAAATGCGTTTGTGTTACCTGCCTACAATTTCTAGATCGTGTATCCCGAACACTGTAAATGAAAAATTAATTGTCTATCATTACATTACAACACATCACATAAATTTGCTAGATAAATTATTTTCGATCGCTTATAACTTGGCAATGACACAACAATGCATAAAACATATTCACAAACACAATTTTGTTGCCCTTTAAATATTTCTTTTAAAACATGTTAATGCAATATTAAGACTTGAAACATTTTTAAAAATAAAATGTTGAATTTTGAGTCATATAAAAGGGTATTTCTTATTTACACGCATGGGTTCGCTAGCTATAGAACGGATACTAACCCTTACAAAGCAAACTGATTGATTTTCTTATGTGACGCCAGTTTATGAAGATTTTACTTTGCTTTTCGTAAATTGTTATTTGAAATCGTTATTAATATGAAATAGTTTGCAAAGAAGAATGCATCAACTATCTTCAAAAACAATTACAATGATTTATGATTTCCCGGTTGCCATTTAAAGCCCATTTTTTTTATTTTACCTCGCTTCAGTTTAAGAAATAAATGAACTGTGGCAGTAATATGGCATTGATGACATTGCAACTCACTAGGGTCTTATTAAAGGGGTGTCGTGTTCTATGAATTGTTCGAATGTAACAGTTGACAATGTAGAAATTACCTAAACTTTAACATATGCTATATACTTACTTCTCTAAACCCGGCATGGTGCAATCTAAAATAAAACAAGTGGAATTTCTATTTAATCATTTGTGTAGATTTGTTTTTGATCATTGAAGTTCTTTACGTATCTGGTTGTTTGGTGCTCAAATAAAGACAGTGACTTAATAAATCGATCTGCAGATTTTTTCAATTTTGAAGTATCACCCAAATTGAATTTTTTTTAAATTATACAGAACTTGATAATTGAGATTAGCTTTGAAAAGACATATGATAATGGCATATTAGTAGATTTCTTGTGTTTGTTTACAAAAATTATCATTAAAATTATTAAAGTTGTTTCATATAGAAAAGGGTAAATATTACAAATCCTAAAGTGAATGACTTGGTTAATATACTAAGATTCTAACCACATGGTCATTATATCATTATAAAGGATTTACTTGAATATATTTACATTTATGATGTTTCATTGTATTAAACTCTGTTTTAGACCAAATGAAGTTATAGGACTATAATTACATTTGCTAATGTGACGTCACTCATTTCTTGCTGACACCTATGCTCGTGACGTCATTGATAGGTTGTTCCAGGAATTGGAATTGCATGTCGTACACGACAGTGTTTCAAATTTATTTCAGGATTCAAAAACAAATATAAGATTTTAAAAAATGCCAAACGTAAATATAACCATTGAACTGTCTAGAAATGGCGTTTATAGTGCTATAACATTGCCGTGCAAAGCAAACTAGTGATAACGCGCTAGCGAATATCAATCATTCGTAACGAAAAAACATCATAATAACAAATACTTAGTCTGAGTCAAGATTTAAGTATTCAAATATAATGCTCTACTGTTTTAAATTATAAGTACAAGAATATTTAGATATTTGTGTTAAACAAATTGAATCGGTCCATTTAGGATAAAATCGCATCAAACCAGTGCGGTGCATTTTAAAATGATAAAATATAAGGTATGAAATATGCCAATACAAACACAGCATATGAATTTATGGTCTTGAATTGAAATCCCGTAAAATTAACCGTTTGTCAAATTTTATCTTTGACAAATTGATCAACATGCAGAAATTTCAAACTTGCCATCTTGAATTTGGACCAGATCATTCATTGATTGTTTTCGATCGGTACAATGATCTCATATTCAACAATTATTATTATATCGGATCTCCAAAACTTCAATATTCAAACAGTTTTCAGCTTATGTCGACTTTATTTATTTATTATTTTTTTATTTATTAATTTATTTATTTATTTATTTATTTAAGAAGAATCTAATATTTATGAGGTATAAAGTTTTGGAGATTCGATATAATATAACAAATATTTCAGGGCATCGTATGAAATGCATTATTAAAATCTAATAAAATCTAAAATGTCAAAATTTGACCGTAAGGGACGTTTCTACTTGGACGGGCTCATATATAGCTTACCGTTTGATGTTGGATTTAGTTGGTTGTTCAGGGAGGCCGGTATCCTAAGTTCTCTGAATTTGCTGAGGAACAATTCCCGTTCTCCGGGGCAAAGGTTCCTTCGTCTGGTAAGAACAGCTGCTACACGTGTGGTACAAGATGGTGGATTTTGACAAAACGACAAAAGTAGCTGATCATTTCCCGGTAAAAGTGAGTAAATAAATTCTGCTGCCTCTCCAGCAACTTCTGGAATTGAAACAAATGCAATTCACATTTTCAACGTTTTCAAACTTTTGACAATGCAGTTCAATCAATATATTATAAATGTGTCCAATTTTCCATAATCAATACACAAGAAAAAGACTTTTTGAAATTGACCTCACAGACCTGTAATTTATATAGACAGGGTTATAGCTGTTAAACGCCTCGAATTTGAATGCAACGATTTCAATACCCGGATAAATGCTACTTGTCAAAATGATTCTACTCAGAGGGTAATAATTCATTGGAACATCTGTACAGTTTCCCTGTTAGTTTGTGCTGAAAATAATGATCATCTAAAATAAATGACAGTGTTCACGAATCAGATGTGGTTTGTAAGGGAATTATTTAAGTTTAATCATGTGGGCAAAATAGTCACGGAAAGGGCAAATTATATATAGCACTATAATAGGTGACCTATCTAAAGCATTTAAGATCCAGCTATTAAATGTTTAAATGAAATTATGTTTTTAAATGTATAAAAAAATCGTTTCGATTTCGACATAAAGGGTCTTACTGTTAAACTGCTTTCCATATTAAATGCAATGTTCAACATCTATTATAAAATATCTATAGTCCGATCACATTTTCAGTGATGAAAAAACATGTTTTGAATGGGTGGTGTGATTCAAACTTAGATATCTTACTTAATGTAACTTCAATAGACTCGAAATTTCGCATATGTGATAAAAACATTTTTTTTACATATTTTCCATATTTTTTGCAAATATTTCAGCTTTTTAAACCTTTTTCCTTTTAATTTATATGAATAAATTTTAATAAACTTTTTTGATAAAAGTTTGTTGAGAAATAAATACTTGTTCGTTTCCAGTCTTGTTTTAGAGGTAAGTATTTAAAAATACTATTTTTCTATCTAGATAGTAAAAGTTGTAATATTCACTGTAGTTGTTGAGTTTTTTGGAGTTAAAATTTAGCAATTAATTGAAAGGTAGCTGTTGTCCCTCTGATATTTTGATATGGTATATCCGACAGTTTCATTCATATAAGCCATTAAGAACTTAGTTCATGCGATACGGGCTTATACAGGTGTTCCTATTCCTAACCAGTTTACGTCATGGACTAGCTATTGCACTTGTTTAAATGAGCGACAGGTAAAACAGCACAAACATAAAAATCAAAAATAAAATTCATTTATTACACTTGTTTGGCCTAGAGCGACAATCTTTTTGCTTTAGTGTTTTAAAACTACAAAACCTTTAAGCTCATCTAAGAAAACTGAGCTGTTTTTCAAAAGATGAAGTTATTGGCCATAAAGCATTTTACTACGTGATTCGCATCGTTTGACTTAGATGTGCGCTTGGTAAAAACTGGTTTTATTTGATTTTTAGACTTAATATAAGAATTTAACCAAATTGTTTCAACACATGTTATAAAAATAACAGATCTACATATAGCATAAATGAAATTTGAGGTAAGTAATCGAAGATCTTTTTAAGGCACATCGGTATTCATCACTGAAAAAGGATCAGACTATAGTATCAAATAAATCACTATTGTACGCGCTGGTTTCTCAATTTAGGACCAATAATCATTATATTTTAATAGTTTGAATCTACATACTAGGACGCCTTACTTCATTATCATATTATTAATATTGGGACCACAAGTTGAAACCTTTTCGAAATTCTTTTCGTCAAGCTGATTATTTTCAAATATAAGTATATTTTGAGATTAAATTTAGAATTTCAAGTTAATAAACAATCAATAGAAAACAGACGGTAAACTCAGCTAAAGTAAGTTCCTGTTAAAATATAATTGTACCTGGTGATATGAGCTGAACCAACACACAAGGACTACGAGGTGTCCGCTGTCGATCCAAAAAGATTAGATTAGTACAACCGGGTCCACTTTGGTTTCTAAAACGTAATTAAATATCCATTATATATATTATTGATAAGAACATTACAAATAAAAGACAATTACTTTGACTGTAACCTTTTTTAAATTGTCAGCATTGGCGATACTTTTAATATAAATGATTTAATAAAAGATTATACGGAATAGATGATACAACCATATTATATAGTTATGCTCATAGCCACGAAGAATCAACATATTACATTTTGTACCAGTTTGAATTTAACAGCACTAGCCGGCTGTCTTGGCATACAATTCCTTGTCATAAGTACCTGGATCAAAGTTGTGAAACAAAATTTTCCACGATGTTGAAAAACACCGACATTTATATCAACAAATTAAGCTTAAGCGATACTATAAAAACTAAGTAGAAAGAAGCATATAATCGACGGACACGGTTCTTAAACGGAGTAAAAAGAAAATAAGAAAAAGTGTTCACACTTGCACTAGCAAACGCAAACTAAAATTAAATACTATAAAATAAAATATTATCATTACCGAATAAGAAAAGAAAAATAGAAACACATGCAACTGGCAATTATAAAATTCCCGAATTTAGACAAGAAATCCTTAACATAATATATCATTCCGACACGGTAAGTATGTTTGTTGTTAATAAGTACAAAAAAATAGCAATACTAACTTCGTAAATAATACAACTTAAACAATCTTAAATACCTTCCATAAAAATATCTAATCGCATTGTTTCCAAAAGTCATATAATAAAACTTGGCGTCAGTTGGTGTCAAACTACTAAAAATTGTATTATCCTCAGTAAAGTGCTGGTACCATAATCCGTCAAGCTGAAACAAATACAAAATTGATAATGTAAGTTTTTCGATATTGATAAAATTCGATTTGTATATATGTACGAGGGGAAGTCAGAAAGTTTATAGAATAGCGTATTCAGTGAAGCGTAACACACATTTTCTTTACTATTTAGAACACAACATTCCGGCATTTTAAATATATCAAGTTTATTTGTCACAACATATTTCTGTAATGCTAAAAAGCATTCAAAGTTGGAGACCATCAAGCAATGGTGGGAAATCAAAATGTTAAGTTTAGGCCAGTAATAAAGTTCCTCACAGTAGAGAGATCAAATGCCAAAGAAATTCACCGCCGAATGGCCGAGGTGTACGGTAACAGTGGTCCTGCCTATTCCACAGTGGCAAAATAGTCAGCTGATATTAAACGCGGGCACAGCTCACTGAAAGAAGACCCACGGCCACGTCGGCCAGCCGATACCATCACAAAAAAAATTGTCACGTCTGTGGAGACCCTCATTATGAATGATTGTCGAATCAGGATTGATGACATCGCTAGGGAGTGTGACATTTCACATGGAAGTGTATACAAGGTTATCCACGAGCATCTTGGGATGTCAAAAGTATCCGCAAGATGGTTCCCCAGAAACCTTTATGTGCAGGATCGCTTCCAAAGACTCCAGTCTTGTCGGGAGCTTTTTGGCATTTATAATGTTAACCCAGAGAGCTTCCATTTACGTTTAGTAACTGGTGATGAAACATGGATTAATTATTAGGACCCAAAAACTAAAAAAAGAGTCCATGCAATGGAAGCACCCCGGCTCACCCCCACAAAAGAAATTCAAAACCCAACCATCAGCTGGCACAGTCATGGGCACTATGTTTTGGGATTCTAAGGGTGTTCTGTTAATCAATTAAAACTAAAACTGGTATATTATGCAATTATAAACCTGCTGGAATCTCTATCACTTGGGCTTACTATGCTGATCTAATGAAACAGCTAAAAATTGCTATTAAATTAAAAAGGAGGATTAAGTTGAGCCGAGAGGTATTGCTTCTTCACGACAATGCTCCTGTTCACAAGTCAAGAATTGCACAAGCACCGATTGATGAATGAAGTCCGAACAACTTAATCACCCATCCTACAGTCCCGATTTGGCACCCAGTGATTATTTACTATTTAGAAATTTGAAATCCCATTTACGGGGAATCAGATTTCCTGATGATGATGGACTTAAGGCTGCCACAGAGGCATGGTTTCAGGACCAAACTGAAGACTTCTATTTCAAAGGTAGAAACAGTCTGAAAGAAAAGTGGGCTAAGTGTAATGGGGTAAATGGGGACTATATTGAATAATAATAATAAAATTTATGGTTTGTTGCGGCAATATATGCCCCGTTTTATGAATTTTTTGACCTCCCCTCGTATATATGTAAACTGTTTTTATATTAGCGTTCGAACTATTTTATCCAATATACATTGCTTTCCAAAAAAAAACAAACCAGGAGGTTTAGAATAAATTGACTCATTAACGTATATGACAAACTTTTCTCTTGTTTTATTTAATGGCTTTAATTAAAATGTCAATAATTAATATTTAAATGGTAGTGTTATTACATATGTGATTTTAAAATATAGAACAATTGTATCAATTGGGCATATTTGACTCATTGTTGAAAACGAAATAAAAATGTCTTGTCCAGTCAATATGGCCTTGACTAAGGTGTTTTGAAATGCACCTTTCCATGCACAGACAGAGTAAATCATTTGAAATAATATAATTTTTACTTTTCATCTGTTTTTATTAATACAAATTACATTCAATTTATTAGCGCTATTATTTTGTATTATTTGCTTGTTAATTTTAAAACATAATCTTGATTTCTGATAACTAATTCTTTCTATTCGTATATGGAAGAACATTATTAGGCAGATATTTTATCAAAAACAGACAAACAGATCCGAAATTGAAAAACAATAAAAGATTTTGTAAACATGATTTTGATTAAATCTAGACCGCAGTAAAATCTACGTTTTACGTTCGAAGTTATGACGTCGCGTGGTGTTAAAGCTACGATTACATCATGTATTCCTACACGCTGGTACACGCGCTTTTGTTTACAATACGTAATAAGATAATTCTGCGTTGTAAACAAAGATTTTGTTACATTTTAGTATTGATACTTTTTCGGCATCTGCATTTTGAACAATAAAATCATATACCTTTGTATATCGGTGCCTAAGTGATAGGACTGTTTTGTGGCGTAACGATATAGGTCTACAGTGATGCCTCTGTCTGTACTAAACAGCGTCTAACTGAAGCATTGAGAATCTCCATTTATTTAATTACTTTTTGCATTATTGTTTTTTATTTAAATTTAAATGAAGATAACAATGTTACATTTGAAGAGTTCCGACCGTAAAACGTGGATTTTACTGCCAAAAATACCCTTAACCTGGCTCTGCAGAACTCATTTTGCGACAGTAAAATCTACGTTTTACGGTAGGAAGTCTGCAAATGTAATCTTTTACTACCCACGATGATAACACAGATGTTTTAATTATTGCTAGCAACAACAGAATGACACCCCGTTTGGGTGCAAGTGCATTTAAAAGAGACACGTGTTCCCCATCTTAATACTGTTCATGATGACATTTTTAACAGAATTTTACAGAATTCAAAGAATAGAAAAGCAATTTGCGTATTATTTTAATTACGAATGGAAGCTCTCAAATTAATTTCCATGCCTTGGCAGACACATTTTGTGTGGCTTAAGTCTCTAACTTGCCATCTTTAACAGCTGTTGATGTCAAATCAAACCGTTTTTACAACTTTCGGAGTCGGTTTGTTCGGTTTGTAAAATAAGTTTAATGCTTAAAATTAGAAAAAAGGAAAGGAGTTTAAAACTGGGTTGAAACTGGTTAGGTAAAAATAATTAAAAGTTTTATAACTGCGTTTTAAACTAAAACCGGTTTTCTGTTATCAAAAAGCAACTGTATAGTTTTCGAACTGAAACATTTAAGGCAAAAAACTTTTGACATTTTTTGCACTGAATGTCAATTCTCTTGGTTTTGAGGAAATAAATGAGCATTTGATGGAAGATGTTCATTGATTTATGAGATCTATGAGGTTTTTTTTATAAACCACAAATCAATTATAATATATGGCACTCTTCTGATGCAGAATACAAATTAAGAATTCATATGTGAATTTTTATTTAATATTTACTTCTTTATATTTTACCATAGAATCTAAAGTTACTAACTATAAAAGTATATTACTAAATCAAATAAAATGCAAAGTTATAAATTTCCTTTTGTCTTCTCAAACATTTGTTGAAAAACATTGATAATAAGATAGTAAATATACATATAATTATTGCCATCGTTTCAAATATTACAAAAGTCGATTTTAATTTAAATAAAACATAAAAATAAATGATGACGGTGTCAGTTTTTTTACCTTTTTTATTTTCTGTACAAATAAGTTTTATCAATATGAATAAAAACTATATGTTACTTTTTATTTCCGGTATAAAACGTTCGTTCTTATTTAAATTTAATCAGGCATATTCCTGCACAGAATAGAAAATAGTAAAAACGTATTATCTAACACAATGAAAACCATACTTATCCATGTCCAAATCCCAATCCAGAAGCACAGTAAAATCTTTTGAACTGACAAGTCAGGTTAAAAATGTGAACTCCCACCAGGGGAGTGAGGTCGGGTGCTCCGGAAAGGTAATCGCCTTCTGTTTAGCTAGCTACATTTGTTAAGTATGTAATCAAAGGTGTGTGAAAGAAAAATAATACTATTGGACGTCAAATATATCCGGGGCAATCCTCAACACTTGAACAACAAATATGTTGTTCATCTTCGGTATTTTATAGTTTGGAATCCGTATACTGTTTGATAAAATAACCAGAAATCCCCTTCAACACTAGATATTTGTATCTTCGCTAACAATGTTGATAAAAATGATGATACGTGATTACTTTGTTTTAGAAGTTCTTTTAATTATGAAGAAATTATAGTAGTGTCAAGTGTAGATAAACAAATGTTTTAAAGTACAGAAAAAGTAAAAAGTGCAACATGTTAAAAAATATTGTATGGTTGTAAAAATACTTTAACATAAGAATAAAAAATTGCAGAGCAGGATTATCATAGTTTAAGTACTTTATATATGATTGACAAATAAATTCGGAATATTAAAAAATGTTATCTGAAATATAATTTACCTCTTGCATTTGGAATCGCCTTTCATTTGAAATGTCACGACCAGAGCAAATATCTTGCCCATTACAGAACAAAAGTAATTGTGTTAGTGTAATAATCACAAACGATTTCATACTTGCTCCTTGTGTTGAATGACAACAAATAAAAGTGGTCATGTAAAAAGCAGAACTTTTAAATAAGACTGCATTAGTGATAAATGTCATTTATTAGTCAAGAAGACGTATCCTTGAATTAGTTATTAATTGACGTGCCATTTATTTAGTTCATGACAATTGATGTTTGTTTAAGAATTAATGCATATATAAAAAAAAAACTTTTTCACAAATCATCGTTATATTTCTAAGGAACTTAATTTTGTAACTTTCGTAGAAGGAATTCCCATTACAAAATGAATTAAAATAACTGCCTAAGGCCATAATGAAATAAAAAGAATGGTGACAATAAATCAGGTTGGTATTGAACATATGCATTGTATTGCATAATTTGGCGGCAGATTCCTGTCTTTAAGTAAAGTTCAATAATATCCATACTTTATGCAAAATAAATAAACATATTAGCAGACATGATGCTATTGTTATACCGATTGTTTGAAAGCAAAATTATATTACACAACAAAGCAAATATATAGCTTAAACTTTTATCTCGTCAGTCATACTGCCTGTCTTGTTTAAATATAGTTTATTTAACTTCTTTTATCGACATTGGCAACATATGTGACCCGCCACGAGATTTTGGGTCCAAATGAGATATTTCGTCATAGTAAGAAAAATGACATGAAAGTTTGATGTCAGAACATTTTGCAAACACCTGTTTTTTATCAATTAACTGCACGAACAATTACACTTAAGTTTAAAATAACACGGCGTCTTTTGTCTTGTCTATGCTTTGACAAATGTAATAAAGTGATAAATAAATAAAAGAAAATAAAATAAATATATCAATAAAAGCGCAGAATGCATCCGTTTATGGTCGACAATACAAGGGACATAAATTCTGATTTACTTCCGTTGGCAATGTAAATGATTGGCGGTAAACGCAAATATTTGATATGTAAATGTAAAATAAAGTAAATTTAAACAACATCTGCAGTTATGAGTCAATTGAGTGCATGTTCATCTATCAGCACAATACCATCGGACTTGATTGAAAACCAGGACGATGAATTTTTTTAAGAAATTTCGGAGTTAAATGATTTATTTTCTGGAAATGTACTGGTAACGGGGGAGACCAGATTTGAAAATGATACCGACACACGATGAAAGTGACAGCGACAGTGAGAGCGAGGGCAATTTAGATTTCAATGTCGACGATGCGAGACAAACGGATGTGACTGAGCACAATGTGACGAAAAGAAAGACCTGTGGTTGTACTCGTCTGTATTGCACCGCATGTAGTATTAACATTAAATGGGAGACTTTGGTCGATTACAGAAATCACTGTCAGGAAATGTCAAAAGAGGAACTGGATGTTGCCATTAAAATTCAACTTTTCCACCATAGACACAATGATGTAAATACTAATAAGAAGAAACACAAAGAGAAAGAAAGAACGAGAGAGACCACGACAGGAATATTATTTTGGAGGTAAGCGAGTATGTAGAGAAACGTTTGCTTTTGCTTATAGTGTAAAAAGAACAAAAGTGACTCAATTGCACATTCATTAGCAGATGGTCTTGAAGCCAGATTGCATGGAAACGAGGGAAGAAACATGCTTTAACTTTAAATGATGTCGAGATTTTTAAACATTTTTTGATAGCATATGGGAATAAATATGGACTTATAAAGAGCCCAGAATTATCATTCTACCATCAGACAAGTCAAAAGAAGATGTTTATAATGATTACATATCTGCTGCAGAGGAAGTTCACGCAAGGAAGGTATCATTGTCAGAATTTAGGAAGCTATGGCTGCAGCAGTGTCCACATATCACAATTATGAGACGAGCTACATACCTGTGTCATAAATGCCAAATGTATGTAAACATATTAAAAGACAGTGGTAATCTGTCAGAATAAGAAAAATGTAGTCAGTTACATGAATATCAACAACACCTTGAAAATTGTAAGATCCAAAGAGATAAAAATAGACAACTATGTGATGATGCTAAGGCTACCTATTCACAAATGCCAGAAGCAAAGGGGTAAGTTTGCCTTATAAATAGATTTCTATATTCATTGACCACAATGATATGAAACAGTTTCATAAATGATTGGTTGCATTTTGATTTCCGTATTATTTCAGTATCTCTCTCTCTCTCTCTCTCTCTCTCTCTCTCTCTCTCTCTCTCTTTCATAAAATGCATATGATGTAAAAAAATATATTTAGTTGTCTGATTACATCGACCATAAAACAAAATTGTGATCAATGATAAATAGATTGGGATATAGGGTATTAGAACAGTAAATTACCCATGTTATGGCATATACTGAATGATAATACAATAATTTATAATTATTGTGTTACTTTTTAGGGCAACCAGCATGTTCTTCAAAAGTTCAGTTGCATTACAGTTTTGATTATGCCCAGCAAGTACATTTTTCACATTATGCACAACAGGTGGGGCCATTGTTTTTTTAAATGTCAGTGTTTTGGTGTGTGTGCAGAGGGTTCTGGTGAGTAAATCTGAGCTATATTTTTATATAGATTAAATAATCATGCTAACGTTTCACCATTATGACAATTAATTACTTCAATATTATTGTTAAATACATTCTGTGGTTTAGTTTTACCATATGAACATCATATGAGAATATTGTGATCTGAAAAATAAATTGTTATATAAAACTTTTTTCTATAACATTCTTCAGTTTTTGTTGAAAGTACTGCTCCATTTACTCAAGATTTATCATTTAGTGAAACCTTCAACTGTGTTAGTTATTGGACAGCAAAAACGTTTATGTTCAAAATTTGTATACAACACTTGCTTGAAATAAATTTTTGCAAAATAAATATGCAATTGATGTATTATTTTCTATCTGTAATTTCAGGTTCACATATATTTTACCTAATTGATGAGGCTGAACAAACAGGTAAAGGTGCCAACTCAGTTGTCAGCATGCTACACCATCATTTTTTATACAGAGGTTATGGAGAAACAGATGTAGCCCTTCATATGGACAATTGCTAAGGTCAAAATAAAAATAACACAGTAATTGGGTAAGTTGAAGTATAAATTTGACTGTTAAAATGAGAAATATCCTCACAATTATCACGGAAATACGTAATATTATTGACATAAATTTGGTCATGATACAAAATCCAGAAATGTGGATTAAAAAACAGTATGCATTGGTTTTGTCAATACACATCTATAAACACATGATATGGCCACATGTTTATGAACATAGGCTAAACTTATACAACATTGAGTTATTTTAAAGACGGTCTTTAGGGTCTTTATATATGCAATACTGAATTTAATCATTAAAAAAACACACATAAAAATGTAAAAATAGCCATTTTTAACAATAGGTCTTTGGTAGCCAATGGTGTAAAGCGCGCTAAGGTTCGAATCCAACTAGTTGCACACCATAGTGTGTGGAAGTTTGTCAGTTCACTTACTGAAGGTCAACTGTTTTCTCTGAGCACTCTGGTTTCCTCCACCATTACTGAACTGACAGTCTTAATGCAAATGAAATAATCTTGACTGGTAGGCGTAACATCCTCTCTAAACTCCACAGAGTTGGTAATATCATTTTGTTCAAATACAATTTGTTTCAACTACAACCTTCAGTTGAATTACATATCAAATTTACGATTGTTCTCCGACATTTTGGAGACAATGTTAGAGGAAGGATTTTTTCTTTAGATATAATTATTATTTGTTATATTTTGGGTTGATATCCATCTTTTACTTTCAGTGCTCTCATGCAAAAAATATTTATACACTAGTTAATTCAAAATACAAATTTAAACCGACAACTGTATTGATCTTCAAAATGCAAAGAGTAAACAATAGTATGGCTGATCTGTCCTTCATTAATGTCTGTTAATAATCATGAAAATGACTGCGCTCGCTTTTGTTAAAGTTTCTCTTATAAAGAAAACAAAAAAAAACCAGTCTGATGTATGTCAAAATCACAATCCCAAAGCAGAATAAAAATTGAAAATGAAACGTTAGCGAAACACGTGAATTTCTACCCCGGAAGTGATACTTGGAGCTAATCATTCTCTTGCTCAGTGAGATTATTCACTTTTCAATAATACTATATGGATGTTTATTTGTACAAATACGTTATATTCAAGATGCAAAGAGGAAATCTCCAACAGGTATTTTGTGAAAAATTAACTGAATTCCTTCAATTGCAATAACACAATGTGATAGTCTGGCGGTTAAGAATAATATAAACATCTTGAATTCGTCATTTATTTAAACTTTAATGACTTTATTGATGGTTTATACATTAGTTCAAATTAAGCCGAGTAGTTTCTAGAAAAGAGGGCTTTAGTAACGGCCTGTACGTCCCCTTAGTTGTCGGAATGCGTCTCTTGTTACTTGGTGACAACTTCGAGCCTTTGTATCTTTGACACTGAAAACAACAAAACGATTAACTAGTTATTTATCACATAAACTTTCACTTACTATAAAGTACAAAAAAAAAATCAAATAAGCTTTCCACGAGTCTATTTGCTGAAATACTAGCTGCATGAAGTGTACCATAAAAAAATATGAAAAAATATATAAACCTCACCCCAGCTTATGCAGATGATATAAATTCCAATAAATCCAATAAACAAGAGAAAATATATTTAAAAAAAACTTTGGTCACTTGTTCTAAGGAAATATCAAAGCCCCTGATACTGATTAAAATATCTCATTGGCTGTATACGATTGTTTACTAAATAACTTTGGATGCTTGTCTTATAACACCACCTGTTACTGTCCTTTGGCGACATAACTGTAAAGACAAGGGTGTGTACAAAGACTTTGCGGCATGTCATCGACAAATCCTTCCAAATAATAAAGCAGTCAATTGAATTCCTGCAAAATACTCTTAATTCATGCAATTCATACAAAAACGCATTTATTGAGCATGCAATCCTCAGGACAGACTTATCTGAACTATATATAACAATTGCTTTATACTTACTTCTCTAATCCAGGCACGGTACAAACTGGAATACAAAAAGTAGAGTTTGTGTTAATTTCTGTATTTGTTTATCATAAGTAAAACTTAAGCTTTAATTTTGATAACTTATATGCTTTTGTGTCTTTCTTCCCTAAATGTTAGAGTTAATTAAGTAATAATTTATATAAAGGGTCCCGAAAACATGTGATAGATCAGGCTCTAGTTTCGGAATAATGTTCAACTAAGTTTTTTCTTTTATGATTTTTATCGGATAACAAATAAAATAATCAACAAAATAAGAATATAGATATAATGAACTTAGAGCAATATTCAGAATGACAGCTCAAATTCATGAATATCTTGAAATTAACAAAATCATTCAGGTTTTAAATATGTCAGACGTAGTGTAAGGAAAGTCTTAGTTAAAAAATTATAATTGTGGAACCGAGTCAGAACTATAGCTAAAAGCTAATCAGTGTTTATCATCTCAAAAGGTATGAGGTATTGGTATTTGATAAAGTACAATCACACTAAAAGTGAAGCATTATGTCTCCAACGACGCTGTGTGTAGGAGACTTACTGTTCTTACTCCGTTTCTCCTATTTTCTTCTTCTTTTTATTATTATTCCACTTTTCACTCGCGCTTGCCTTCCTATTTTTTTAGAGATGCCTCAATCAATCTCAATGAAACTTCGTAGGAACAATCTATCAACCAGGTAGGTATGCAACCCGAGGAGTTGCCATTGTTCTTGATACAATGACAACTCCAGTTTTACTATTGTTAAATATTCTTTTGATTGTCAATTTTGATTTGACAAATGGCTGGTGTAACTAGCTAAAGGGAGAGATTTAAGGACCTGAAATACCTGGCCTCACTTTTTAATGAAGGTTCATTTATTTTTTATTTTATTTTTCACAAGTTGTTTGTGTCTGGTATTCTAAGATCTCTAAATTTCCGTGAAGATAGCTCTCGTTCGCCAGGATAGAGATGTTTGCGTCTGCTGAGAAAGGCTGCTACATGTTTGGTACAAGATGGTGGATTTTGACAAAACGACAAGATCAGCTGGTCATTTCCAGGTAAAGAAGAAAAGACGAACTCATCTCGCGTTCCAACAGCTGTAAATTATACAGGTAAAGTAGTGTATGACAGATTGTCTTTTTGCTTAGTTTTGGTTACGCTGGGTGTAGCTAGCTAATCAGGAGGTCCTTGATGCAGTAAAAACACTTTACTTCAGTGTTAGAGTGTTCGCTCTGTGTGGGAGATTAGGGGTTCGATCCCCGACCAGGTCTCACCCAAGACTAAAAAGTTGGAACTGATTTTTGTTTTGCCAAGCACGCAGTATTACGAAATGAAAGTTCTATCGGTTTATTCGAATAAAAACTTAAAATAAACGAGATCTCGTGTCAGCGTAGTAAGATAAAGAACTTTGCTATATCATGCCATCAAAGCAACGCGGGCAAAATGTCTGTGCAGTCGCCTATAGCTGGCGACGTCTCGATATATGTAAATCAATTTATCTTGACTGTGATGTTAAATACTATTACTAAACGTTTTTTTGCAGTGTTCTATGTTATATAAACGACCAATTATGTATCCCATATCCAACGTAAAACATTCGCAACAAATGCTTCGTTATACGTGATACAATCATACAGTGTCACTAGTGACTTTATCAGTGAGTTTTATGCCGCAGTGTAAATATCAAGGTGGTCAGTATTAGAACGATGGAATGGAATTCCTCTGTGTGTGTGTGTGTGTGTGTGTGTGTGTGTGTGTGTGTGTGTGTGTGTGTGTGTGAGAGAGAGAGAGAGAGAGAGAGAGAGAGAGAGAGAGCAACCCTACAATTGACAATAAAACTCAATCGACGAAGTTACACTAGGCTCTAATCGAATTAGATTTTTTTTGCATTCTTATCTATGTAGTTAATACAGTTTCTTATTTTGTGTCGTTTAAAAGTTCCCAATTTTTTGACAAATTTTTACATCACTTTGCAAAATCACAAATTTAATGAATCCCTATGCCAACGGGTTTGGCGTTCCGATTTTACAGCTTCAATGTAACCTTCCGTTTGCGTCAACTAGGTATTAGGTATTTGTCTTAATACGAATCAGTTGTTTCAAGAACCATGTAATAGATAGCATTGATATAATCTCCAAATTGAGAATTATAAAGAAATAGTGCTTCATCTATATATCCGTTAATGAGTAACTGGGCGAAAGTTTTCTGTTTTCATAAGGTCCTACATATATTCTGCTTCATACCTTTACAAGAGGCCCAATAGGGCCTGTACCGCTCACCTGGGTCGTTAACAGCACAAAAACACAATAAATACTACATTTAAGAAGCAATAACTCTGATGTGGATATTTAGATATTTATAAAACTTGCTACTCGCATCTGTGACGTTGACCTTCGAACCAATGACCATAATCTATATATTTAAATGATCATTGCATCAATACCAACAATATTCCAATATACATGCCTATACAAAAAGTTCATAGTTTTCGAGATAATGAACTTTTTTGGTATTGTTTTGCTACTGTTACCTTGACCTTTGGACCCATGACCCTTTTTATATATATAAAAATGACCGTTACATCAATACCAACAATATTCTAATATACATGTTTATATAAAAAAATTATAGTTTTCGAGATAATTAACTATTTTGGTATTGATTTGCTACTGTGACCTTAACCTTTGGACCCATGATCTTTTTCTATACATCAAAATGATCGCTGTATCAATACCTACAACATTCTAATATACATGTCTATACAAAAAGTTAGTAGTTTTCAAGATAATGAACCATTTCAGTTTTCTTTCGCATCTGTGACCTTGACCTATAAACCAATGACCTAAATCTATATATAAAAATTATCGTTACATCAAAATCAACAACATTCCAATATACATGCCTATACAAAAGTTTATAGTTTTGAACATTTCGAGAGAATAAACAATCTTGGTATTGTTTTGCTACTGTGACCTTGACCTTTGGACCCATGACCTTTTGCTATACATCAAAATGATTGTTGTATCAATACCTACAACATTCTAATATACATTCTAATACGAAAAAATTCATAGTTTTCAAGATAATGAACCATTTCAGTTTTCTTTCGCATCTGTGACCTTGACATTTAAACCAATGACCTAAATCTATATATCAAAATGATCGTTACATCAAAACCAACAACATTCCAATATACTTGCCTATACAAAGAGTTTATAGTTTTCGAGATAATTAATGATTTTGATATTGTTTTGCTACTGTGACCTTGACCTTTGGACCCATCACATTTTTCTATACATCAAAATGATCGTTGTATCAATACCTACAACATTCTAATATACATGCTTATATAAAAAGTTTAAGTTTTCAAGATAATGAACCATTTCAGTATTTTTTCGCATCTGTGACCTTGACCTTTGAACCAATGACCTTAATCTATATATCAAAATGATCGATCTTAACATTAATACCAACAATATTCCAATATACATGAGCAGCTAAGGGGGTGAATTTTGATCAAATGCGTAGGCAGGCGGCGTTTGGCGGTCTCTTTGCGTGGGTGTACGCCCCCATACAACCCATCCTTTTTGCGTGGATGTACTGAAGTACCCTCAAGTCCGTGATGACCCCGAAGTACCTGAGTAGCGAAAGTGCGCGCCGAGACTCGATCTTATAACCGACAGTAGACATGTGATATACCGTCGTGCCCGTCTGAAAGAGAGGAATCGTTCGGTGCTAAAGCGGAGATGATCAGATTACACGTGGCAGAGTTATCGCTCTTTAAGGAATATTGTGTATCCGGACCCATAAGGTGAACCACTCTGCCATTGTGCGGTTTAACAACATAGAACGATAGAACTCAATCGCCCGAACACGTGGATACTTCGATAGTGTGAATCCGTCCAAAAATAAAGACGTGGTGGGTTGAAGACGTGATTGAAAATATCCAATAGACTTCACATGGGGACACTTTTGATTCGATTCCGGGCGAGCTGCTAGGTCTAAAACCATATATGTATTTCATTAGGCACGTCTGGTCAAGAAGAATACGTAGACGCCTCGATCGTTAAGATCGGTTAAGGCATAAGAAAGTTACAACGAAATATATTTCTCTATGGGAAACCCCGTGTTAAAATTATTTCATAGACTTATATAGGAAAACTGCGTTAACGCACGAACCACTCGACCTCTAGTAGAAATGAATACATTTTCAGATAGTTGTCATAAGAACAAACATTTTGATATAAAGTTTGCCGAAATCCATACAGAAATAAGCAAGATATGTGTGTTAGAAGTTGGAATTTTTTAGTCTATGTTTACGAAAATTTGAATTCGAAATCCTGCAATCTGATTGGTCGAAAGTCCACTTAGAGAGACGAGGGAGGTAGCTTTAGACTCGGATGGATGTGCTCTTTAAGTTGGTGATAAAGGTTTGAACCGGAAAACGGACACGGAACGAATATAATCCGGAATGCGATTCATTGCGCACTGCTGACTTAATGCGCCGTTCCTCCTTCCCCATTAGATAGAATGAGGAGGGGGAGGAGGGGGTGGGGTGTAAGAATTAATAACTTAATGCATACATCAGTATCATAATTTATTTCTGTGTTTACAATGATCTGCAACTCCCGTAACAGATGATATCGAGTGTCTAACCCACGGTGATCATATACACCGTGCATTAGAGACCCTAACTGCGAGAACCGTCTACCACCCACTCGAAATTACCGAGCAAGGATCTGTGTCTATGTATCTTACTTTTCTTTTCGTGCAGGGCAATGATATTTCGCCTTTCCAGGAAACTAGTATTTCGTTCCCTAAACTATTTGTTTTCTGCTATGATCATAATTTGCACTAAATAGAAATCTCGTATTAAACGAGGCACTAAACCATGAAATCGTAGTAATGATGCTTTTTTGCGATCAAAACTGATATTTGGATTTATAAGTTGTCTCAGAAATCGCATGTGTCGTCTAAAATAAATAAAATAAACCTTTAACAGTGAAAACACCATAAAATTAGTTCACAAAAAATCTCTCTAGATCGTTTTAAATAAGTGAAATTAAAGTACAATCAATGGACCTAATTTCAATATGAGCAGCAACAAAATAAGTTGTTGATGTCATGTTCGCGTACTATGACGTTATTGTCATAAGGGTTGTATTGTCATGAAGCGGCTCATTTGTTATTCAATGTATTCATAACTACGATAGGTCAGTTCTAGATGGTTTTGCGTTCGAACCCCGGACATGGCTTATTTAGCCGAGCATTCGACACTTGGTAATGAAAGTCATCAGAGACCTTAATACCTGTGTCACGTGTCAGGGCACATTGCCCTTTGTGTGTTGCAAATGGAAAAATATTTATGCTACTTTAAATATAACGAAATATTCTTGATTGGGTATATCCTTATCCATTGCCCACGATGTTCCGACAAAAACACGGTATGCTTAAATTTCAGACAAAAAGAATGAAAACTCGGCCCGCATTGTGCCATTTAATGACGTCACTGACAAAAGTGCGTCATTATTTGCCGTAAAGCTTCTTTGGTACCGTGATACGGCCAATGTCGGAACATAAAAGGCATTACCGGCGATACGTCAATTATTCAATCAATGGATCGATCAATCATACAGTCAATCATTAAATATACATTGTTATTTTTATGAGATTAGTGTAGATCGCAGATGAATTTAATAGAAACGTTGCAAAGTTTATACCAGGCATGACCAGTAAAATAGTCTGCTCCAAAACAGCTAATAAAATTTGTGTTTATCTAGGTCTCAATGACATGGAGAAACTGACTGAAGCATATATCGCCTTTGACTTTGTATATGACGTTAAGTTACCACTTGAAAACCCCAGTAAAATTTACATTTATTAAGCAATTTGGTGGACTGACCCTTTAAGACATGGGTCGATGATCTTCCCTACTTCACTAGGTCATATAAAATCTCCATGTAACTTGTATTAAAATTGTTTGATTCACTTCGACCTGCAGTTTTATTAAAAATGTTCACCTAGTCAGTGACTGTAAAATTTCTACGCCAGGTAAACATACTCATTTTTGATCAAGAAGACCATATGTACCGTGCAACATATATATGCCGTTGTATCAAATTCTATTGTTTTATCAGGAACAATGCAAGCCTAGGCTTATCAAGGTCTCAAAAAGTGTTATGGCCGTCATCACAGTAATGTTGATAAGTTTGATGTCTCTGTGTCCAGTATTGCCCTTGATATATTTGACGTCCCATAGTCCCATCTTCCTTTCACAAAATTTTGATTACACTAATGGCGGGTGTAGCTAGCAAAAAAAGAGATGCTCACCCTTCTGAAGCACCCGGCCTAACTTCTCGGATGGATGTCTAGCCTAACTTGTCAGTTCCAAAATTTTTACTTTGGTTCTGAATGGTGATTCGGACATGGATTAGTATGTTTGTTTTTTGTTTATCATATAAGTCGATGTAGGAACTATGTACGTGATTAAATTATATCAAGATTGGACACACCTTCTATTCATTTGTACTTCCATCACACATTATTAGACAATTATTGTAACAGCAAAGAGTTTTGGCAGAACATTGTTACTGTAAATTAACCTTACATAGTATATGCAAAAAAATCCTTTATGTCATTATATATAAGATTCATATCGAAAGTTGTCAATGAAACAGCCGCTTTTTATTTGCAGGTAACAGTTGTATTATTAAAATAACATATCAAAGACTAATATGAATTTTGAACTTCATACAGTTGAAGATCTTTTACTGCAATATCGTTGTGCGGTGAGAATCCGTCAGTAATCCAATCGTTTGTTTCGTCGGCCATGACCTCGGCCTTGTCCATGCAGCTGTCTAAATGCGTCTTGTGTTACCTGCCTACAATTCCTAGATCTTGTATCCCGAACACTGAAAATAAAAAAATAATTCTCTATCATTACATTATATCACATCACATAAACTTGCTCGATACATTGTTTTTCGATTTGCTTAATCCTTGGCTATTACACAACAATGCATATAACATATTCACAAACACAATGTTTGTTGCCTTTCAATTATTTCTTTTAAAACATGTTAATGCAATATTAAGATATGGACACATTCTTAAAAATAAAATGTTGAAATTTGAATCATGTAAAATGGTATTTCATATTTACACGCGATGGGTTCGCTAGCCTTAGAACGGATGCTAACCCTTACAAAGCAACCTGATTGATTTTCTTATCTTACGCCAATTTATGAAGATTTTACTTTGCTTTTTGTAAATTTTTATTTGAAATCGTTAATAATATGGAAGCGAAATAGTTTGCAAAGAAGAATGCATCAACTATCTTAAAAAACAATTACAATGATTTATGATTTCCCGGTTGCCGTTTAAAGCCCATTTTTTTATTTTAACTCGCTTCAGTTTAAGAAATAAATGAACTGTGGCAATAATATCACATTGATGACATTGCAACTCACTAGGGTCTTATTAAAGTGGAGTCGTGTTCTATGAGTTGTTCGAATGTAACAGTTGATAATGTAGAAATTACCTAAACTTTAACATATGCTATATACTTACTTCTCTAAACCCGGCATGGTGCAATCTAAAATAAAAGAAGTGGAATTTGTATTTTATCATTTGTGTAGATTTGTTTTTGATTATTGAAGTTCTTTACTTATCTGGTTGTTTTGGTGCTCAAATAAGGACAGTGACTTAATAAATCGATCTGCAGATTTTTTCAATTTTGAAGTATCACTCAAATTGAAATTTTTTACAAATTATACGAGAACTTGATTATTGAGATTAGCTTTGAAAAGACATATGATAACGGCATATTAGTTGATTTCTTTTGTTTGTTTACAAGAATTATTATTAAAATTATTAAAGTTGTTTCATATAGAAAAGGGTAAATATTACAAATCCTAAAGTGAATGACTTGGTTAATATACTAAGATTCTTACTACATGGTCATTATATCATTATAAAGGATTTACTTGAATATATTTACATTTATGATATTTGATTGTATTAAACTCTGTTTTAGACCAAATGAAGTTATAGGACTATAATTATATTTGCTAATGTGACGTCACTCATTTCTTGCTAACACCTATGCTCGTGACGTCATTGATAGGCTGTTCCAGGAATTGAAATTGCATGTCGTACACGACAGTGTTTCAAATTTATTTCAGGATTCAAAAACCAAAAATTAGATTTTCAAAAAATGCGAAAAGTAAATATAACCATTGAACTGTCTAGAAATGGCGTTTATAGTGCTATAACTTCCATTGCCGTGCAAAGCAAACTAGTGATAACGCGCTAGCGCGCGTTATTCGGTTTGCTTTACACGGCAATGGAAGTTATAGCACTATAAACGCTTTTTCTAGACAGTTTAATAGTTAAATATCAATCATTCGTAACGAAAAAACACCATAATAACAAATACTTAGTCTGAGTCAAGATTTGAGTATTCAAATATAATACTCTACTGTTTTAAATTATAAGTACAAGAATATTTAGATATTTGTGTTAAACAAATTGAATCGGTCCATTTAGGAATAAATCTCATCAAACCAGTGCGATGCATTTTTAAAATGATAAAATATAAGGTATGAAATATGCCAATACAGACACAGCATATGAATTTATGGTCTTGAATTGAAATCCAGTAAAATTAACCGTTTGTCAAGTTTTATCTTTGACAAATTGATCAACATGCAGAAATTTTAAACTTGCCATCTTGAATTTGGACCAGATCATTCACTGATTGTTTTTGATCGGTACAATGATCTCATATTCAACAATTATTATTATATCGGATCTCCAAAACTTTCAATATTCAAACAGTTTTCAGCTTATGTCGACTTTATTTATTTATTTATTTATTTATCTATTTATTTAAGAAGAATGAAATATTTATGAGGGATAAAGTTTTGGAGATTCGATATAATATGACAAATATTTCAGGGGATCGTATGAAATGCATTATTAAAATCTAATAAAATCTAAAAATGTCAAAATTTGACCGTAAAGGACGTTTCTACTTCGACGGGCTCATATATACCGTACCGTTTGATGTTGGATTTAGTTGGTTGTTCAGGGAGGCCGGTATCCTAAGTTCTCTGAATTTGCTGAGGAACAATTCCCGTTCTCCGGGGCAAAGGTTCCTTCGTCTGGTAAGAACAGCTGCTACACGTGTGGTACAAGATGGTGGATTTTGACAAAACGACAAAAGTAGCTGATCATTTCCCGGTAAAAGTGAGTAAATAAATTCTGCTGCCTCTCCAGCAACTTCTGGAATTGAAACAAATGCAATTTACATTTTCAACATTTTCAAACTTTTGACAATACAGTTCAATCAATATATTATAAATGTGTCCAATTTTCCATAATCAATACAATAGAAAAAGAAATTTTGAAATTGACCTCACAGACCTGTAATTTATATAGACAGGGTTATAGCTGTTAAACGCCTCGAATTTGAATGCAACGATTTCAATACCCGGTTAAATGCTACTTGTCAAAATAATGCTACTCAGAGGGTAATAATTCATTGGAACATCTGTACAGTTTCCCTGTTAGTTTGTGCTGAAAATAATGATCATTCTAAAATAAATGACAGTGTTCACGAATCAGATGTGGTTTGTAAAGGGAATTATTTAAGTTTAATCATGTGGGCAAAATATTCACGGAGAGGGCAAATTATATATAGCACTATAATAGGTGACCTATCTAAAGCATTTAAGATCCAGCTATTAAATGTTTAAATGAAATTATGTTTTTAAATGTATGAAAAAAATCGTTTCGATTTCGACATAAAGGGTCTTACTGTTAAACTGCTTTCCATATTAAATGCAATGTTCAACATCTATTATAAAATATCTATAGTCCGATCACATTTTCAGTGCTGAAAAAACATGTTTTGAATGGGTGGTGTGATTCAAACTTAGATATCTTATTTAATGTAACTTCAATAGACTCGACATTTCGCATATGTTATAAAAACATTTTTTTACATATTTTCCATATCTTTTGCAAATATCTCAGCTTTTTTAACCTGTTTCCTTTTAATTTATATGAATAAATTTTAATAAACTTTTTTGAAAAAATTTGTTGAGAAATAAATACTTGTTCGTTTCCAGTCTTGTTTTAGAGGTAAGTATTTAAAAATACTATTTTTTCTATCTAGATAGTAAAAGTTCTAATACTAACTGTAGTTGTTTAGTTTTTTTGCAGTTAAAATTTAGCAATTAATTGAAAGGTAGCTGTTGTCCCTCTGATATTTTGATATGGTATATCCGACAGTTTCATTCATATAAGCCATTAAGAACTTAGTTCATGCGATACGGGCTTATACAGGTGTTCCTATTCCTAACCAGTTTACGTCATGGACTAGTCTATTGCACTTGTTTAAAAATGAGCGACAGGTAAAACAGCACAAACATAAAAATAAAAAATAAAATTCATTTATTACACTTGTTTGGCCTAGAGCGACAAATCTTTTTTGCTTTAGTGTTTTAAAACTACAAAACCTTTAAGCTCATCTAAGAAAACTGAGCTGTTTTTCTTAAAAGATGAAGTTAGAGGCCATAAAGCATTTTACTACGTGATTCGCATCGTTTGAACTTAGATGTGCGCTTGGTAAAAACTGGTTTTATTCGATTTTTAGACTTAATATAAGGAATTTAACCAAATTGTTTCAACACATGTTATAAAAATAACAGATCTACATATAGCATAAATGAAATTTGAGGTAAGTAATCGAAGATCTTTTTAAGGCCACATCGGTATTCATCACTGAAAAAGGGATCAGACTATAGTATCAAATAAATCACTATTGTACACGCTGGTTTCTCAATTATAGGACCAATAATCATTATATTTTAATAGTTTGAATCTACATACTAGGACGCCTTACTTTATTATCATATTATTAATATTTGGGACCACAAGTTGAAACCTTTTCGAAAATTCTTTTCGTCAAGCTGATTATTTTCAAATATAAGTATATTTTGAGATTTAAATTTAGAATTTCAAGTTAATAAAACAAACAATAGAAAACAGACGGTAAACTCAGCCAAAGTAAGTTCCTGTTAAAATATAATTGTACCTGGTGATATGAGCTGAACCAACACACAAGGACTACGAGGTGTCCGCTGTCGATCCAAAAAGATTAGATTAGTACAACCAGGTCCACTTTTGTTTCTGAAACGTAATTAAATATTCATTATATATATTATTGATAAGAACATTACAAATAAAAGACAATTAATTTGACTGTAACCTTTTTTAAATTGTCAGCACTGGCGATGCTTTTAATATAAATGATTTAATAAAAGATTATACGTTATAGATGGTACAACCATATTATATAGTTATGCTCATAGCCACGAAGAATCAACAGATTATATTTTGTACCAGTTGCCGGCTGTCTTGGCATGCAATTCCTCGTCATTAGTACCTGGATCAAAGTTGAAAAAGACCGACATTTATTTGAACAAATTAAGCTTAAACAATACTTTGAAAACTAAGTAGAAAGAAGCATATAATCGACGGACACGGTACTTAAAAGGAGTGAAAAGAAAATAGGAAAAAGTGTTCACACTTGCACTAGCAAACGCAAACTAAAACTAAATACTATAAAATAAAATATTATCATTACCGAATAAGAAAAGAAAAATAGAAACACATATGCAACTTGCAATTATAAAATTCCCGAATTTAGACAAGAAATCCTTAAAATAATATATCATTCCGACACGGGTAAGTATGTTTGTTGTTAATAAGTACAAAAAAATAGCAATACTAACTTCGTAAATAACACAACTTAAACAATCTTAAATACCTTCCATAAAAATATTTTATCGCATTGTTTCCAAAAGTCATATAATAAAACTTGGCGTCAGTTGGTGTCAAACTACTGAAAAATGTATTATCCTCGGTAAAGTGCTGGTACCATAATCCGTCAAGCTGAAACAAATACAAAATTGATAATGTAAGTTTTTCGATGTTGATAAAATTCGATCTGTATATATGTACGAGGGAAAGTCAGAAAGTTCATAGAATAGCGTATTCAGTCAAGCGTAACACACATTTTCTTTACTTATTTAGAAAACACAACATTCCGGCATTTTAAACATATCAAGTTTA
Organism: Anadara kagoshimensis; assembly: GCA_021292105.1. NCBI lineage: Eukaryota > Metazoa > Mollusca > Bivalvia > Arcoida > Arcidae > Anadara > Anadara kagoshimensis. The sequence continues at coordinate 14,716,990 of CM037867.1, read as the reverse complement.
TTTGCCACAACATATTTGTGTAATTCTCAAAAGCATTCAAAGTTGGTGACCATCAAGCAATGATGGAAAATCAAAATGTAAAGTTTAGGCCAGTAATAAAGTTCCTCACAGTAGAGGGATCAAATGCCAAAGAAATTCACCGCCGAATGGCCGAGGTGTAGGGTGACAGTGGTCCTATTCCACAGTGACAAAATGATCATCTAATATTTAACGTGGGCGCACCTCACTGAAGGATGAACCAATACAAATTTTAACGACCCCATATATTTCCGTATTATATCACTAAATCACTGTGTAACTAAAAACTTTACCACTTTTGCCATTTCCTTATTTAGAACAGTGTAATCACAAGTTTTATAAAATCAATTTCATGAATCTTTATTTATAGAATAACAATCAATAAAGGTTAGGGTTTCAACATTAATATACAGCATATGTGCATTATTTCTTCTTGTTTTAGTATGTTTTTATACCTTTTATTATGTTTTTTCAACGCAATCGAGTTATGTGAGGCGTTTTATCATAACCGACTAGATGATTATTTTTATTCAAATCGGAGATGATAAAGGTGTTGTATCAATTGGGTACATTTGACTCCTTGTTGAAAACGAAATGAAAATGTTTTGTTCAGTCAACATGGTCTTGAATAAGGTGTTTTGAAATGCACCTTTCCATGCACAGACAAAGTAAATCATTTGAAATAATATAATTTTTACTTCTCATTTATCACTTATTATTTTGTATTATTTGATTGTTAATTTTAAAACATCTTGATTCCTAATAACTAATTCTTTCTGTTCTCATATGGAAGAACATTATTAGGCAGCTATTCTTTTAAAACAGACAAACAGATCCGAAATGGAAAAACAATAAAAGAATTTGTAAACATGATTTTGATTAAATCTAGACCGCAGTAAAATCTACGTTTCACGTTCGAAGTTATGACGTCGCGTGGTGTTTAAGCTACGATAACATCATGTATTCCTACACGCTGGTACACGCGCTTTTGTTTACAATACGTAATAAGATAATTCTGCGTTGTAAACAAAGATTTTGTTACATTTTAGTATTGATATTTTTTCGGCATCTGCAGTTTGAACAATTAAATCATATACCTTTGTATATCAGTGCCTAAGTGATAGGACTGTTTTGTGGCGTAACGATATAGGTCTACAGTGATGCCTCTGTCTGTACTAAACAGCGTCTAATTGAAGCATTGAGACTCTCCATTTATTTCATTACTTTTTGCATTATTGTTTTTGATTTAAATTTAAATGAAGATAACAATGTTACATTTGAAGAGTTCCGACCGTAAAACGTGGATTTTACTGCCACAAATACCCTTAACCTGGCTCTGCAGAACTCATTTTGCGACAGTAAAATCCACGTTTTACGGTAGGAAGTCTGCAAATGTAATCTTTTACTACCCACGATGATAACACAGATGTTTTAATTATGCTAGCAACAACAGAATAACTCCCGTTTGGCTGCAAGTGCATTTAAAAGAGACACGGTGTTCCCCATCTTGATACTGTTCATGATGACATTTTAAACAGAATTTTACAGAATTCAAAGAATAGAAAAGCAATTTGCGTATTATTTTAATTACGAATGGAAGCTCTCAAATTAATTTCCATGCCTTGGCAGACACATTTTGTGTGGCTTAAAGCAAAATGTTGTCTCTAACTTGCCATCTTTATTAGCTGTTGATGTCAAATCAAACCGTTTTTACCACTTTCGGAGGCGGTTTGTTCGGTTTGTAAAATAGTTTTTTAAGTTTAATGCTTAAAATTGGAAAAAAGGAAAGGAGTTAAAAACTGGTTTGAAACTGGTTAGGTAAAAATAATTAAAAGTTTTATAACTGCGTTTTAAACTAAAACCGGTTTTCTGTTATCAAAAAGCAACTGTATATTTTTCGAACTGAAACATTTAAGGCAAAAAACTTTTGACATTTTTTACACTGAATGTCAATTCTCTTGGTTTTGAGGAAATAAATGAGCATTTGATGGAAGATGTTCATTGATTTTATGAGATCTATGAGGTTTTTTTATAAGCCACAAATCAATTATAATATATAATGGCACTCTTCTGATGCAGAATACAAATTAAGAATTCATATGTGAATTTTTATTTAATATTTAACTTCTTTATATTTTACCATAGAATCTAAAGTTACTAACTATAAAAGTATATTACTAAATCAAAACAAATGCAAAGTTATAAATTTCCTTTTGTCTTCTCAAACATTTGTTGAAAAACATTGATAATAAGATAGTAAATATACATATAATTATTGCCATTGTTTCAAATATTACAAAAGTCGATTTTAATTTAAATAAAACATAAAAAATAAATGATGACGGTGTCAGTTTTTTAACCTTTTTTATTTTCTGTACAAATAAGTTTTATCAATATGAATAAAAACTATATGTTACTTTTTATTTCCGGTATAAAACGTTCGTTCTTATTTAAATTTAATCAGGCATATTCCTGCACAGAATAGAAAATAGTAAAAACGTATTATCTAACACAATGAAAACCATTCTTATCCATGTCCAAATCCCAATCCAGAAGCAAAGTAAAATCTTTTGAACTGACAAGTCAGGTTAAAAATGTAAACTCCCACCAGGGAAGTGAGGCCGGGTGCTCCGGAAGGGTAAGCGCCTTCTGTTTAGCTAGCTACATTTGTTAAGTGTGTAATCAAAGGTGTGTGAAAGAAAAATAATACTATTGGACGTCAAATATATCCGGGGCAATCCTCAACACTTTAACAACAAATATGTTGTTCATCTTCGGTATTTTATAGTTTGGAATCCGTATACTGTTTTATAAAATAACCAGAAATCCCCTTCAACACTAGATATTTGTATCTTCGCTAACAATGTTTATAAAAAGGATGATACGTGATAACTTTGTTTCAGAAGTTCTTTTAATTATGAAGAAATTATAGTAGTGTCAAGTGTAGACAAACAAATGTTTTAAAGTACAGAAAAAGTAAAAAGTACAACATGTTAAAAAATATTGTATGGTTGTAAAAAAATACTTTAACATAAGAATAAAAAATTGCAGAGCAGGATTATCATAGTTTAAGTACTTTATATATGATTGACAAATAAATTCGGAATATTAAAAAATGATAATTGAAATATAATTTACCTCTTGCATTTGGAATCGCCTTTCATTTGAAATGTCACGACCAGAGCAAATATCTTGCCCATTACAGAACAAAAGTAATTGTGTTAGTGTAATAATCACAAACGATTTCATACTTGCTCCTTGTGTTGAATGACAGCAAATAAAAGTGGTCATGTAAAAAGCAGAACTTTTAAATAAGACTGCATTAGTGATAAATGTCATTTATTAGTCAAGAAGACGTATCCTTGAATTAGTTATTAATTGACGTGCCATTTATTTAGTTCATGACAATTGATGTTTGTTTAAGAATTAATGCATATATCAAAAAAAAAATTTTCACAAATCATCGTTATATTTCTAAGGAACTTAATTTTTTAACTTTCGTAGAAGGAATTCCCATTACAAAATGAATTAAAATAACTGCCTAAGGCCATAATGAAATAAAAAAAAATGGTGACAATAAATCAGGTTGGTATTGAACATATGCATTGTATTGCATAATTTGGCGGCAGATTCCTGTCTTTAAGTAAAGTTCAATAATATCCATACTTTATGCAAAATAAATAAACATATTAGCAAACATGGTGCTATTGTTATACCGATTGTTTGAAAGCAAAATAATATTACACAACAAAGCAAATATATAGCTTAAACTTTTATCTCGTCAGTCATACTGCCTGTCTTGTTTAAATACAGTTTATTTAACTTCTTTCATCGACATTGGCAACATATGTGACCCGCCACGAGATTTTGGGTCCAAATGAGGTATTACGTCATAGTAAGAAAAATGACATAAAAGTTTGATGTCAGAACATTTTGCAAACACCTGTCTTTTATCAATTAACTGCAAGAACAATTACACTTAAGTTTAAAATAACACGGCTTCTTTTGTCTTGTCTATGCTTTGACAAATGTAATAAAGTGATAAATAAATAAAAGAAAAGAAAATAAATATATCAATAAAAGCGCACAATGCATCCGTTTATGGTCGACAATACAAGGGACATAAATTCTGATTTACTTCCGTTGGCAATGTAAATGATTGGCGGAAAACGCAAATATTTGATATGTAAATGTAAAATAAAGTAAATTTAAACAACATCTGCAGTTATGAGTCAATTGAGTGCATGTTCATCTATCAGCACAATACCATCGGACTTGATTGAAAACCAGGACGATGAATTTTTGAAGAAATTTCGGAGTTAAATGATTTATTTTCTGGAAATGTACTGGTAACGGGGGAGACCAGATTTGAAAATGATACCGACACACGGTGAACGTGACAGCGACAGTGAGAGCGAGGGCAATTTAGATTTCAATGTCGACGATGCGAGACAAACGGATGTGATTGTGCACAATGTGACGAGAAGGAAGACCTGTGGTTGTACTCGTCTGTATGGCACCGCATGTAGTATTAACATTGAATGGGAGACTTTGGTCGATTACAGAAATCACTGTCACAGTCGGAACGCCAACCCCGTCGACGTAGGGATTCATTAAAATTTGTGCACTTGCAAAAGTAATGTGAAATTTGTAAAAAATGGCGAACCTTTGAACGACACAAAATGAGGAATTGTATTAAATGTATCACAGATAACCATTGATTGGCATGCAAAATAACAAAATTAGAATATTTGAAAACCGACAAAAAATATTTTTTATAATTCCGGTTACAGTTTAATTTCGTACTTTATAGTGAAACTTTAGCCACAGGCTAAAACTCAAAATGCTATCCGTCACAAGATTCCTTCCCATTTCTCACACAGCTCGTGTTCAGAAACAATATTTATACCAAATGGAAGACCTTGTTACAAGGTACAATTCCATATATAATACAACAAATAATTTTCTGTACACAAAAAACGTCCAAGTTTTAAATGCGAAAAAACGCCGCCGTCAATCCGGAATCTTGGATGGGGTCGGTCCATTTTCCGTCTAATTTGACCTAGAACTTTTGTTAGTACTGCTTCCTAACTATGTTCTATATATAGTTTGGACACACAGAAGACGCAGAATGGTATTTACGACCGAAATAAAGTAAGTTTTGGCGATTATTAGCACCTATTTCGTCAGATTTCTCAAGATTTATGCCGAGTTTTAGGACCTACTTTCAGTCTCCATATTACATTTGGCCATATGCCGCTTCGATCGTTCATTTCACAAACATGAATTTCACAGGCCAATCTCGTGCACAAATATTGTGTTGGTTGACCCCATACGGTGTATATTAAGTATCAGTGATTTGGTGGTACACTTGAAAACATGTGCAACCGTTTATTAAGCGTGTGCGATTTGGGCCTAGGCCTAGGATGCCAAAATGGCTTGTCATTTTTCTGTAACTTTTGCCTTTCTGAAGATAGGCACAACTCCCGATATCTGTTAAAATCAGTGTCATTGCAGGTCAACACACACACACACACACACACACACACACACCATAGGCTGATAGTCCTAATGAAATATTTAGAAATGTGTAACAAATCTAGTTTTCAGATGTTCTATAAGCCTTCGTACTTGGTGTTGTTAAAAAATTTTAAACAGCCATATGGAACCTAAATTTGCTTAAAAACTTTTTGCTGAAAGAGGCATTATCTTTAGCAGAATATTAAATGCCAATTTGGTTTTATGTTTTACAGTGCAGTTTCACTGTCCAAAGTGAAAGTAGAACAAATTGTGCAAAATAGCAAGAACCAAGCTGAAACTCAATCAGAATATTACGTTTCACACCAGTAGTGTTACATAACAAAACAGTGCAACTAGAAGGGTTATATATAAATCCTCATCCATATTCACTAAAAGTTTGTCTTTATAAACAATCAACACCTGAGCTATGCTAAACACAAATATCTAAAATGAAACTTGCTGCTTCCAAAATCAACAAATTAATAATCAGTCAGATTACTGGTACTGAAAATTAATAAATTCCATTTGAATTTAAATGGACATGTTTGTCACTTACTTTTATTTAAAGTGAGCATTCTTTAAATGTGTAGTGTTTGATAAACATATTTGTAAACAAATATTTGTAAAAATAAATAAGTTTCAACAAAATTCTAATATAAATGTAAAAAAAAACAATCAAGAATGGTCTTCAAAATGTCCCCTTAAATTTATGAACATCTTGAATACAGAAAAAAGTATTCAGCTTTCAATTTTGCTAAATTCAAGTTGAGGAAAATCTCAAATAAGGAATGAATGTTAAACTGGAGTCCGCAGTATTAAGACCATCACTTTCACAGAATATTCATATCTAAATGCATAGTACCAAACCATAATAACCACTGCCATATCTAAGGTCTTTGTGTTCAAACCCATATCCCATTTACAGAACAAATACTCTAACTGAACAGGTTGTAATTTGAAACAAAATACCAGCATACATGTATATGTATTTCATACAATAAACATTGTATATAAATCCCATAAAGTATAGGCCTACACATGGTGTGCTTGTAAAATTATGTAGAAGGATGCAAATAATTTTAACAAAATTGTGCACTGGGATAAAGATATTGACATGCCAATATAAGCCTACATATATTCACACATCATGCCAGCATGATATATGCATACATCATGCCAGAATGTATACAGTCTAGCTTTGACAGGCCTGTATGTATAGTCTAGCTTTGACATGGCTGTATATATACAATATAGCTTTGACAGGCCAGTATGTTTACAGTATATATCTTGATGGGCATGTATGTATACAGTCTAGCTTTGACAGGCCAGTATGTATACAATATATATCTTGACGGGCATGTATGTATACAGTATATATCTTGATGGGCATGTATGTATACAGTCTAGCTTTGACAGGCCAGTATGTATAAAATATATATCTTTACGGGCATGTATGTATACAATATAGCTTTACAGGCCAGTATGTATACAGTATATATCTTGATGGGCATGTATGTATACAGTCTAGCTTTGATAGGCCAGTGTGTATACAGTATATATCTTGACGGGCATGTATGTATACAGTATATATCTTGACGGGCATGTATGTATACAGTATATATCTTGACGGGTCAGTATGTATACAGTATATATCTTGACGGGCATGTATGTATACAGTATAGCTTTGACAGGCCAGTATGTATACAGTATATATCTTGACGGGCATGTATGTGTACAGTATATATCTTGACAGGCCTGTATGTATACAGTATATATCTTGACGGGCCAGTATGTATACAGTATATATCTTGAAGGGTATGTATGTATACAGTATAGCTGTGATGGGCCAGTGCACAATTGTGTATTGATCTTGATGGACAAGTGTAAACTTTACTAAATCTTGACAGAAAAGTGTCAGTATGGTTTAGCTTTATATTAAACAGATGCTGTTAGGCTAGTGCAAGTTTTAAGAAATCTTGGTGGGGAGAAGTTGAGGTATGATAAACATAAGTATAAGGCTACATAGATACTGCCATGCCAGAGTAGGCTGGCTTGATGGCAATACAGGATATGTATGGTATAGCTTTTGACAGCCCAATATTGGTTTAACATGTTACAACAATTATAAAACTCAAACAATCCATATACAAGTAATGAATTTAAAGACATTAAGTGATGAGAATTCTTGCTGCATCTGTAACTGAAACACTACTCATGTAGCTGTTTAATTATGAAAATGCAAAACAGAGTCAGTTTTCAATTTTTCTTCATATGTTAATGGAAATCCAATATACAATGCATTTAGTTGTCCAAATCTATGTGTTCAAATGCAACAGTATATGTTATAAATATATTTGAAAATATAATATCCAATGAAATGCATGTTAGCAAGATAAAAATTTAAAAATACACTTAGCATTCCTAATATTCACAAAGAGTTACTTTAATTATAGCAATAAATGCCTCTTTTTCTTTTGTAAATCCATCTGATTCTGTAGTGAGATAGGCAAATAAATAAATAATTAATTAAATAAATAAAATTATTTTTATAAATAAATAAATAAGTAAATAAATAAATAAATATATTTTGATAAATAAATAATAAATAAATAAATAAATAAATAAATAAATAACCATCAAATCTAAAATGTGCCAATATTAATGCACATGGAATTGGTTTTTTAATTTCTTCAGTTTGTCAAACTGTGTCATATAGGCCTTGTCTGTTCACAATGCATAAAATCAATTCCATGTGTGATAATGGGAGTTTTTGTCATCTCAGAGAGAGAGAGAGAGAGAGAGAGAGAGAGAGAGAGAGATAGAGAGTATGTTGCTGAGAGAGAGAGAGAGAGAGAGAGAGAGAGAGAGAGAGAGTATATGGTGCTCAAATCAGGACCAGGCATTTAACTGGAATACAGATTTTTAAACAAATTGGCGGGGCTTCAGTTAGGCAAGGCAAAGACTTCTAAAGACAGAAAGTTCTATGCAAGACAAGAGAGATAACTCTCATTTTCGTAAATGGCTCTTTGACACTGATCAATGGAATACGTAAATTAAGCATTTAGTTCGTCGAATGATTTATCAACATATAGTAAAATTTGATTATGTGTATTTTTATGAAAGAATTTGAAATCGTTACCACGTGGGTGTTATTAGAATTAGTTGCAACGTCATTTGAAACTTGACATTGAAGCATCGATCATCGCGGGGGCAGCCATATTTGTTTTCATTGACAACCAAATGTACTTCCCAGTCTTTCGGGTTTTTAAGATATTGACAGGTCGTGCTCAGAAACCATTCTAAATTAAATTCAATTCTAATTGTGTGATGTCACATTCTATACAATATAAAGTGGTAATTCTGTGTACACAAAATTCGTCCAAGTTTTAAAGATTGTCGAAAATTTTGGGGCAATTGTGAGAAGAAATTGATTGTCATCAAGAAATCAGACAAATGTGTAAATATTAGTATCTTATCGCTAAATTGAAAATTAAATCTAAAACTGTTGTTTATTCGGCATATAATTCAAAAGTTTCATAGATAAACTTTACTTCATTATGTCCCAATATAGGTTTAAAGACGGGTGTCTTTTCGCCCCTCAGACACTTGTCAAAAAGTAATCCTAAATTTCCATACGGCGGAAGGATACAAAATTTGTGGAAATTGGCGTTTTGGCGTTCCGAGTGTCAGGAAATGTCAAAAGAGGAACTGGATGTTGCCATTAAAATTCAACTTTTCCACCATAGACACAATGATTTAAATACTAATAAGAAGAAACACAAAGAGAAAGAAAGAACGAGAGAGACCACGACAGGAATATTATTTTGGAGGTAAGTGAGTATGTAGAGAAACGTTTGCTTTTGCTCATAGTGTAAACAGGAACAAAAGTGACTCAATTGCACATTCATTAGCAGATGGTCTTAATGCCAGATCGCATGGAAACAAGGGAAGAAACATCCTTTAACTTTAAATGATGTCGAGATTATTAAAAATTTTTGATATGGGAATAAATATGGAGTCCCACTTCCAGGGAGATTACCAAATTATAAAGAGCACAGAATTATCATTCTACCATCAGACAAGTCAAAAGAAGATGTTTATAATGATTACATATCTGCTGCAGATGAAGTTCACACAAGGAAGGTATCATTGTCAGAATTTAAGAAGCTTTGGCTGCAGCAGTGTCCACATATCACAATTATGAGACGAGCTACATACCTGTGTCATAAATGCGAAATGTATGTAAGCATATTAAAAGACAGTGGTAATCTATCAGAAAAAGAAAAATGTAGCCCGTTACATGAATATCAACAACATCTTGAAAATTGTAAGATCCAAAGAGATGAATATAGACAACTATGTGATGATGCTAAGGCTACCTATTCACAAATGCCAGATGACAAGAAGCAAAGGGGTAAGTTTGACTTATAAATACATTTCTATATTCATTGACCTGAATGATATGAAACAGTTTCATAAATGATTGGTTGCATTTTGATTTCCGTATTATTTCAGTATATCTCTCTCTCCCCTCTCTCTCTCTCTCTCTCTCTCTCTCTCATAAAATGCATATGATGTAAAAAAATATATTTAGTTGTCTGATTACATCGACCATTAAAAACAAAATTGTGATCAATGATAAATAGATTGGGATATAGGGTATTAAAACAGTAAATTACCCATGTTATGGCATATACTGAATGATAATACAATAATTTATAATTATTGTGTTACTTTTTAGGGCAACCAGCATGTTCTTCAAAAGTTCAGTTGCATTACAGTTTTGATTATGCCCAGCAAGTACATTTTTCACATTATGCACAGCAGGTGGGACCATTGTTTTTTTTAAAAAAACCAAGGAAATGTCAGTGTTTTGGTGTGTGTGCAGAAGGATCTGGTGAGTAAATCTGACCTATATGTTTATATAGATTAAATAATCATGCTAACTTTTCACCATTATGATAAATAATTACTTGAATATTATTGTTAAATACATTCTGTGGTTTAGTTTTACCATATGAACATCACCTGAGAATATTGTGATCTGAAAAATTAATTGTTATATAAAACTTTTTTCTATAACATTCTTCAGTTTTTGTTGAAAGTACTGCTCCATTTACTCAAAATTTATCATTTAGTGAAACATTCAACTGTGTTAGTTATTGGAAAGCAGAAACGTTTATGTTCAAAATTTTTATGCTTGGCAAAATTTACTTTAAGTTAGGACAACACTTGCTTGAAATAAATTTTTGCAAAATAAATATGCAATTGATGTATTATTTTCTATTTGTCCATTTACTCAAAATTTATCATTTAGTGAAACATTCAACTGTGTTAGTTATTGGAAAGCAAAAACGTTTATGTTCAAAATTTTTATGCTTGGCAAAATTTACTTTAAGTTAGGACAACACTTGCTTGAAATAAATTTTTGCAAAATAAATATGCAATTGATGTATTATTTTCTATTTGTAATTTCAGGTTCACAAATATCTTACCTAATTGATAAGGCTGAACAAACAGGTAAAGGTGCCAACTCAGTTGCCAGCATGCTATACCATCATTTTTTATACAGAGGTTATGGAGAAACAGATGTAGCCCTTCATATGGACAATTGCTAAGGTCAAAAAAAAATTACACAGTAATTGGGTAAGTTGAAGTATAAATTTGACTGTTTAAATGAGAAATATCCGCACAATTATCACGGAAATACGTAATATTATTGACATAAATTTGGTCATGATACAAAATCCAGAAATGTGGATTAAAAAACAGTATGCATTGGTTTTGTTAATACACATCTATAAACACATGATATGGCCACATGTTTATGAGCATAGGCTGAATTGATACAACATTGAGTTATTTTAAAGAGGGTCTTTATATATGTAATACTGAATTTAATCATTAAAAAAACACACATAAAAATGTAAAAATAGCCATTTTTAACAATAAGTCTTTGGTAGCCAGTGGTGTAAAGCGCGCTAATGTTCGAATCCAACTAGTTGCACACCATAGTGTGTCGAAGTTTGTCAGTTCACTTACTGAAGGTCAACTGTTTTCTCTGAGCACTCTGGTTTCCTCCACCATTACTGAACTGACAGTCTTAATGCAAATGAAATAATCTTGACTGGTAGGCGTAACACCATCTCTAAACTCCACAGAGTTGGTTATATCATTTTTTTCAAATACAATTTGTTTCAACTACAACCTTCAGTTGAATTACATATAAAATTTACGATTGTTCTCCGACATTTTGGAGACAATGTTAGAGGAAGATTTTTGCTTTAGATATAATTATTATTTGTTATATTTTGGGTTGATATCCATCTTTTACTTTCAGTGCTCTCATGCAAAAAAATTTACACACTAGTTAATTTAAACTACAAATTTAAACCGACAACCGTATTGGTCTTCAAAATGCAAAGAGTAAACAATAGTATGGCTGATCTGTCCTTCATTAATGTCTGTTAATAATCATGAAAATGACTGCGCTCGTTTTTGTTAAAGTTTCTTTTATAAAAAAAACAAAAAAAAACATACTGATGTATGTCAAAATCACAATCCCAAAGCAGAATAAAAATTGAAAATGAAACGTCAGTAAAACACGTGAACTTCTACCCCGAAAGTGATACTTGGAGCTAATCATTCTCTTGCTCAGTGAGATTATTCACTTTTCAATAATACTATATGGATGTTTATTTGTACAAATACGTTATATTCAAGATGCAAAGAGGAAATCTCCAACAGGTATTTTGTGAAAAATTAACTGATTTCCTTCAATTGCAATAACACAATGTGATAGTCTGGCGGTTAAGAATAATATAAACATATTGAATTCGTCATTTATTTAAACTTTATTGACTTTATTGATGGTTTATACATTAGTTCAAATTAAGCCGAGTAGTTTCTAGAAAAGAGGGCTTTAGTAACGGCCTGTACGTCCCCTTAGTTGTCGGAATGCGTCTCTTGTTACTTGGTGACAACTTCGAGCCTTTGTATCTTTGACACTGAAAACAACAAAACGATTAACTAGTTATTTATCACATAAACTTTCACTTACTATAAAATACAAAAAAAAATCAAATAAGGTTTTCACGAGTCTATTTGCTGAAATACTAGCTGAATGAAGTGTACCATAAAAAATATGAAAAAATATATAAACCTCACCCCAGTTTATGCAGATGATATAAAATCCAATAAATCCAATAAACAAGAGAAAATATATTTAAAAAAAAAACTTTGGTCACTTGTTCTTAGGAAATATCAAATCCCCTGATACTGATTAAAAATATCTTATTGGCTGTATACGATTATTTACTAAATAACTTTGGATGCTTGTCTTATAACACCACCTGTTACTGTCCTTTGGCGACATAACTGTAAATACAAGGGTGTATACAAGGTAAAGAAATTTTAAGTAAATATTCATTCTATCGATACTTGCTGTATTGATTAATTTATTAATATACCCAGACAGTATTGGCTTCAGACTAAACAAAAGTAGGTTTTAAGGATAAGAAAGACTTTGCGGCATGTCCTTGACAAATCCTTCCAAATAATAAAGCAGTCAATTGAATTCCTGCAAAATACTCTTAATTCATGCAATTCATACAAAAACGCATTTATTGAGCATGCAATCCTCAGGACAGACTTATCTGAACTATATATAACAATTGCTTTATACTTACTTCTCTAATCCAGGCACGGTACAAACTGGTATACAAAAAGTAGAGTTTGTGTTAATTTCTGGTATTTGTTTATAATAAGTAAAACTTAAGCTTTAATTTTGATAACTTATATGCTTTTGTGTTTTTCTTCCCTAAATGTTAGAGTTAATTAAGTAATAATTTATATGAAAGGTCCCGAAAAATATGTGATAGATCAGGCTCTAGTTTCGGAATAATGTTCAACTAAGTTTTTCTTTTATGATTTTTATCGTATAACAAATAAAATAATCAACAAAATAAGAATATAGATATAATGAACTTAGAGCAATATTCAGAATGACAGCTCAAATTCATGAATATCTTGAAATTAACAAAATCATTCAGGTTTTAAATATGTCAGACGTAGTGTAAGGAAAATCTTAGTTAAAAAATTATAATTGTGGAACCGAGTCAGAACTATAGCTAAAAGCTAACCAAAGTGTTTATCATCTCAAAAGTTATGAGGTATTGGTATTTCATAAAGTACAATCACACTAAAAGTGAATCATTATGTCTCCAACGACGCTGTGTGTAGGAGACTTACTGTCCTTACTCCAATTCTCCTATTTTCTTCTTCTTTTTATTATTATTCCACTTTTCACTCGCGCTTGCCTTCCTATTTTTTTAGAGATGCCTCAATCAATCTCAATGAAACTTCGTAGGAACAATCTATCAACCAGGTAGGTATGCAACCCGAGGAGTTGCCATTGTTCTTGATACAATCACAACTCCAGTTTTAATATTGTTCAATATTCCTTTGATTGTCAATTTTGATTTGACAAATGGCTGGTGTAACTAGCTAAAGGGAGAGATTTAAGGACCTCTTAATCCTGTGGAGAACAAAAACAAATTTCTTGCATTTATTTTAGAATAGCATTATCAATATATTTAACAACTATACTTGCCATTTTTGTTTGGTTGTTGTTTCTTGAGCGAAGCTGGTATTCTAAGATCTCTAAATTTCCGTGAAGACAGCTCTCGTTCGCCAGGACAGAGATGTTTGCGTCTGCTGAGAAAGGCTGCTACATGTTTGGTACAAGATGGTGGATTTTGACAAAACGACAAGATCAGCTGGTCATTTCCAGGTAAAGAAGAAAAGACGAACTCATCTCGCGTTCCAACAGCTGTAAATTATACAGGTAAAGTAGTGTATGACAGATTGTCTTTTCGCTTAGTTTTGGTTACGCTGGGTGTAGCTAGCTAAACAGGAGGTCCTTACCCTTCTGGAGCATCCGACCTCACTTTTTTGGTGGCATTTCGCGTGTTTAATATAACTTGTCAGTTTCAAAGTTTTCACTTTGCTGCTAGATTGTGATTCAGAATTAGTATGTTTATTTTTCATTATTCAGTTCTCTTATTCTGTCATTTATGACAATATTTGACATGCATATAATTTACAAACTGTATTACTAGTCACCATGAAAACCTGTTTTGAATGTCTGCTTGTAATGTTAGACATATTTTTATTCAAAAGAAACCTCTAGTATGCATTGCCATTCAAAGTATTACTTTAGATAGATTTGGTAAACACAATTGTCTCCCTTTACTATAATTGTCGCTCAGACTACATATTGGAAAGTAAATATTCATTGCTGTAGGCCTTTACTAGTACACCTGAAATAAGTATAATGGACGTTGGGAGTGGTTCGTTTGTCTGCGGCGTACTCACGCGCTGAACTAGCACCTTCGAGTCGTATTGAGTGTGCGTTGGTACAAGGCAGACCATACAACACATATGAAATTGTTTAAAGATTAATCCATAGAGATTAATAAGAAAAAATAGCTCTCATCGAGATTTGCTGAAAAATTGCTGATGCAACGTTAAGCAACATTCAACCAACCAACCAAACATTTCAACATTGTGGTTTCCACCAATGTTTTTGTAGCAAGATACATAATATTATCTATTTAATATTCGAATCGAACATGGCAATTTCATGTGACTGAAATTTACCTATTAAAATTTAAAATGCGTGAAAGGTAAATTTCCTTATTTCTTGAACATTTTTTGATGAGTTTAATATTTATCTTGTAAATCTTATTAGGAAACCTTATTCATATATATATATATATATATGCTTACTGCTTACCTGGTGACAAGAGTTGGACAGTTACACAGGCACTTCCATGTGTTCGCTGTCGATCCAAAAAGATAAGTTTAGTACAACCAGAACCACTCTGATTTCTAAAAGTACAGATTATACCAATGTTATTGTTACAACTCTAGACGGCCATTTCGGAATACAATTCCTCATCAGTAATGCTTTGGCTAAAACTGTGAAACCAAAAAATTTCAAGGGTTTAAAAAATAATCCGAAGGTCCAAAATATTTACCTAAGGAAATATTTTGCATGAGGTAGTATACCTTAGTTTTTGAGGGTTTTCAAGTTTTAATGAGCAGCAAATTTAAACCGTAGAATAATTCTGACATTACTAAAGCATCAAAAATCTAATTAATCTTAATGAATTTAGATTGGACAAAATACATTTCCATTCTTCTAATTTACTCATTTTAACAATTCCACAAGTTCGATCCGAGAACTACTGCCGAGAAAGTTTATTCCAAAAAGACCATCAAGTGCTGCAAATTTATAAAAGATTGAGTAATAATTTATCATTACAAAGAATGCATGGTTGTCTGTGCCAATTTCAAAGGTCAGTTGTTCGAACTTAACCGTGGTCATACACAAAACTTCAAAATTAGAAATACTGCTGCCTTGCTTAGAGCTCAGTATATATAGGACAGATGGTGACGGAATAATGTTACTTGAAGATTGATAAATTCTGTGGCATACTCACTCGGTGAGCTAACAGCTTAATGGGTGTGCATTAGTAAAATTTCATACATTTCATTTTTTGTTTCAAATAATGGACCTTGTCTTAATAAAATTATTTAAGTACAAAAGTTAAACATAATATCACCTTCCATATAAATAAGCAATAACGTTGTCTTCAAAATTCATGTAATATAAATTGGCATCGAATGGTCTAATACCACCGAATTTGGATGTATCATCGATTAAGTGGTTGTACCATAATCCATCTATCTGAAACGTAGAATCACAACATATCAATTAATGACCAAATCACAAACATAAAGCAAAGACAAAAAAACACCGACCAGGGAAATGATCCCGAAGAGTATTCACCATATGTTGAGCCAATTACATCAGTGAAAACAAAATAGAGCTATGCAACGTCTACTATATCAAGAATAATTTTGGATACAGAGACATCATACCGATGTGATATTTAGCATTGTCATTACCTTTGTGCTTGACGGTTTAATTCAGCGTTTCGTGAACCCTTTTGAGATTATTATATTCAAAAAATATGAATAGATAGTTATATTGAGTTTTCGATTTAAAAATTTCTTCAGAGGACCTTCGAACTAGACTCAAAGTCATAAAATTTTGTTTCCGAGCCAATCACACAACAAATTGCAAATTATTATCACAGGTCATTTTCATAAAATCAGATGATCAACAATCCTCGAACTACATACAAATTATTATCACAGGTCATTTTCATAAAATCAGATGATCAACAATCCTCGAACTACATACAAATTATTATCACAGGTCATTTTCATAAAATCAGATGATCAACAATCCTCGAACTACATACAAATTATTATCACACGTTATTTTCATAAAATCAGATGATCAACAATCCTCGAACTACATACAAATTATTATCACACGTTATTTTCATAAAATCAGATGATCAACAATCCTCGAACTACATACAAATTATTATCACAGGTCATTTTCATAAAATCAGATGATCAACAATCCTCGAACTACATACACATTATTATCAGAGGTCATTTTCATAAAATCAGATGATTAACAATCCTCGAACTACATACAAATTATTATCACAGGTCATTTTCATAAAATCAGATGATCAACAATCCTCGAACTACATACACATTATTATCACAGGTCATTTTCATAAAATCAGATGATCAACAATCCTCGAACTACATACAAATTATTATCACAGGTCATTTTCATAAAATCAGATGATCAACAATCCTCGAACTACATACAAATTATTATCACAGGTCATTTTGATAAAATCAGATGATTAACAATCCTCGAACTACATACAAATTATTATCACAGGTCATTTTCATAAAATCAGATGATCAACAATCCTCGAACTACATACAAATTATTATCACACGTTATTTTCATAAAATCAGATGATCAACAATCCTCGAACTACATACAAATTATTATCACAGGTCATTTTCATAAAATCAGATGATCAACAATCCTCGAACTACATACAAATTATTATCACAGGTCATTTTCATAAAATCAGATGATTAACAATCCTCGAACTACATACAAATTATTATCACAGGTCATTTTCATAAAATCAGATGATCAACAATCCTCGAACTACATACAAATTATTATCACACGTTATTTTCATAAAATCAGATGATCAACAATCCTCGAACTACATACAAATTATTATCACAGGTTATTTTCATAAAATCAGATGATCAACAATCCTCGAACTACATACAAATTATTATCACAGGTTATTTTCATAAAATCAGATGATCAACAATCCTCGAACTACATACAAATTATTATCACAGGTCATTTTCATAAAATCAGATGATCAACAATCCTCGAACTACATACAATGGTACACATTTTCTTGAATTCTTAAATACTCCACTTTAACTTTGTAAAGGAAAACTTTGTCAAGGAAATTCAGGGTCTTGTTGGATTCATTTTTATTTCAGAAACTTAGGAAATGCGTCATCCATGCTAAAAGCACATGGCAATATCCACACCTAAAATGTAGTCTTGCCATAGGAATTGTGTGCTGCGGCTGAAGACCTTACACCAGACATAAAGTGATATAGTCAATCTATTCAGGTTTCAATTTTTGCAAACCTAAGAAACTCTCACCTTGACGCCTCTGGGTTAATTATATGCACTATTTTTGACCACCCCTCATCCGGCCTTACCACGACTGAGGTCTACTACCATTCCAAATAAAAATAAAGCGTGATTCAAGTTATTCTCAGGTGAGTACCCTTTTGTCTTTAAACTAGGGTTTTCTGTTACAATGTAATAACCACATGTTTGGTATATTTGTTTGTTTTTTCTTCTTAAAATGTTTTCTCTCTATTATACAAGACAGAGCATAGTCATACCATAATTTAAAACGGAACCACATTGGCATATTATGGAAATTAAAAATGGCATTCATTTGACTGACCTTGTTCATTGGAAACCTTTTTTCATTTGACACATCTCGACCAGAGCAAGTTTCATATCCGTTACAGAATGTAAGTAATTGCACAAAGCCAATAACCATCAATATTAAATTTTCCATATTTAATCCTGTAGTTTATCTGAACAAAGAGCTACTTAAAACTGCGAAATTTTAAATTTCACTTACTTTATATAGAAATAAAAACAAAAATATGCAAAAATGCACAAATGCATTTGGCATATCATTATACTTATTCCTTTTTTTCCATATTATAATTATTCTTGATACGTCGCTAAGAATAATTTATCTTGCACATCTTTTTCATCAGGACCTTAATCATACATTATAATCAGTGGTTTTAGTTTGCGTAAGGTATTTTTTCTGATTATCATTTGTTTTTATTTGTTTTTGGATTGCATAATAAATTCACATTTATCAAATTTTTGATTTATGATGTTGTAGCCTGAGAGCCTCTAGCTCCATTTGTTTTTGTTATTTGCTATGTACGGGGTTGCTTATGTTTTACTTTGTTTACATTAAGATAATTGTTACAAGTATGTTTAAATGCATTTTTCATAGTTACCATGTTGTTGTAAGAGTATTTAATACGTTCTTCTGCAGTTCATGTTGTTATTTCCATGTATATTTAGTACTTTTGTGACCACACGGTTCACAGTTGCCGTCATTTGCCGCCATTTTTCGGTCGATGTCATGTTATTTATTTTTACTTCTGTCTTGTAGTGATTCCCTAATTATCAGGAATAGTCCGTAATATTCATCCTACGCCCTCTGTAGCCGTGTATATGAAAAAGAGAATTATACTTCCCCCTAGTGAATTATATTCGAGTGGATATTAATAGCTTTATGTTATCCCAGTGAATGTGGTGAGCCAGTGGCTCAAGAGAGGTACACGTAGTTGTACATACTGATTCCATCAGTCCCAATTCAGAGGTCCAATCCCAAATACATATAATTGTTTTCTCATATAGTTTGCTAGATCCCATACACAGTGAATTTAGCATCACAATATTATATTGTATACTCCTCCTGGTCATCTAGTCTCACATGGAATAGAATGTACTTAGACACAGTTACAGCTCAACTGAGTAACTTTATTTAAATGACTCGGATACCACATACTGTGTTTGATCTTAAGTGGTTTACCTCATTTTTGTACAAGAAATGGTACAAAGTCCCTCGGTAAGATATTGGTACATGCCATTAGGTATAGGTACCCCCTCACACGCTACAATATCAATAAATAAAAGAAAATAGACTGAAATTTTAGTTGCTAAGAGTCGTCAATATACCATATGTGAAACTCCAAGTAATCCTGTGAATTTACCGTTGTTCCTGGCCACAAAAATATGCGCGTTTTTTGTTTTTTTTTTAGTAAAAAACACTGTACTTCAGTCTTAGAGTGCTCGCTCTGTGTGGGAGGTTAGGGGTTCGATCCCCGACCAGGTCTCACCAAAGACCAGAAAGTAGGAACTGATTGTTGTTTTGTTAAGCACGGAGTATTACGAAATGAAAGTTCTATCGATTTTTCGAATAGAAACTTAAAATAAACGAGGTCTGGTGTCAGCGTAGTACGATAAAGAACCTTGCTATATAATGCCACCAAAGCAACATAGGCAAAATGTCTGTGCAGTCGCCTATAGCTGGCGACGTTTCGATAAAAGTAAATTAATTCATCTGAGTGTGATGTAAAATACGAGTACTAAACGCCTTTTTGTAGTGTTCTATGTTATATAAACGACCAATTATGTATCCCATATCCAACGTAAAAACATTCGCAACAAAATGCTTCGTTATACGTGATACAATCATACAGTGTCAATAGTGACTTTATCAGTGAGTTTTATGCCGCAGTGTAAATATTAAGGTGGTCAGTATTAAAACGATGGAATAAAATTCCTCTGTGTGTGTGTTTGTGTGTGTGTGGTGTGTGTGTGAGAGAGAGAGAGAGAGAGAGAGAGAGAGAGAGAGAGAGAGAGAGAGAGAGAGAGAGAGAGCAACCCTACAATTGACAATAAAACTCAATCGACGTCGTTACACAAGGCTCTAATCGAATTGGATTTTTTTCTAAATGCACCGTTATCCCCTAAGCCTTTGGGCTCGTGTTTCACCATGAATTACGATATCGAACTGTAACCGGAATTATAAAAAACTAGTTTTTGCCGGTTTTCAAACATTTTTTTATTTGCATCCTAATCTATGTAGTTAATACAGTTCTTTATTTTGTGTCTGTTAAAAGTTCCCCATGTTTTGAAAATTTTTTACATCACTTTGCAAAATCAAAAATTTAATGAATCCCTATGCCAACGGGATTGGCGTTCCGAATTTACAGCTTCAATGTAACCTTCCGTTTGCGTCAACTAGATATTAGGTATTTGTCTAAATACGAATCAGTTGTTTCAAGAACCATTTGATAGATAGCATTGATATAATCTCCAAATTGAGAATTATAAAGAGATAGTGCTCCATCTATATATCTGGTAATGAAAATAAGTAACTTGTCGAAAGTTTTCTGTTTTCATAAGGTCCTACATATATTCTACTTCATACCTTAAAAAGTAGTCGAGTTGACGCTCCCATATATTCAATGCTTGACCTTGGAAATGATTTGTCCTATAAAGTTTTTTAGCTGTTTTGTATTACTTAGGGTCCCTAGAGTAAAATTAGGTTAGTTGCCCTGCAGGCAACTATGGGTAAATTGCATAATTTGTATATATCCAAGATGGCTGCCTGATGCCATATTGAAAATCTATCTTTTGTGAGAATTCTTCTACAATAACTTGTAATATGCCCTTTATAATATGAAGTTTCTTTTAAATTGTATATTCAACGAAGAAGTTTTCAAAGCATCTCTGAATTTGCTAAATCAGTCACATATTACCAAGAAAGGAAACCAAACTATATTCGGACTTGGTATGAAATTGAATTATAAGTTTGTAAGCAGTGAATTGATTTAAATTTCCATGAACGTTAATACATTACGTTCTATGACGAAGAAGTATGGTTTCGGAAATCTACAGCATATCTGTCACTGATATTGCATCAATCTTCCACATAATTGATGGGTTTGAGTCGAACAGTATAACTCTTTTTTTTAAATTGTTACTTTTATTATATGTAGTTTTGATATTTTGATCTACTATTTCCACTCCAAATGACCGCTTTGAGAAACACTATGATCACAGACTTCCACGTGCACCCATCTGCCATAAGTGAAAACGTAATGCACAGTCTAGATATAGCTGATTAATGGTAAGACAACTTGCCCATGTTACCAATAAGCAACATCTCAACATCTATATCTTAAAGTGCTGTTTTACTTATAAATTATACTGGACCACAGAAAGTAATATCCCTGTACTGTCTACCAGTAAATTTTTTTGTAACCTGATCAATACACCCAACTGGATCCAATTGGATCCTGGACATTAAAATATGCTTTTTTTATCTACGCAGTATCTTCTATAAACCAATGCGTGTCCTGTTGAAGACATGGTAGATCTTGCATGTCAACACGGTGGTGATTATTAGGATGTCTCAGCTGACAAGATGGAGAACAAACTGCTATCAAATTTGAAAAGGAAACTTTAAAGACAAAACGCTTTTTTCTGATCCTTTTACTAGGTACACTAGTGCTTCTCCAATTCCTGAGTATGTCTTTGATCGATTCAAATGAAGATATTCTGAGTGTGATACGGACCATAACTCAAATCTTAGTTTTTCGACGAATGCCATCTTTTATCTGCTAAGGACAGAGGAAATAACACAGGAAAATGTATGCGATGATGAACCCAGCATAACTATGTTATCGTATGTGCTGATTGACGATACGGGTGCTTTTGTTTTGCTAGTGTATTGGGTGTATAAGTATGAGTACAATGTGATGTACAGATGTAGTTATGGGATAGAACAGTTTTGAGCATCATCAATTGCCATGGTCTTGGTTCCAGATGTTTTGAACTGTCAGGTAGCATGCTCTAGGTGCCATGGTCTTGGTTTTAGATGTCTTGAACTGCCAGGGATGCACGCTCTTAGTGGTTGTGATACGACATCCTATATCTATGAAAAAAGGAAAAGTATCAGTATTACAAAAGCCTCTTCTCCTCTTTTTGTTGATTGTTGATGTACTTGGTTAACAAATATCACAAATAACTTGGTAGAATTTGAACTATTTTTGTTGTTATGCCATCCAGCAGCAAAAATAGCAAAATAACTTTCTAAGTTCAAATCAGAATAGAAAAGAATGGTGACAATAAAGCAAGTTGTTTTTAATATATGGATGGTATTGCATGATGTGGCGGCTGTTTTCTCTCCTGAAGTATAGTTCAATAATATTCAACTTGATTCAAATAAATAATTCTACATGACCTACGTTTTTCTTCTTATGAAACATGGAGAAAACCAGCCGTGGTATAACTAACGAACGATATACCCGTTTTAATGCCGTACTCTCTTGCTTATCTTATGACGTCATGCTATGTGTTGCGAACGATGGTTGTGACGTAATTTTCATTCATAAAATCATTTAATTCACTTGAGGTAATCTCAACAGCCGATTTGTTTCAATAAATCTTTCTGAAAATAGATAGTAAAATGTACTTCCGAAGAAAAATTTCGCAATATTAATTGCAATCATTTTTATCTAATGCATGTTAGAATTAAAATGATCGATATTTACTCGTGGTATATCGTCGAATAATACACGGACAAGAGTTCACATGCGGAAGATTATTTCACAAGGTGGGCTTGTTAACAAAAGCCCGTGTATTATTCAACGATATACCACAGGTAAATGTTGATTATTTCTTAAATATATCAGCAAGCAATGGTACATAGTTTTGGCCATTCGTATACCGATTCTTTGTTGGAAAATAATATTACCAAACACAACAAATTGTAGGTTACTAAAGTTCTGAAATCTCAATTTTTGCTCATTTTAGTGCCTGCTTTTAATATTGTCTGTCTCGTTTAAATGTATATTTTTTTAAATTCTTTCATCTACATCGGCAACATTTTTAAAGCTTTTTTTCAACAACACCCGGCTATAGAAAGGGTAAAAATGTGTTTAATTGTAAGTGTCTCCCTGGTTAACGATATCCCCGGGTATGTTACGTCCACTAGCAGAGATATACATGTATAGAAACACATTGCATCCAAGAACAAAAGACAATAGGTACATTGGGACAAATAATTATAAAACCCAGGACATAAAAGGAAAGTTATTTAAATTACAAAAAATCAAAAAATGGTGTAATTGTGTTTGTGTAAGGAGACCAATGATTACCAACAAATTATTGAATAACTATTTACTCACCAAACACTAAAAAATTCAATGCGGCATTAAAATGTACATGGAATGTTAGTTTAATGTTCATACAATGAAGGTGATTAAGGGATTTTAAGTCGTTATACATAGCAGTCCAACTTAGTTCGTATATTATAATTATGTAAATGACTGCTTATTTTCTAATAAAAAACAAACATACTAATCCATGTCCAAATCACAATCCCAAAGCAGAGTAACAATTGAAACTGACAAACTAATTTAAGCACGCGAACTTGCACCAGGGAAGTGAGTCTGGGAGCTTAATCATTCTCTGAAGTATATTAAAAAATAAACGTACTCAGCATGCTCAGTGAGAATATATACTTTTTTATAATACTATATGAATGTTTATCTGTGAAAATACGTTATATTCAAGGTGCAAAGAGGAAATCTCTACTTTGAGGTAAATTGACTGAATTTCTTCAGTTGCAATTACCCAATGTGATAGTCTGGCGGTTTAGAATAATATCAAAATCTTGAATTCGTCATTTATTTAACGTTTTATTGACTTTATTGCCGGTTTATACATTAGTTCAAATTGAGCCGAGTAGTTTCAAGAAGAGAGATGGTTTAGTAACGGCTTTTACGTCTCCTTAGTTGTCGAAATGCGTCTCTTGTTACTTGGTGACAACTTCGAGCCTTTGTATCTTTGACACTGACAACAACAAAATAATTAACTAATTATTTATCACATAAACTTTCACTAACGACAAAGTACAGAAAAATGCAACTTTTCACGAGTCTATTTGCAGAAACACTAGCTGTATGAATTGTACCATAAAGAAAATGTGAAAAAATATATAAACCTCACCCCAGCTTATGCTGATGACTGTTTAAATCCAATAAACAAGAAGAAAAAATGAATTTTAAAAAAAACTTTGGTCACTTGTCTTTTAAGAAATATTAAAGCCCTTGATACTGATAAATGAAATAAATTAGGATACTTGTCTTATAACACCACCCGTTACTATCCTTTGGCGACACAACTATAAGACAAGGATTTAAACAAGCTATAGAAATAAATATTCATTCTTTCGATACTTGCTGTATTGATTAATTTATAAGTTCCCAAAATAGTGTTAGCTTATGATTCAAGAAAAGTGGGTACGAGAACAAGCTAGACTGTGCGACATATCCTTAAGCAACACGATTTATCTAAAATACTTCTAAATAATCAAGCTGTCAAATAATTCAATTATAGCAAAAACACTCTTAATTGATTTATGCAATTGAAACAAAATAAGAAACATTTCTTGAACATGTTACCCTTGGGAGAGACTGATCTGAACTATATAACAATTGCTACATACTTACTTCTCTAATCAAGGCACGGTACAAACTGGAATATAACAAGAAACAACAAGTTTATTTTTTGTTTTTGATCAAAATAGATAAAAATAACCTTTTAAGTCTTTAAGTTACATATTTTTGTATTGATTGGATACTGGAATAATACATAATTTTTTCCTTAATGTATGGGATTAATGTTGGTATGAATTACTACTTTGTGCAACGAAGTAGGCTGCTTGCAAATAAATTGTTGACTCACGGATATTGCAAGCCTAGGCTTATCAAGGCCCTCAAAAAGTTTTATGGCCGTCATCACAGTATTGTTGATAAGTTTGATGTCTCTGTGTCCAGGATTGCCTTGGATATATTTGACGTCTCATAGTTCCATGTTCCTTTCACACAATTTTTATTACACACGTGACGGGTGTAGCTAGCTAAACAGGAGGTGCTTTCCCTTCCGGAGCACCCGGCCTCACTTCCCTAGTGGAAGTTCACGTGTCTAACCTAACTTGTCAGTTCCAAAGTTTTTACTTTGCTTCTGGATTGTGATTCGGAAATGGATAAGTATGTTTGTTTTTGATTAAGTAATAATTAATATAAAAGGTCCTGAAAAATAGTTGATAAACCAGGCTCTAGTTTTACAATCATTTCTTAACTATGATTTTCTTTTATTCAAAACTAGCGAAGTTTTATCGTATTACAAATGCAAAAATCACCAAAATAAGAATAAAGATGTAATGCGCTTAGAGCAATATTCAGAATGACAGCTCAAATTCAGTAATATCTTGAAAGTTAACAAAATCATTCACATTTAATGTATGTCAGATTTAAGATAAGGAAAATCTTAGTTAAAAAATTATTGTGAAACCGAACAAAACAATAGCTAAATGCTAACCAAAGTGTTATCATCTCAAGAGTTATCATTAGTTGGTATTTCATATAGTACACAACGCTAAAAGTGAATAATTAAGTCTCCTACGACACTGTGTGTGGAAGACTTACTGTCCTTATTTCGTTTCTCCTCTATTATTTAACTTTTCGCTCGCGCTTGTCTTCCTATTTTCTTAGAGACGCCCAATCAATCTCTTTAAAACTTAGTAGGAACAATTTATCAAACATTAGGTATATAACCGCATTTTCATTTGACTATATGACTGCCGTAACCATGAAAACCCGAGGAGGGGCTTTCGTCATTGTTCTTGATACATTACAACTCTAGTTTTACTATTGTTCCAATATTCCTTTGATTTTCAATTTTGATTTCACACGTGGCTGCTGTAACTAGCTGACGGGAGAATCTTAAAGGCTTGGAATCCTTGGCTTCACTTTCCCAATGAAGGTTCATGGATTTTATTTAATTTTCCACTTTTCAAAGGTTTTACTTTGCTTTTCGGATTGGGATTTAAATGAACAGTTATAGTTATATTATCACCTTAACATTCAAAGAAACAATATACAGTCAAACCTGTCTATAAAGGCCACACTAGGAAACAAGTAAAATGGCCTTATGGGCAGTGGCCTTTATATACAGGTTCAAATAATATGAATAAAGAACAATTGGGATACAATTCCACTGGCCCTTTCTAGGCAGGTGACCCTTATATAGAGGTGGCCTTTAAGACAGGTTTGAGTGTAGTTCTTTTAATCCTGAAGAGAACAAAATACAAATTCCTTGTATTAATTTAAATAGAATATGAATTATCAATATATTTGACAACTATACTTGCCGTTTTTGCTTGGTTGTTGTGTCTTGGGTGCAGCTGATATTCTTAGATCTCTGAATTTACGCGAAAACAACTCTCGTTCGCCAGAACAGAGATGTTCGCGTCTGCTAAGGAAGGCTGCTACATGTTCGGTACAAGATGGTGGATTTTGACAAAACGACAAAATAAGCTGATCATTTCCAGGTAAAGATGAAAAGATGAACCCACGTGGTGTTCCAACAGCTGAAAATTATACAGGCAAAGTAGTGTATAACAAATTTCATTTCACTCAATTTTGGTTACACTGGGTGTAGCTAGCTAAACAGTAGGTGCTTACCTTTCCGGATCACCCGGACTCACTTCCATAGTCTTAGTTCACATGTTTTACCTCACTTTACAGACAACGTTTATCAATTCCAATGTTTTTACTTTGTTTCTAGATTGAGACTCGGGCATGAATTAGTATGTATATGTTTGATAGTTAAATTCTCAGATTCTGTCATTTATAAGAATACATATATCTAAAATGCATATAATTTGCAAATTGTATTACTTGTTATCATAAAAAGCTTTTATGAGTATCTGCCGTAATGCTATTCATAAATATTGTTTTATTAAGAAAGGTAGGCGTTGCCGTTTAAAGTATTTCTTTAGATGGATTTCTTAAAAGACATTTATGTCCGCCTACTATATTTCTCATTTCAATATTGTGTATTTCACCATTGTTTTTTAAACAAAGATATTATATTGATGCTATACATCATATTATCTAATTAATATTCGAATCTCGGGCAGTTCGGCGTGACTAGAATGTATGTATTAAAATTTAAAATATACAAAAGGTAAATGAAATTATTTCTTTTACAATTGTGATGGGTTTAATATTTTTCTTTTCAATCTTGTAGGAAACCTCATTGATACATATGCTTACCTGGTGACAAGAGTTGGACATTTAAACAGGGACTACCATGAGCTCGCTGTTGATTCAGAAAGATTAGTTCAGTACAACCAGGACCGCTCTGATTTCTAAAATTACACATAATACTAGTAATAATGTTACAGCGCTAGACGCCCCTTTCGGAAAACAAATCCTTGTCAGTAGTGTTTGGACCAAAACTGTGGACCCCGAGGGTCTAAAGAATAACATTGCATGAGGTAGTATATCTTAGTTTTTGAAGATTTTCAAGTTTTAACTAGCAGCAAATTTTGACAGTAGAGTAATTCTTAGAATGCTAAAGCATTTCAAACTGGGCTTATGATATCTTCAGGGATGTTTAGTCCAAATATGAATAAATAACTCATATTATCAATAAAGACATTTAAATGCATTATTAAAATCTTTAGGGGCTGTTTTGTTGATAACAGCTAAATTTAAGGTCGCATTCTTAATCAAAATCACGTGCTCCTTAAATTTTAAAATTTCTCAAAAAACTAGTTACGCTTAATAATGACTTTGGATTGGTCAAAATACATTTCCAGCTTTCTATTTCACTCCTTTTAACAATTCTATACTTTCAATCCGAGAACTACTGCTGAGAAAACTTATTCCGAAAAGACCGTCAAGTGCTTCAAAATTATAAAACACTGAGTAATAATTTATCATTGCCAAACATGCATAGTTGTCTGTGCCATATCTGATTCAAAACATATTTAACAATTAGATAATATTATTTAATATATAGTAAATAATTGAATATCAATATAAAATGCATGTTGATAAAGTCCATGAATAAACAGTTTTTTTTCAAACGTTGCAAACAGTTTTCTCAACAGAAATAATAAAGGGATACTTGTGAAGTGAATATGATATACATTTAGGCTCAGCTAGAGAACAATTTCAAACATTTGCAAAATTCAGTGCATCAAACATAGTGACTCCGAAAGTAAGTTTATTTTCGAAAACCCGGGTGAATTTATCCACATACAGAAAAACAAGATCAAACGAATCATAAGTCTTGTATACATCGATTCCAATTCCATTGCAAAATTGAACATATTTTTCTGATATTTTCTTTTTTAAGGAAGCATCCAAATTAAATAAAGTTACTGTGTATTCCCTATTTCTTTAAATAAGAGGAAATGAGAAATAATGTGCGGTGTCACTCTAACGTCGGAAAGTCAGTAGTTCGAACCTAACCGTGGTCATATGTTAAACTTTCAAATTTGAAATACTGTTTTCTTTCTTGGAGCTCAGTAGGAATAGGATAGAGTACTGACTTGTTATATGGTGTCGGACTAATGTTACTGGAAGAGTGGTAATGTCTGTGGCATACTGACTCATTGAGCAAGTAAATCTTTTTTATAAATAATGGTAAATTTAAAAAATTTAAGTAATAAATTTTAAACATAATAAATTATTACCTTCCATAAAACAAGTAAAGCGTTATCTCCAAACTCATGTAATATAAATTACCATCGAATGGTCTAACGTCTCGAAATTGGATGTTCATCGTTTAGTGGTTGTACCATAATCCATCTATCTAAAACGTAGAATCAGGGAAGTGAGACCGGGTGCTTCTGAATGGATAGCACATATTTAGCTAGCTACACTCGACAAGTGTGAAATTAAAACAGAGAATGAAACAAAATAGGACTATGTGACGTCTAATATATGGGAGATTTTTGATAAATAGACATCATACTTATTTACAATATTATAAAGCATCCATAAACTCATTTTGAGCGCCTTGATAAGTTTAAAGTCGAAATCGATGAATTCCTTACAGCAACCTCCTAAATTATACACCATACAATATGAACTTTTGTGTTACAGTAACTCCGTTTTGATATTGCATTTAGTATCTTATGTAAGGTGTCGTTTTAGCTCATGATCATTCTAGGGGTTAATCTAGATTTTGTAGTAATCATCAAAAACAGACATACTTATCCATGTCCGAATCACAATCAAGAAGCAAAGAAAAACTTTGGAACTGACACGTCAGGTAAGACACGTGAACTTCTACCAGGTAAGTGAGGCCGGGTCCTCCGGAAGGATAAGAACCTCCTATTTAGTGAGGCATGCTTTACGACAATATCAGGTCAAGTTACGGCATATCGCAGCGTGTTTGTGAGTGAGCAGGTTTTGCGTGCATTCTTAAACACCTAATTTGTCTTTTCTGAAACAACATATTCTGACGAAACTTGCTATAAAACATAAATGGGAGTTGAAATTCAGATTTTAGTTGGTTGGCAGCATTATGGTGGTTACCAACAATATGCAACGCTAACTTTAAGAACCAAAAAAGGGTTTTTTTCAAAATCCATGTTAAATTATAAACTCCGATGTGATATTAGCTTTCTCATCATCTTTAGTCTATGGTCTATACTTTGTTATTTAAATTTAACATACATGAAATGGTTTCTGTTTGTATATCCAGACAATATAAATATATAATTATGTTGAGTTTTCGACTTATGGGCTTGTGGAAAAAAGTCATCGGGTGAAGCTCTTAAAAAAACATCTTTGTTAACCAAATAAAGGTCACTTCATTCAAATTTGAGAGAATTGTCCTCTTGATAAAAAGTCTTAAATATTCCTATATGGGTAATGATGTTGTATCATTTTCGTCACTAAGCCAACTGATACAGACACCTTGATGGGAAACAAATGCTTGGTCAATTTCCATCACATATTTTCAATTGTTTTTCTTGCAATATGCTATGCCAAGCATGCTTGAGTCATGTTATGTATAAAATAGAGGTCACAGTATTACAATATTATCACCAAAGCACTAGCACTATTCCAAATTAAAATAAGCGTGATACTAATTATTCTAATGTTAGTATCTCTAGTTTTAGACCTAAGGTTTTTTGTTACTATATTACAAAAAAGGAAAAAAAAAAGGAAATATTTTTGGTATTTTCTTTTTTATATTCTTCTAAAAATGTTTCTCTCTATTATACAAGATAGAACATAGTCATAACATAATTTAAAACGGAACAATATTGGTAAATCAGGATATTAAAAATAACATTCATTTGACTGACCTGTTCATTGGAAACCTTTTTTCATTTGAAACATCACGACTAGAGCAAGTTTCATATCCATTACAGAATGGAAGTAATTGCACGAAGCCAATAACCATCAATATTAAATTTTCCATGTTTATTGCTGTAGTTATCTAAACAAAGGGTCAGTTAAAACTAGGGAATTTTAAATATTACTTTATATATACAGAAATAAAAACATTAATGATGTTTCGAAACAAATGTCTTTTAACATATCAATAAAAAAAATAAACTAATTCGTTTATTATTTATTATCTTATTATACAAAATATTCATTATTCATAATACGTCAAAAAGGATCATTTATCTCACGTTTTTTTTTATCAGAACGTATTCATACCATTATAATCAGTGGTTTTAATTTATATATTAGTATTTTTCTGATTTTCATTTGTCTTTTATTTGTTTTGGCCTGCATAATAAATTCACATTTATCAAAACTTTTAATTAATGATATCAATAAAAAAAAAAGAAAATAGACTGCTATTTAATTGCTAACAGTCGTCAATATACCATATGTGAAACTCCCATGTAATCGTTGAAATTTACTGTTGTTCCTGGTCACAAAAATAACCGTGTATTCCTTTTTGCAGTAGCTAACACGGTAGTCTAGTGTAAGAATGTTTGTTCTGTGTGGGAGGTCGCGGGTTCGAATCCCGACGGTGTCTGACCCAAGATTTGAAAGTAGTTAGGGATCTTCTTGCCGAGCACTTTATATACGAAATTAAAGTCACTGAATTCGAACTTAAAATAAACGAGGTCCCGTGTCACGGTAGGCATGGCAAGATAAAACCTTTCTGTATAATGCCATCAGCGCAACACATTGGCGAAATTTGTGTACAGTCGCCTACAAATGGCATATCATATAGATACAAGCAATCCAATTTCACACCTGTGATTTTAGTACTCCATTTTTTGTCAGCTAACATAATCTGATCGATTCATCGATATTTTTTTATGCATATTAGGTTATAATAAGTATCGTATTTTTCAGAATCTTGATGTATTTTTCACTCTCAATTTTGATTACACAGGTGGCGAATGTAGCTAGCTAAAGAGTTGCTTACTTTCGGTCACCCGGTCTCACTTTCCTGGTGCAAGTTCACGTGTTTAACCTAATTGTCAGTTTCAAAGTTTTTACTTTGCTTTGGATTGTGATTTTTGATTATTTCCCTCTAGACAATATCTCAGTCTAACGTCGAGTGCCATAATCACTTGTCCAACATTGTGTTTTCCTGTCTCATCTCCTGTTTTCATGATTTTGACTATCGCCAAATCATTCAACTAAATAAACAGATATACAGATGTCGTTCTATCTCTTAATTATTAAAAAAATATTCGGTTTTGTCTATGCCATTTATCACAGTCAGCTTGAAATAAACAATACAAATAATTATTTAATTGCTGCTTCATATTTTAACATTTACTTGAATTATGACCAACAAGAAAAGATATGGCTATAGCTATGAGATATGTGATGACTTCATTTTTTTCTATTGTCAATTTTTGTCATTATGCAGCAATGCAATTGCCTTTCTTGCTTATTTTGTATTACTTCAACAAATACTCCAGAGCTTATTCCCACTACAGGTACTCAATACAATGAAGCAAAATGCTTTCAAATTAAAGATTGACCCAAGGATATTTCAAATCTTGGTTTATCAAAGTTCTTAAACAATTTATGGTCGGCATCACAATATTATTGATAAGTATGATGTCTTTATATCCAAAATTACCATGTCTATATTTGACTTTTTATAGTCCTATGTTTCATTTAATCCCAATTGTGACCACACACTTGACCAATATTTATATATAAACAGGACGCACTTACCCTTCCGGAGCGCCTGGTCTTAATTCTCCGGTGGAAGTTTACGTATTGAACTTAATTTGCCAGTTTGCAAGTTTTTTTCTTTGCTTTTGTATTATGATAAGGATATAGAGTAGTATGCTTGTTTCTGATTTGTTCATAACCATGTAATTCATGATTCTGGTTAAAATCGCTCCAGCCATGTTACGAATTCCTTTCTGTTGACTATTTCTTGATCACCTGGCATCACTTCCCTGGTGGAAGTTCACGTGTAACTGATTTTAATTTATAATAAATTAAATTTATAACAAATTTTATTCTATCTTTTCACAAGCTTACCTAACACGATAACGTAATTATGCAAATCGTATGAATTCACAGGGTAAAAATGAGGCCGGGTATTGCAGAAGGATAAAGCATACAGAAAACTATTTTTGAACCTTTCGTGTTTTACATAAGAATTTTTGTTAAGAAACACTGTTTGAAACAGAAGAGAGGAATTTGAAGAATAAAAAACAAAAAACTTGAAAACAAAATTATGTACAACACAACAACAAACATTACATGATATACAGCTCCGGGGCAAACGTTATGTCATCCATAATATAGACAAAAGTAATCAGGGGTGACACTACTTTTGCTCCGTGGTTGTATTAAAATATTAAATAACAAAATCAGGCAGGCAAAAGTACTGACAAATAACAACGTTATCACAAAAGAACTATTTATTGATTTAAAGCTGTTCCAATACATACACAAATTAACAACAAAACGATACATCACCTTTATCCTTTATCAATGCCTGAATTCTTTTTGGCATGCTATGTTTTAATAACCATCAAAAACAAACATACTAATTCATTTCCGAATCACAATCCAGAAGCAAAGTAAAAACTTTGGAACTGACAAGTTAGGTTAGGACACGTGAACTTCCACCAGGGAAGTGAGGCGGGTGCTCCGGAAGGGTAAGCACCTCCTGTTTAGCTAGCTACACCCGCCACGTGTGTAATCAAAATTGTGTGAAAGGAACATGGAACTATGAGACGTCAAATATATCCAAGGCAATCCTAGACACAGAGACATCAAACTTATCAACAATACTGTGATGACGGCCATAAAACTTTTTGAGGGCCTTGATAAGCCTAGGCTTGCAATATCCCTGAGTCAACAATTTATTTGCAAGCAGCCTACTTCGTTGTACAAAGTCCCCGTAGTGGGAACAAGCTCTACCACAGCGTATTAATTGGGAAACAAAGAAGAACAGAAACGACAAACACAAAACCAGCCATTATAAAACTTTCTACTTTGGACTAAATGTTAAATCGCCCATTATAGTACCATCGGTATGACCTTTATAATGACTATATGAACAACCAGTGTTCGAACAATTCGAACAATGAGAAAATTAAAAATAAAGCCTCTTGCAAAAAACTAATGAACAACCGCCTACATAAATATGTAGACCGAAACACAAGGATTCTTCTTGTAAACCATAAAGTTCAAAAGAATAATTCAGTTTATAACGTTACGTGATATGTGTAGCTAGCTAAAAAAAGATAGCTGCACTTCCGGACTCACTTCGAAAGTGAAAGTTTAACGTGTTTAAAACATTTTAGTCTCTGCTCCTTCCGGAGCACCCGGCCTCACTTCCCTGTTGGAAGTGCAGGTGTCTTATCTAAGTTGTCAGTTCCAAAGTTTTTATTTTGCTTCTAGATTGTGATTTTTTGAAAACAACAAACACGACATGATATACAGCTCCGGAGCAAACGTTATGCCACCCCGATATAGGCAAGTAATTATGGGTGAAACGACTTTTTAGTATTAGTATTTTTTTATTATCAGTTTGTAAAGTTTTACTTTGCTTTCAAAATTTTAATTTAGATATAGATAGGGATGTTGTTTTAAAATAAAATCATTGCATATACAATACGATGTTCCTTATTGTATGTATTGAACTAAAAGTTACCTTGCCTATGTTTACATTTCCAGTGTTACTTTATAAAAAGCCATCATATCGCGACAATGTGTCAGGGACATTTATATACATCATTCATTTCTACGTAAACTCGTACATGTAAAAAAAAAGGGTGTCGTGATTATTAAAGTCGTTTATAATATAAAAATTTAAAACCGTAAATCTATTTCATGTCAATTTCTATCAGTTTTAAATCATATTCTTTATTATTAAAACCATGTTTCTCAGGGTTTGTAGCCACATCTTACAAAATAAATATTATTTTTGTTTTCTAGTAACATCATTTAATAAATCAATCATTCTTTTAAGGTATTTTAAAGATGAAGTTGTTGGACATAAAATTTCTTTCAGTTTTCAATGAAATTGAAAATTTTCCGGAGTGTACAGACTTTTTGAAACAAGATTTGGAGCAGAGACTGACATTGTACATTAGACCACTCCCTAAGAAAATGATACAACTACCACAAAATGTAATTTTTTTATAAAACGTGGCCGCAATATCTGAAAACGGGGTCTTAGTAATAATGAATATGGTATAGTCAATTGTATTGATTTAATAGTTCCAACAAAAAATCCGTGCATACTACAATCCACAATTATCTTTTTCAGAATAATCAACCATACATAGAAATTACATGTCTGGATTCTAATTTTTTTTACCCTCAAAAGACCACAAAAAGACCATCCAAGGAACTTATTACTCATTTTAAGATAATATTTGTTAACGTTCTGTCCATATACCAACCAACAGGTGCCAGAGATATTATTTGAACATAAATAACATTTTGTTCAACAATTTATTTTTATAAAATTAAAAATTATGTTTTTAGAATTTAGATATGTCGGGGCAAAAAATTAGAATATTATAGACATGTAATTTCTACATATAAAAGAAAATTTTGAATGTTAATGTGCAAGAATAAGTTGTTGAAACTATGATAAGCCTTTGTCAAGTTTTGCGTTTAGAACAGATATTGATTTTTATCAACACTAACAAGATACAAAATTGCTCTAGAAGAACTTTTTACAATGTTGGCGGCTGTATCTAGCTAAACAGGAGTTGCCTACCCCTCCGGAGCACCCCATCGCATTTACCTGGTGGAAGTTTACGTTTCCAACCTGACTTGTCAGTTCCAACGTTTTTACTTTGCTTCTGGATTGTGATTCGGACATGGATTGGTATGTTTGATTTTAATTATGCCTTAGTTACGATGCTTTCTCTTTTATCGAGGCTTTCAGTTCTTGGGTGGTGGAAATCACTATTTACCTTCGTCAAGAGTAAGCGATATGGGAATTTAACATGTCAACCAGGAGGTTTTTTTTATAACAATTAAAAACCGTCTGACTAGCTAGCTATAACCGCCATGATAAAAATGAAAACTACTAAACAACTAAATCATTGCACTTTAGTGTGTTATGAATATGTATAAGTTATAAAGTCATTATTTGTGAAAAAATATAAATCTATTTGATGTCAAATAAAAAGTTTTGATCCATCATATTTTGGCATATATTCAATTATTAATTGTTATAAAAACTCCTGGTTGACATTGAGAGGTTTTTTGTCACATGACATTCTATAGATACCACTCGATTGCATTATCTTTGCATAGATTTGCAAAAAGGCAAAATAAAGTCCTCGTTTAGTTTCGTTGTGGCATACATATACACTTGGCCCGCCCTTGTTCTATAAATATTTTGAACAGTATATTTAAATTTTATTTTGCCTCGTTTTAATCCTTGACACTGCCACTCATATGTAATAATGTTCAGTCACTATAACAACCAAACAATGACGTAACGTGTATATATGCATACGAAGGCCACATAAGCAATGCTATCCATGGTGAATATGGAAGTATTTGGTCTCAAACATGGACCAATACTTCAAGATGATTCCAAATAGAAATATATTCAGGACATAATATTTTTATAAATAATTCAAAAGTCTCTCTTTTATCTGTTGTCATCAACTGTACACAAATGCTATAAAACAGCATTATGAAGGGCCGCTAAGATGTAGCAGGTTTAGGTCAAACGGTACAGTCCAACCTATCTAAAATACCACCTCTATATTAGGGTCACCTGCTTATAAAGGCCAGTAGAATTTTTTCCAAACTGTTTTCTGTTTCATATTATTTGAACCTGTAAAAAAGGAAATCTGACCATAAAGATCACTTTTACTTGTTCCCTTTGGTGGCCTTAATAAACAGGGTTGACTGTATGGGTATCGTTAGTAACGATGACGGTTGATATCACTTGTTACTTCTCTACAGCTTCGAATTCTTCTGTTAGATCTGGCTCTGAAAATAGATGGGATTGCGTGAAACGCATTAAAAATTGTTATTAATACTATTATAATTCAACTCTCCTTTGTTTCAAGCATTTGATTGGTCATATTTTTCTGTTACATTTGCATAGGATTGGCAGTGTCTCATTATAGATGACGCACAGAGGTATTTAAATTCCTACGCCATAACGGTGCTATTTTTACTTGCTACGGCAATATTGTTATTTAAACTGCTGATTTGTTGTTGAAAAAATTTCTTTGATTTGAATTATAAGAAATGAAGTTAATTTTTCTTTTTGTTATGGAAGTATGAAAGAATTAGACATTTTGCACACTGAATAATTCGCGTAGCGAATTTAGTTACGCGTGCAATGTCCAATTCTTTCGTACTTCCATAACAAAAAGAAAAATTAGCTTTATTCCTATTTTGAAAATAATTTGAAGGAAACTTTTTAAGCGTCTAAACATTCTATATTTAAAAGTTTCTAACTTGGGAATGTAACGACTAATCGAGTTGAGTTGAGTTGAGTAATGGTGTTTAATGTCCCAGTCAAGAATATTTCACTTATATCGATACGTCGCCAGCTTTAGGCGAAGGTGCAGAAATTTTGCCTGTGCGTTGCGCTGATGGCATTATACAGCAGGGTTCTTTAGCGTACCAAGCCCATCGTGACACGGGACCTCGTTTATTTTAAGTTCCCATCCGAAAGAACTGTGACTTTCATTTCGTAATACCGAGTGATTGGCCAAAAAATAGTCACTACCCACTTTCAAGTCTTGGGTCAGACCCCGGCCGGGGATCGAACCAACGATCCCCACTTACCGAGCGAGCACTCTACCAACTAACGACTAATCGAAATATTAAAGTTACGACAAATACTTCTTAGTATTTTGCTATATTTTGTTTTCAATTCTAGATCCGAAATAGAATAAAAATGTCTCCGGTTTCATATTCAGTTATTTACTAAGTTTTCCAGTTTCTAGTTTTACAATCACCCCTCGGCTAAAATGTTCATGATTGCAATTTCACAATCATTCATTGAGATTTTCTTTCCTGGTAAATTTGCAAAGTCATTCTTATACACTTCATTTAAGTGGCAAATTTGGAGTTTTATTAATGTTTTAAGATATTTATGACTTTAAGATACAGTTTAAATGATCGAAACTGTGTATTTGATTTATACTGGCGTCATTATATTCTTATATTTCAATCTTTTTTCATTGCCATCAGTTATATATTAACTTTACCTGTCAAGTCCAGATACTGTGCAATCTGAAAAATAAAATAAAACACCATAAATCATTTGAATATTTATGAATTTGAATAACAGCTATCGCATATTTGATTATCAATTTTTTTTGGACGAAACGGTCGTCTAGTGCTGTAAAATTGAAACTGTAAAATATATATGTCCCCTGAGGGTATCACAAATTCAGTAGGCAGTACTTGTAAATTATTGTCAGAATTATGCTACTGTCTAAATTTCTGCTAGTTAAAATGTGAAATTCCTCAAAAACTAAGGTATACTCCCTCATGTAAAGTATTGTCTCAGCTAAATATGGTAAAACATAATTTGGTCCTTTGGGTATATTTTAAACATCTTGAAAAAATATTAATTTTACAATTTTGGTCAAGGCACTATACAGTGTATTCCAAAACTCCCGTATAGTGTTGTAAAATTAAAGCTGGTATAATACTTGTATAATACTTTATACTTATTCAATTGATTTAAATTCATTTATCATTACATGTATTTATTTAGTACATATTACACTGTATGTCGGTAAATAGTTTAATGCCATCCATCATTTCTCCCATAAAAATGAAATTCTACATTGTGACATCACCCTTCAACTTCGGAAACTCGAACACCCAGATAACTCGAAGTTACCATCGAAGTCCCGTGTACTTCGAGTTATTGAAGTTCTACTGTATGTAATATGTTTTGTTGGTTAAATTTTGTTAATTTTCATTTTATACATCAACATTTGGTTTAGATATTCGATAAATATTCTTAATCCCTTAAAATTCGGTCAAATTTGATAAATTTTACAGATTGCATGTGCGCTTTACTGCATATATTTTTGTAGCTGTTACAAAGACAAGGTAGGGCATGTCTTAATAACAATTTATTTATTAACATGTTTTGAAAGTTAAATAGTGTCACCATGTCACGCGACCTGGGGGTCAATGGTCAACGTTTAATGACTTTGTAAAAGGAAAAATGTTCAGCGATATGTAAGCAGAGTGTTCATTAATATTGTAGAGTCTACATAATGAAAATAGGGATGTTATATTGGCAAATGAACTGTTAAGGCTAGGATAACACGGCTTCATATAGGTAAACAACTTTGACCTGTCCGCTTGACCTTTTATTTAAATATTTATCACGGACCAAGTATAAATACATCCGTGTATAGAAAACACAGGTGGTTATTTTGTTTTCATCATGAGATTTAGGTAAACAACCTTAACCTGTCCGTTTGACCTTTCATTAGGAATATTTATTTCGGAGGGTCCACCCAATAAGTGGGTAGTGTTGATATCCCAATTAAGAGATACACAGTGCACAGGTTTACTCTATGAGGTGAATATATCTCATGATGTATACAGAATAAACACCTGCGCACCCTATACATAAAAGGTCAAGCGGACAGGTCAAAGTTGTTTACCTATACTCACATCATATAGTACACCTGTGTATTGTGTATTTATTATCTTGGATCTTAACACTATAAAAAATACCTATGTATTGGATGGATCCTCCTATATGAATATTTTTAATGAAAGGTCAAGCCCATAGTTGTATGTTGTTTACCGTTTTATATTATCCTTTTCGTAGACAATAGACTCTTCCGTTTTTATAAACATTCTGCCAAAATATCGCTAACGTACTATATGTGTGCGCGTGAAAGATTTCAGTTGTAAAACTATACTTACTGTTTGATGCCGGACGTTGTTGAAAATTAAATGATACCGGTATCCTTAGTTCCCTGAATTTACGTAAAAACATATTCCTCTCTCCTCTACAAAGTACCTTCCTCCTTGTGATGGCACCTGCCGCACGTGTAGTGCACGTCGGTGGGTTTACACAAAACGATAAGAGGAGTTGATCATTCCCCGGTAAAAGAGAATAGATGAATTCTACATTGTCTCCTAGTTCTGAAATAGATATAAGTAACATCGCATTTAATCTACAATAACTCGTCAACTATATGAACATTTGTCACCCTTCAAAGAAATTTCTCACATGCTGATTGGTTAACTTCCCGGGGTACATAGAACTATGCGGGGTACATGAACGCATGCGACATTTAGCGGTAAAAGGAAAGTAACTCGTACTATACATCTTGGACGTCTAGTTACGGTAAACAAACATGGCGACAACAAACGCAAGTCACGCAAAACACGAAGTGGAAGTTAAAAAGATCCAACTGGTAACGCTTTGAAGGGTGACAAAAAGCTTTTGCAGGTTACACGGCCTCATGTACTTCGTCAAAGATAAATCTTGGACGGGTACATGGGGCCGTGTAACCTGCCACTTATAATGTTCACATCTCTGGTTGAAGTACATGTGTTTTACCGATTTTGCTTTTTTCTAAATTTTTGCTAAACTTTTGTGATTACCATTTATTCATGAAGTTTTAACAATAATTATGGTTTATCCATGGGGTTAAGTGACAATATTTTTATCATGGACTCACTTAAGATTATAT
Organism: Anadara kagoshimensis; assembly: GCA_021292105.1. Taxonomy (NCBI): domain Eukaryota; kingdom Metazoa; phylum Mollusca; class Bivalvia; order Arcoida; family Arcidae; genus Anadara; species Anadara kagoshimensis. The sequence continues at coordinate 14,676,362 of CM037867.1, read as the reverse complement.
AGCCCGATCAACCAAATTTTCACGGACATATAGTCTATTATACTGTCAATAATTGATTTCTGCGGTTTTGAGAAAAACGCTCTTTTGTTGGGTTGTAAATTTGTGGTTAGCAGTTTCTGTTTAACGTAATTTTGTAATGTACACTACAAGTATTTCATTGACATATATTTACATTTGTGATGTTTTAATGTATTAAACTTTGTTTAAGACGAGATGGCAGTTATAGGAGTATAAATGCCATTGCTAATGTGCCGTCACTCATCACTTTCTTGCGGCTATAAGCATGACGTCATTGATTGGCTGTTCCAGTGATTGGAAACACATGTCGTACATGACAGTGTTTTAAAGTTTTTTTAGGATTAAAATACCAAAATAAGATTTTTAAAACATGGGAAATGTAAATATAACCATTGAACTGTCTAGAAATGGCGTTAATAGTGCTATAACTGCCATTACCGTGCAATGCAAACTAATCATAATGCGCTAACGGCAATGGCAGTTATAGCACTATAAACGCCATTTCTAGACAGTTCCATGGGTAAATAAACGCCATTTCTAGACAGTTCGATGGTTAAGTAAATTCGTGGATTAAGGCACTATATAAGAAGAAATATTAGCGGTAGGAAACTTTCGTGGTTATGGTCTTCTAAACCTTTTTCACGGTAAAAATGTTCACGCTTCCGACTGTAGGGATAGTATACCAAGGAAAATAAATAATTTCCGTTGAGAAAATATATTCGCGGTTCAAGTGTCACCGTTAAAATCGAGAACATTTCCTCCTCGCGAATGTTATTTGTGAAAACGACGAAAATTGGACATCACGAAATCCGTTTAATGAATATTTGTAATATAGAACTTTTAGTTGACATGTTACTTCGTGGTTCACGATACCCCCGAAAAACAACTAAAATTGAGACACCGCGATAATTAATGATTTTAATTATAACAACACCTGGTGATAGTTGACGTATTGTAATACAGGGACTGTCTGGTGTCCTTTGTCTTTTGAGGAAGATAAGTGTCGAGCAACCTGTACCTGTTTGAGATCTGAAAATAATACATTAATTTATATATTTATTACAAATTGAGATATACAGAATGTGCTTTCGGAGCTGCCGGTCTCACTTTTCTAGTGGAATTTCACGTGTTTAACTTAATTTGCCACTTTCAAAGTTTGAAGGTTTCATACGTTCGAAGTCTCTGTATCCAAAATGATCACGTCCTGCATTTCCATGTTTCTTTCATTCTCAATTTTTATTACACACATGGCGGGTGTATATATCTAGCTTGACGGGAGGTGATTACCCTTCTGGAGCATCCGATCTCAATTTTTTTGGTGGAATTTTACGTGATTAACTTAATTTGCCAATGTCAAAGTTTTAAAGTTTCATGAGTCTGAAGTCTAAAATGATCACGTCCTATACTTAAATGTTTCTTTCATTATCAATTTTATTATACACATGACAGGTGTAGTTGGCTAAACTTTTCGGAGCGAATGAATTATTGTTAAAAGCTGCATCAACATTATTGCGGCTATAAAATACATGTATAAATAAATAAAGACAGAAAGAAAAATAGATAAATAAATAAATAAATAAATAAATAAATACCGTCCATAAAAGTATTGTATAAGATTGTTTCCAAACGGCAGGAAGAAGAACTTGCTATCCACAGGTATGACATTTCCAAATGGAGTGTTGTCTTCATTAAAATGTTGATACCACTCACCCGCCAGCTACAAATACAAAAAAAATTGACAAACTAAGGAATATGTTATTAGATAAAAAAAACTTAAAAACTGACAAGTTAGGTTAAACACGTGAACTTCCACCAGAAAAGTGAGGGCTCCGGAAGGAGTAAGCACATCCTGTTTAGCCAGCTACACCTGCCATATGTGTAATCAAAATTGGGTGAAAAGAACATGGAACTATTGGACGTTAAATATATCCAGGACAATCCTGGACACAGATACATCAAACTTGTCAACAAAACCGTGATGACAAACTAAGGAATGTGTAAATAGAAACAACTGGTACAGTCCTGTCGAAATTTTATTACTAAACTAACGAATACGTGCCGGATCGGTAGCTTATATCGGCCCGTCTTAAGCCGGGGTCCACCGCATTTCTGAAGCTGATATCTATCTCTCGGCAGCTTTTGGCTGTCTTGCTTTTTCTTATCTTGCACATTCTTTTTAACCGTTTTTAGTTGCAAGCGTACTCTGTAGAGACCGCAAGTGGCCAACTCTTTTTCGAACTCCATACATGTGTCTTTAATGTGAACTGAGACACGGGATCTTGGTTTTTGAGCCTCATCTAAAAGATTATTCTAGTACAGTTCTAGTATGGAAGGAGGATGAAAATCATTTAAAAAAACTTTCATATCCTGAGACGGGTTCGAACCCCTAACCCTTGACTTGGAAAGCCAGACACATACAGTACCACTCGGACAAGTCCGGCTATTATTAATATTTTACCAATCAGCGTTTATTCTATCCGTAGTATAAAAACGGTGATGTATTACTTTTGAATCCTTTATTTTATGAAATTATTGAATCAGTGGTTCTAACTTTCCTGAGACCGAGGTCCGGGGCCTATTCTCATTTATATTTAAATTGAAAAAGTCTAATGAACCTGTCATTTTTTATTACAAAGACCTCTATATTCAGTTGATTTTCTGATAACATAATTGGATTTTCAAGACTCAATTTCTACTACAGATTTTCTGTTAGGACTAGGTACAAGTAAGTGAAAAATATCAATCTTTATTCAAATTTATTTGATTTTCTATAGATATAGAGAGTATTTCACTGTCACAAACAGAGTGGTTCCTACAGTAGCTAACTATAGCAGACGAGCTTCGACCCTTCTTGGTTAACTCACTGTTGTCCTTAAGCTTTCGACTTGTCCCTACTGTATGACAAATAGATTTTATGTGTCATTCAAAACACAATAGATGGACGTTTAGAATTCATTTGACATAATTTAGCGTTAAAAAATCAAACGCTGACAATTATTTTTTTTATATTTATTATATAATTAGCATAAGTAACAATAAGCGTATGCATATTTATGTTCCATTATGTTATTCTTTTCTTTTCCTTCTCAAGGTCGACAATGTATCCAACACATTTTGCTGGATTGTGGTAACTTTACACCTACAAGAGATATTTTTATTCAGCATTATCAATGCATGAACATTTTAACAATGTCAGTGGACATCAATTTTAAACTAACTTTTTTAATAAAACCCAATTTCGGTCGGTCGCTCGGTCAGATCATACACATATCCAAAACGCAATAACATTATATAAATATGTGTGTGTGTGTGTGTGTGTGTGTGTGTGTGTGTGTGTGTGTGAACGTATGTATAATTATATATCATAATGAAGTAACTTATTACGTTATGAATTAATTAAGATATAGTTGTTCCTTGCTTTATAGTTTCATTACTTAATTATTTATTATATTTTGTATATATTTTATATATTAATATCTTGAATGTATTATAAATATAATCTCTAACTAGAGGAAATAAATATTGAATGAATATCATATACAGTCCAGTTTTTTTATTACTAAATCGTCTCTGATATTACTGGATTTTTTAGCAGTAGTTTTATTAAAACGTTATGTTTTATCGGACATAAAAATTTGAAACTTCCTTCGGGGAATCAATTTGTTTAATAAAATCTAATTGTTTTATCATATATAGTCCAGTGTTTTATTAAATGTATAATAACTTGTCTGTGATGTACATGAATGAATATCATATACAGTCCAGTTTTTTTATTACTAAATTGTCTCTGATATTACTGGATTTTAAGCAATAGTTTTATTAAAATGTTGTATTATAATTTTTAATTTAACATTTAAAAGGGTATTTTTTTATTGTTATTATTTAATCTTTTACCTTTTTTAGCCGCGAATAGCTGCAATATTGATGATGCGGCTTTAAATAATAATTCACTCATTCTTTCTATACTTTGTATAAGCTATGTTATGTCATAACGAATTAAAAACTCACTTCGCTGATGGACGATCACGTGTTTAACTTAATTTGCCAATTTGAAAGTTTTTACTTTGCTTAGGGATTGTGATTAAGACAAGGAAGTGATATGCTTGATTCTTTTTTTCTTTATTATTATTATATTGAAATTAGAATAAATTTAAACAAAGTTGAGGCTAAATTTCACACGAGACGCCACCACATTTTATTTAATTTGACTTAATACAAATTCCATATCAGTAAATTCAGAACATAGCCTTTATGTTAAACATAAAAATACTGACCAATTCTGCTGCAAAACTTCTCTCGCTGGTAATATTCCGATTTGAACAAATTTCTTTTCCATAACAGCTCAAAATTCCAAAAATCAAAAATATCAGAAAATGTTCCATGTTTGTCACGCACTTGTTTGTTTAGAAATTACAATTAAAACAACCAAGGTCCTTCTTGAAACTGATTTTAAAATTATCAGCTTAACTTAAGGTGAAGTATAGACCTGTCAAAAGATTTACACTGACCCAATGAAACGAAATCGCATCTTAACTGCCGAGTTGCCTGTAAATAGTGATTCAATAAAGCTAGGTAGTAACTGTAGCTCAGTTGGTAGAGTGCTCGTTCCGTAAGTGGGATGTCGTGGGTTCGAACCCCGTCCGGGTCTGACCAAAGACTTGAAAGTAGGTAGTGACTCTTCTTTCGCCAAGCACTCGACATTACGAAATGAAAGTCACGGTTCTTTCAGATACGAGCTTAACGCAACGCACAGGCAATATTTCTGCACCTTCGCCTATAGCTGGCGAGGTCTCTATATAAGTGAAATATTCTTGACTGGGAGGTTAAACACGATTACTCAACTCAACTCAAGATATAACTAACGAGTGACCGAAATACATATAATCCGCGCTGCTGATTCGGCACGAATCGGTTCATTAAGAGTTAAACTTTCGACAGGTCTGTACTGTAGTTATATCCATGAGACAATAATGCTGTGTACAAGTAATTATTGTCAAATTGGTGTCCATCATCTGATATACCAGTAACGACGTTGTGTTAAGATTTGACATGTACATAATGTTTGTGGTTTATCAAAACACGTTTCAAAATTCCTTAAAACTCGTTTTCACAACTAGATTATGTTCATAATTAATGAAACCTCCTACTTTCAAAGATTTTACACGTAGTTATATTTTACACACACACGCGCGCGCGCGCGCGCTAGCAGTCGAATTGTCTATTCTAGTAACATGTCGACCACTGCGGTAGCTCAGTTAGTAGAGTGTTCTCTCCGTAAATGGGAGGTCGTCTGTTAAAACCCCGACGGGATCTGACCCAAGACTTTAAAGTGGATAGTGACTGTTCTTTCCCAAAGCACACGGCATTACGAAATGAAAGTCAAGGTTTTATCGGATGGGAACTTAAAATAGAAGAGGTCCTGTGTCACGGTAGGCGTGTCAAGATAAAGAATCGTGTTGTATAATGCCATCAGCGCAACGCACTGGCAAACTTTCTACACACCTTCACCTTTAGCTGGCGACGTCTCGACATCAGTGAAATATTCTTAACTTTGATGTTAAACACCATTACTCACCTCAACTCCGTTGTGTTAAGTAATTATGAACGTATATTAATAATATCCTTGACGCTGTCACGGGAATTCTACTTGAAGTCGGAAATATAAATTTCACATCTTTACAGATATTTTTGGATTTTTGCGGTTTTAAATTTTTGTCTCGAAGTTGTTAATGTTAAAGAAAATTGGAGAATCTATTTTAGTATTCTGTAGCATTGTCTGAAGACAATTACTTGAATTTGTGGTTTGTTTAAACGTGTTTGTAAGCAAGTCGTATGACAACCTAGAATCTAACAAAGAAAAAAGAATTCTGAATAAGTGCGATGTATAACGGTGAAGGTACAAAAATGGTAATCGCCTTATCCGTCCTTTATTTGTATTGACGCGGTCAGTTCTAGAACGGTGGATTGAGTAAAAGAAAAAATGTCCGGAGAAAGTCCCAAACTAGTTATTGTCCGAAAAGCTATATCCAAAGATAAATAGCATGTGCCGAAAAACTGTAGAGAATGTTTTTTTTTTTTTTTTTTTTTTTTTTTTGTTTTTTTTTTTTTTTGTTTTTTTTTTTTTTTTTTCAAAGCTAACGAGGGACCGAGATTAGTCGCCTTTACGGTATTAATGACTGAGTTTAGTGATAAACTTTCGACAGGTATGTACTGTCGGTTGGAAAAGCTATAAATAGCAATGGATCGTCTCAAATGTTTGGGGCGGGGGACATTTTTGACATTTTATTCGGTAAACAGAATGACTTATCAGTCTCGAAATTTACAGAATTTTGAATATTTGGTAAAACTCTATTTTTATATGACAAAAGCATTTGAGAACCCAAACCTCATGTCCCGGACCTCGGACTCAGGGTTGTTTGAACCCCTGATCCAACAGTTCTATGAAATATTCAAAAGTAGAACATGACAATTCATATATATTTGATACATGTATATAACCACCCGACCTCACTTTCCTGGTGAAAGTTTGCCCGATTTACCTAACTTGTCAGTTTCAAAGTTTTTACTTTACTTCTGGGTTGCGATGATTCGGACATAGCTAAGTGTTAAACTTTCGACAGGTCTGTACTGTGCATACGGACGGGACCTGCCGAAAGTTTTACATTAAGACAACTAAATAGCACCACCCCGGCCCCTCGTTAGCAACATTTCCACGGCTTTTTAAGCAGGTGTTATATATCTCTCGACAGTTAAACTGGCGAAAAAGCCAAAGAGCGAAAAAGCTGTGCAACAGTAGGGCTATTATTTACTAAACCATTTAAAGAAAGACACACACGCCAACACTATACCATCCGTAATAAATAATAACACCAAAAACAAGAAATATAGATATGCATGTAGCCTATGGTATTTGATAGGCGGCTATTTATTCCTTTGTAATGTAAATATCCACATAAATATATATTACATGTAACCATAAATAATGCCAGGATTAAAAACCAGAGATAAAACTAAATAAGTCAAAAACTCTGGAAAACCTTTGGGCTCTATGTTCCCAAAATAAATAACAATAATAATGAAAAATGGTCTGACCAGTGTGATGACCAAGGCTAGAATGACACGTACTTTATTGTTATGTCTGGCGAAGCGTGTAAAAGCGTTTGCTGGAATTCTGAGTGTATTTTTAAGTATTTTTCAATAAAACTGTATCAAAACAGCTTTTTCGAAAATACCAATATATTATAATTACAAGAATCATTAAAAAACGCGTAAGAACGGATTGTGGCATAATAGATAGAACTGATTGTACAGTCACAGACAACATTTTCTATGAATCCACAATATCTCGAAAATATCTGGAAAATATTCCGGGGCTTAGTGAAACAACGTGCAGACTCTCTGATTTTTTATTATTATTATTATTATTATTATTATTATTATTATTATGCGTTTTCTAAAGTACGCGAAATATCCCGTCCTCATGTACAGTACAGATCTCTCGAAAGTTTAACACTTAGCTAATCAAAAGTAGTCTAAGCTCGGCCACTAGAGGTAACGAAGTGTTCTGTGGTTGAAGTGACAAGTTAGCGGGCAAAAGTTCAAAATTTTACATCACAAATGTTAAACTGATCAAAGATAATTTTTTAGTGTTTACAGACACAAAGTTTGGTTAAAATCCATTAAGATTTGAAGACCTCAGAGGTCTCAAATGTGTACCACGACGAATACTCAAAAACTAAGGGACCCAACTCCAAAATTTTTTATCAGAAATCACTCACGTGCGACCTCGTCAAAGATAATATCAAAGATTTAAACAAATTAAGTTTGGTTAAAATCCATTGAAAATTGAAGATTGTAGATGGGTTACAATGTGTACCATGATAAACTGTCAGAAAACTAAGGGTCGTAACTACCATATTCAACCATAGATAATCAGGTTGGTGTCGGACTTAATCCTTCATTTGTGCAGTTATCGAACTTTGTACTTTCAGTTTTGTATATATAGATTAAATCATTCTGTTAATTAGGGATTTCAAGTCACATGATCAGTTTCGCGGGAAAAGTTAGCGGCGCTAAACAGGAGGTGCTTACCCTTCTGGAGCACCCGACCTCACTTCTCTGGTGGAAGTTCACGTGACTTGCATTTGTCAGTTCCAAAGTTTTTACGTTGCTTCTGGATTGTGATCCGGACATGGAATTAGTATGTTTGTTTTTGATTACATAGTTTTTATGTAGAAAAGTTGCAAAAAATATAATCGGAAGATGTGAATTAAGCACTGACTGCATTTCATTTAGGTGGCTAAAGTGATGATGCAATACAAATCATTTATTATTACATAAAATTGTTTATTTATGCATTTATTTATTGAATCCTTTGAATTATAGTGCGTCAAGTTTGACCTTAATTTGAATATTCAAACCGGCATACCCCCTATGTATTTTAGGGGCTAAAGACGTGTTACAGTCACATGGTATAAAGTTGATACAGTATAAGGATAGATGATAGTAAAAGCTGGGTAACGAGTGTTTATGGTAATGAAACATTCTGTCCATCTTAAATCACTGTCTATTAGCCGAATACAATATTCAAATTAAAGGTCAAACGACCAGGTTAAACTTGACGCACTATAAGTTTCTAGTAGTGGTTGTGCTTGATTCGCCATCAATCTTTACATATATCCACGTGTACAGATTACGTAACTCTGTTAAAAGAACAGTGTAATTTAAGCTGTTAAGACCATCTTTTTCACTATGCCAATAAATAGACTTTAATATGTCAAACCTGAAACAAAAGAATTTTGAGAATTTCGTAAAAATGTACAGTACAGACAAAAATACATTTGCATTGCCTAAATTAGATAAATTTAAGTTAAGGAAAAGTTGAAAAGTTTACTCATTTTTTAATATAGTTCAATTCAATGCTATGTTTTGGATATGCAAAATCTGTCAAAATTCTAAATGACTTATGAGACACTTATTAAAACATTTTCTGTAACATGACATCACATAATTATATAATCGAGGTGAGTATACTAGTAAACGATCCCAACTATAAAACTGGTATTTCAAGACTACACACTAAAACAATATCAAAGAAATCACTTATGAGACACTTTTTTAAACCTGTTCGGTAATCTGACATCACATACATGGATATAATGAGGAGAGAATACCAGTAAACCATCCCAACTATAGAACTGGTATTTCTAGATTCTCATATTTCCAAAACAAAAATATATTAAAACAAATTATGAAAAAAGACTTATGAGACACTTTTTAATACCTTTTCGATAATTGACGTCACGTTTTAAGATCGAAGAGGGTATACCAGTCGACCATCCCAACTATTAAACTAGTCCTTCTAGACGTGTTGTCTAGATTCTCATATTTCGAAAACAAAATTATGTATAAAAAGATATGGAAAAAGACTTATGAGACGCTTTTAATACCTTTTCTGTAATCTGGCCTCACGTTTATGATCGAGGAGCGTATACCATCCGAACTGTGGGAATGGTCTTTCTAGCGTTAGCCTTTCGAGTCTTAATCTGAAAAAGTAACCCATTTGAAATAAATAGTAAAAGTTTAGCCTAAACCAAATGACAAGTGCAAAACCGTCTATGTTATTTCTGCCTAGTCAGTTCGCTTGCTCTAGGTGGTTTTTTCCTGGTACTCCGATTTACAGTCCTTCTCTTCGTTCATGATCAAACGCTTCTTTTCTGGAGTTACTCTCCAAAACCATGAAGCACTATTTTACGAAAATTGACACAAAGCATCAGCATTGATAGGAGATAACATTGATAGGAGATGTGCATATCATTAACCCGATTTGGTTTGTTCATTTTCCTCGGAGTTTTTGCCTTTTGGACATAAATGCAATCCACAAAAAATCAACAATACTTGATCGGTATCCCAATTCACTGAATTTGCGTGTTCATTTAAAATAATAAAATAAACTTGGTTTCTTTTCTTACCTATTAGATATATCGTCATCTTCACCACCCCAAATGAAAAATTTATTTGAGTATCCATTTACAGTTAAGAATTGTTCCTTAGTAAAAGCGACGACTCCGCCTGTCAGATCCTCATACGGCAATCTACAAATGTATATAGTTAGAAATCAAATAAAGGCATGTGAATGTGTAAGTATGGAAGCAAGTTAGTGCCATCGTCAGAAAAGCTTGTATGTCACATCATACATCGTATCTGATAATCATTAAGACCATTACGAAAGCTCACTCGGTAAGACTACTGGTGCTGTTTTCATACCTGGATAATTATATAGACGGTTTTTGGGATAAAAAGTAACTGGTCCTTATATAGAGGGCAACACTGTACCTGTAGTTATGCCTCGAACAACCATTCATAAGATGGCGTACTTTCCTAGCCGTAGTTCCGCATCTATACAAGTTCCGGTCGTCTTCGAGAATCGTATCAACATCGTTAAAAACAAAGCAGGTATAATGTCCTCTCTTTTTGGCCTCGATAAACCCAATATTCCTCATCATACCTCTGTTAAAACCCAAACCAGGCGCCTAGAAAAATAAAATAATTATATTTCTTTTGGTGTAGGAAGTAGGAAAATGTTTGGGTCTCATTATAACGGTGGTACAAAAGTGACATGAAATATATACATTTTTAACATGTTGTGTCCTCGCGTTTATGTGCACAGAAAAAGGGTAGTATGTGCTCATGTAATAAGTTAGTATATGTGCACTTAAGAGGAAGTTCATGTACTTGCGCACGTAATATATAAAAATAAATTTATGTCTGCCAAGTGTGTGCTACCGTACATTATTGCATGATGAATGATCTATATGTCATTCACGTTTTTACACGTGGCGGGTTTAAAAAACCTCACACGAGAAAGTCCCAATCAAATCCAAATCAAATAACAGAACACGAAAAAAAACTAAAAAAATACTACGTGAAACACGAAGAAAAATTAAAAACAAACACTTCACCTGAAACGCAGACAAACGAATAACTTCACGCGAAAAGACTAAACAGAAGAAAACATAACTTTACATAAAGACTAAAACTGAATAACACCTAATTATGCGACAAGAAGCCAGGAAGTTAACCCCAGAGCCGTGAAAGACTTACTTACTTGCATAGTTACTATAAAGAAGAAAAGTAATGCAACCTTACTTGTTCTATTACATAAATGGTAAAGTCGGCAAGCTGTCTTTTTAATATTGGTATCATATTATTCAGAAATATCTTCAGGTGATTTTCTCTGTCTCGATAAGGCATGATTATGGCGATCCTGTCTTCCGGTTCGCAATGCATCGGTCGGAATCTACCACCGATTTTGCTGTCGTTATAACGGTTATCTAAATCTTCGAAAGGTAGTACTTCAAGGCTTACGTTTTGTCGGCCCTCTGAAATTAAATTAAAAACAAACACACAAGTCTATGTACAAATCAAAATCTATGAAACAAAGTAAAATTTTTGAAAACTGACAATTTAAAATCAAAAGTGTGGACTTCCACCAGTATAGTGAAGATGTGTGCTACAGAAGGTTAATCACTTCCTGTTTAGCTAGCTACACCCGCCACGTGTGCAATCAAAATTAAGAATATGGAACATCAAGTAAATGTAAAACATAGAAAATACACAAATCTCACATAGCAAATACAATAGAAAAATGGAATTAAATCGTGTACATGTATTTGACAACAGCTAAAGCAGCCCAGAACACGATATAATACATAATAATAATATATCCGGGTAATTTGTCTGGACGAACATGATGTACATACGGGTCCTTTTTGTGGACGAAGATGATGCATAAGGGCCTTTTGTGTAGGTGATCACAACAGTGTGTAGAGTTCGTTTTTGTACAGTTTTGAATTCGGCTACTTACTGAAAACCGTCGAGTCTAATTTACAAATTGGCAGAGAGTCTCCAGTCTCCGCTGTTAGACTACTGGTATGCGGTTGTTGAACAACATCGGAATTCGTCTTGTCCTCTTTGTTCTTAATAGTCTCACGTCTCAGTCCCTGCAGTTCTTCAGAAAGCACCGGATAATTCCTGGTTTTCATTGCAATGTCATTCGACTGCGTTAATGAAAGCGCCAGTACCAGAATCAGTACGCCACAAACGATAATACATACTAAAACTTCTAGTTTTGCAAGCAGCCGTAATTCCATTTCAAGCAATACTAAAAAAAATGGTGAATTCAGCTATAGCAACTACTAAATACTTCAAAAATGTGATAACATTAACTGGAGCAATCCTTCTAAATACTAAAAATGGTATTCACTATAGCAACATTAATAAATACTTCAACAATTGCGTCGTCCACTATAGCAATCCTACTAAATACTCAAAAATATGGTGACATTTACTATAGCAACTAATAAATGCTCAAAATATGGTGACATCCACTACAGCAACTTTACTTTCACGAAACAAAACTCGTATCACCTTTGTCCGCCCTGGAATGAAAGGATGAACGGTATATGTAGATATACAGTACAGACCTGTCAAAAGGGTAATACAGGAGTGGAAGCTCGGAGATATGTAATGGCTAGCTAAATACCGAAAACCTGTCGATAGATAAATGCTACCGAAAACCTTTTGGTAAATGGAAGCAATATGAGGTGTCTATTCGTTAATATCTGTTTACTCTGCCACAGAGAAAGGAACAACGCTAATAATTCAAATATTTAAATGACACAGTTAAAAATCAATTAATCATTTACTTACATGAGCCGAGTCGTTACTAATAATTCTTATTTAGATCTAATCCATGCATTATAACTGCTTTAATACACCAAAACGTATTTTACAATGGTAAAAAAATTGACAATATGGCGGTGTGTTTCGTGTGACGTAATGATGACGGAAGAATTAATTATTTACATAGGTTCGCGAGGGGTTCAATGAAGGGTAGCTCAAAAGTCAGGTTGAGTTAAAAAGTTTGAAAATGCAGAAAGGTAGTTCACTTTATTACTTTATTGAATCAATTTTGGTCATCCCAGTTAAGCAAAAATCAAAAATCAATCCGTTCTTGAGCTGCACTAACTTACGTCAATAGTCGACTCTTTTGTCATGACTACCTAACATAAAAAACCCCGCCATTTCGTAAAAAATTACCATTGTAAACACCCACCCAGATTATATTTTGTCGCATAAAATGATATATTAAGCAAGGATGGAGCCGAAACAGGAATTTTCAGTAACGACTCGGCCTGTGTAAGTGAAAGAATCATTGATTTGTACCCGTCGTATTGAAATTTATAGAATATTTTCGATCTTGCTTTCTCCGAAATGGGCTAAATCAATAGTATCTTAATGTTAAACTTTCGAAAGGTCTATACTGTAAATATCATATAGGATTGTTGAAGATAGAGTTATTAATTGGGGGTTTTTGGGCTTCGTAAACTACAATGAAAGAGTTAAATGTGAGTTAAGTAATGATGTTTTTAGTCGATTATTTCACCGGAAGCGCGAGTTTACTCGTCCGTTGAGGCCGCTTAAACCACGAAACAGATATAATTCAAGCACATGAATTATGAAACGAATTAATGTGGGAGTAAGAATACCAGATTGTCTTACCAAGAAACCAAGTAAAAAGGGGTTGGTTATTTATTGATAAAATTTCAATTTTCACTCAAATGTGTTCCGTTCCTCATGGTGTACTTCTGGAGGCGTTTATATCATAGGTGTAGTTTAGTAAGAGGAGATGAAAGTCACAGTTCTTTCGACTGGCAACTTAAAATAAACGAGGTCCCGTGTCACGTTAGAATTAGAAGTGATATTTCACGCTACCAAGCCCCAGTTTCACAATATTTCCTTAACTAAGATCTTTCTGAACTTTAACCTTGCAAAATTTCAAATCTTTAATGATTTTGTTAATTTTCAAGATATTCATGAATTTAAGGTGTCAATTTTAAGAAAATTTCTAGATTAAAACATTTGCATTTAATTGGACAAAGATATTCATCAGTTGTTCCAAAAAGAGATGACCAAAATTTGCTAACTTTAAGGACAATCTTAGCTAAGGAATAGATGTTAAACCGGGGAAAACATGTGCTAATGAGAAACTTAAAAATACTTACAGCTTCATCACCTGTTTCAGTCTAAGACCTTAAAAACTGTCATTGTTACAATACATCTTCTCGTCGTACGTTATATTGTAAAACATTAAATAATATGTGAATCTAAGTAAAACAAACAAAATCCAACTAGTAACAGCTGTTTGTAGACACGCACTTGTATAGTAATTACGTCATAAACATCCATCATAACCAGACAACAAAATGCAGTGGCGATGATGACGTAATTTGTCTTATTATACCTCATATAGATAAAACACATTTTAAGGAATGTTCTCCAATTAGATGGCATGTAACAAATGAGATATTCCCCGCAAAATCACTATCACAATATGACACCGCCAGGACTGTGATAAAACCATTGTCACCCTATAACAACCCGGAACAAGGGAGATAATTCGCTCAGGAATATGTTGTTGTAACTATTGCGATATGTCGTTTTTGAAGTTCATCGGAGGTTCGATTTGCAACTGAGTATGCAGGACAAAAATAATGTTCGGCATAATGTCCTTGGGTGACAACCCTTCTGAAAGGTGACAATGATACCTAGACGGCAATTATTGTATATTGTCTTCAATAATGGTCCAAGTTTCACAATCATGTCATAACTAAGATTTCTTTAACTTAAATATCGAGTTACTTCAATTGTCTCCGCAATCCCAACTAAACATACCGATATTGGTGACATAATTCAGAGAGTAAAACGTATATTACTACCATAAATTCTGTTGTGTATGTACATTCAGTATGTTCCGGATTATTCCGACTACCTGTCGTTCTCCCATTCGCGTATTAGTATTGTAAACCGCGCATGTGCATTGTGGGTAATAAATAGACATGTGTTAATGGACGCTGTTGTTTTGATTATTCAGTGTCACAAATGTGGTTATTGTTCCTACAAAACACCACACAGTAATTGGCGACGAGGACAAATTGTTCGCTAACGAACTATAATAACACGAAGATGGCTACAGGCATCGGGAAAATAGAGGGATTTGATGATTTAGTGGAATCGTGGGAGTCTTACTCGGAGCGACTAGAACAGTATTTTGCCGCCAACAAGGTCGACGAGGACTTGAGAGTGGCGTCATTGCTAAGTGTTATTGGTCCCCGCACATATACACTTCTTAAAAACCTTCTCGCCCCAGCGAAACCCGCTACCAAGACTTATAAAGCCTTAATTGATCTCCTTGATAAACATTTAAACCCAAAGCCGTCCGAAATAGCCGAGAGGTTTAGATTTCACAAGCGTGACCAGAAAGAAGGCGAGAGCGCCCAAACATTCATTGCCGACCTACGTAGACTAGCTTCCAATTGCAACTTTGGTGCATCCCTTGAACTTACACTAAGGGATAGATTTGTTTGTGGACTTTTTAAAGCCCAGATTCAGAGACGCTTGTTAGCCGACACTGAATTAACTTTAGATTCGGCACTTAAAACCGCCATTGCTATGGAAACTGCCAACCGTGGTGCAGTAGAACTACAGGGTTCACGTAAAAGTACATCTGAACCAGTTCACAAGGTTAAAGCCTTTAGGGGGAAGGGTCATTCTCAGAAAAAGGGAACCCTACACACACACACGGTCAGAAAGGTGGTGCTCGAAAATGTTATAGGTGTGATAGTCTAGATCATACTTCAGATAAGTGTCGTCATATACAGACTGTATGTCGATATTGTAACAAGAAAGGTCATATTGAGAAAGCATGTCTCAAGAAAAAGAAGGACAATAAAAGCAATGTTAACTATGTTGAGACTGACAGTGATTTTGAATTTGACTTATTAAATTTGTTTAGTATATCCGAATCGGGTAGACCAGAACCGATTACTGTGGAACCAGTTGTAAATGGAACAAGCATAACAATGGAACTCGATACTGGGTGTTCGGTTACCTTAATTCCCAAAACCTTGTATGATAAACATTTCTCAGACGTACCATTAAACTCTACTACCTTGTGTTTACGTACTTATTCTGGAGAACGTATTAAACCAGTAGGTGTTATGAATGCTAATGTTTGTATTAACAATCAGTCATCTAGTCTTGATCTATTCGTTGTCTCAAATAGTGGATCAGCATTATTTGGTAGAGACTGGCTAAGAACTCTTAAACTTGATTGGAGTCAGATTAAACAGGTTAACAACCTAGGCACAATTAGTAGTAAGGAAAGAGCTTCAGCTACCCTACGTGGTGATCGAACATGTATTGATAACCTTCTTAAAAGGTATGAATCTGTTTTCGCAGAGGGAATTGCCAAAATGAACAATGTTAAGGCAACATTAGACATTACACAAGATGCTACACCCAATTTTTTTAAGGCGAGACAAACTCCTTATTCACTAAAGCCTAAAATTGATGCTGAATTGGAACGTTTGGTTAAAGCTGGAATTATCAGTCCTGTGGATCATAGTAACTGGGCAACACCTATTGTTCCTGTTGTCAAAAACAATGGTAATGTAAGGATTTGTGGCGATTATAAAGTAACTATTAACCCTGTTATGAACGTAAACCAATATCCTCTTCCACGTATTGAGGAAATTTTCGATTCTTTGGCAGGTGGCCAAACATTTTCAAAAATTGACCTCACTCAGGCATATTTACAGATGGAGGTTGATGACGCATCTAAGGAGTACGCACAAGGGTCTGTTTAGATATAATCGTTTACCATATGGAGTCGCATCAGCGCCAGCGATATGGCAGCGTCAAATTGAGACAATTTTACGTGACATTCCGCTTACAAAATGTCTGCTGGATGATATCCTTATTACAGGCCGTGATGATCAAGAACACCTTCGTAACTTAAACGCAGTTTTACAACGCTTGGAAGATTATGGTCTTAGAGCTAATGTTGACAAGTGTGCATTTTTTATGGATAAGATCAGCTATTGCGGTCATGAGATAGACGCCAAGGGTCTTCATAAAGCACCAAGTAAAGTCGAAGCGATCACAAGTGCTCCGAAACCAGAGAATGTTTCACAACTTCGTAGTTTCTTGGGACTGGTAAACTATTACCATAGTTTTTTACCTAACCTGTCGACAGTCGTAAGTCCTTTGAATTCCTTGCTTCAAAACAATGTTCGTTGGAAATGGACAAAAGATTGTGATATGGCTTTCAGAAAGGTCAAGGACATGGTAACTTCAAAGCAGGTTTTGTGTCACTATGATCCTGCACTTGAACTGCGCGTTGCTTGTGACGCATCACCGTACGGAATTGGAAGTGTTCTTTCGCATGTATTCCCTGATGGAACGGAACGCCCAATATGTTTCGCGTCACGTTCTCTTAACAAGGCAGAGAAAGGCTACAGTCAACTGGATAAGGAAGCTTTAGCATTATATTGGGGAGTGAAGAAATTTAATCAGTATTTGTATGGACGTCATTTTACATTGATTACAGACAATAAACCACTTGTTAGTATTTTTCACCCCGAGAAGGCATTACCGTCTATGACTGCTGCTAGACTACAAAGTTATGCTATCTTTTTATCGGGTCATTCATACAGTATTGTTTACAAGAAAACGTCTGAACACTGCAATGCCGACGCATTGTCCCGTTTACCTTTACGAACAACGGTGGATGAAAACTCAGATCCTGCAGATATGTTTTATACATCACAAGTTGAAACCTTGCCGATAACAAGTACTCAGATAAGTCGTGCGACAAGGTCCGATAGAGTGTTAAGTAAAGTCTACGATTTGATTATGACAGGACATCTTGATTCATACAAGGATCCTGATTTGCTACCATATACTAGTCGTAAAGATCAATTGTCGACACATCAAGGATGTTTGATGTATGTTAACCGTGTAGTTATACCATTTAAGCTACAGAGCAAAGTTCTTGATGAGCTTCATGAAGGACATAGTGGTGTTGTTCGTATGAAATCCTTAGCTCGCTCATATGTTTGGTGGCCACGTATTGACAGTGAAATTGAGGAACTATGTAAATCATGTGTTGGATGTCAACAATATAGGTCAACACCGAAAGCTGCACCGGTTCACCCATGGGAATTTCCTACATCTCCGTGGCAACGTGTTCACGTGGATTTTGCAGGACCTTTTATGGACAACATGTTTTTTATTCTGGTCGATTCGCACTCAAAAGGGCCAGAAGTTGTGCCAATGCGTAATACGTCAACAGGTCAGACGATTGAAATATTGCGTGGACTTTTCGCTCGTTATGGAATTCCTCAGCAGATCGTGTCTGATAATGGACCTCAATTCACATCGGACGAATTCAAACAGTTCATGGCTCAGAACGGAATCCACCATATAACATCTTCACCATACCACCCTCGTACAAACGGACAGGCTGAAAGATTTGTCCAGACATTCAAACAGGCAATTAAAAGTTCTAAAAACGATACCGTCAGTTTAAATTTGAATCAGAAACTGAATGCATTTTTATGTCGCTATCGCAACACAGCACACGCTACCACTGGTGAAACACCTGCGATTTTGTTAATTGGTCGTAATTTGCGTACAAGACTAGACCTTATTAAACCAGATTTACATGCTAGTGTTAACAAGAAACAGAACAAAATGACATTTGCTAAACATACTGGAAAATCTGTTCGAAGTTTTCAGTTGGAACAGTCGGTTCAAGTTCGCGACTATAGACATGGAAAACCAAAGTGGATTCCAGGATTGATTAAATCACAGACAGGACCGTTTTCGTATGAAGTACAAGTTGACTCTAATGGAACAATGTGGCGACGCCATGTTGACCAAATTCGCAGTGGATCAAACGTACAAATTACACCAAGGGAAAGTACACCGGAAGTGAGAGAAAGTACACCGGAAGTAAGAGATAGTGCACCGGAAATAGTTCAAATACCCGGAAATGTAACTGAATCGTTGATTATACCAAGTGAGACATCAAGTAGTAGAATCACTACTTGTTCTGAAACTAGTAATTCTCCAGTTAACATCAGTGAATCACCAAAAAGTGTTTCTGTACCTTTGCCAACTACTAGTGCAACTAAAGGAACAGTTGAAAGTGTTCAACGTCCTCAAAGGAACAGGAAACCTCCTAAACGTTTAGATTTGTGATTGTTATGTTAATGTGATCACCAGTGTTATGGGCATAATAATCCCAGGTGTTCACACAGAACTTAGTTCTGACTTCTGTTCTTTATTGTTTCATTTCTGTTTTTGCATACAGATCAGATAGATTGTGTTACTTATGTTCACAGTTTGAATAGACATTTCAAATTCATGATACAGCGCGTATACAGACTTACATTCTCTTGAAATTCACGCGTTTAAATATTGTCGCGCCTGACAAGATAATTAAAGGGGGAGAATATGTTGTGTATGTACATTCAGTATGTTCCGGATTATTCCGACTACCTGTCGTTCTCCCATTCGCGTATTAGTATTGTAAACCGCGCATGTGCATTGTGGGTAATAAATAGACATGTGTTAATGGACGCTGTTGTTTTGATTATTCAGTGTCACAAATGTGGTTATTGTTCCTACAAAACACCACAAATTCCATTTCACTCAAATAAGAATTTTGAATTTGAGTAACAGGTTGATTGAATGGGGTTTTACGTCCATGTCCAGATTATTGCAATTATATCGAGATGTCACCAGCTATATGTTAAGTGGCAGAAATTTAGACGTTTGAAGTGGGCGCTCAGGACAATCCGTAGGGGGGGGGGGGTAACGTACAACGCATACCATCACACGGGACATCGGCTTTTAGTTTTTGTTCCGAAGGAACCCTTGACTTTCATTTCTAAATGGCGAGTGTTTGGCGAAAAAACAGTCACTACCTATTTCAAGTCAGCCAGAACCCGGTCAGGTTTCGTACCCAATACCTTTATATGCAGCCACAAACTCTTCTAACATATCGTAATGCTGTTCAGTAACAGGAATAAGGAAATAAACAGATAATTTAACATATACCAATATTTTATTGCATTTATTGAAATATATCCAGTATCAGAACAATATCACTGTTAATGCTTGTTTTAAATCTTCTCTGCATATTAAAAGATTCTGAAAAATGAAAAAAAAATTATATTACAGTTGTGTTTTTATTTAAATGACACGTGCAAACCAACATGTTCATATTTACAACATGGTTACTTTTCTGTGTCCCTATACATGTATATATTTACAATTCCATTATTACAACTTCGATAACACTTTAATTGTCATTATATGTTATCAGCCGATAGAAAGTAGTTCCGGCATTGCTGACAATCTGTGTGTCAACGGGTTTCTAAATCCCCATTTTGACGTTGCGCGTAAAGTTGAAAACGGGAAAACCCAAAGATATTCACACTACGCCCAATAACTTCAGTCAGGTATACTCACAAATTCTACGTTTTCAAATTGCACGTCCATTTTTAACATTAGAATGTAAACCAATTTGTATTTATTCAATAAATATCATAAAGAAGTAAAGTCTGTACTATTTTGTTTCACGTTGACATTATCATCGGCATTTCCATCCGCCATTTACGCAGTGGAGTACCATCGAAATGTACACTGTATATGTTTGTTAAAGCTTCCATGGGACATATTGAAAATATAAGAAATAAAGACAAATGTATTGTTAGTTATCGTGGTATAACTAAGAATGGCCTTTCGCAAACTTATCATGAAATGCTTCGCATACCATTCAATTTGCGAAAGGCCATTCTAAGTTATACCAAGATAACTAACAATACAATTGTTTTTATTTCTTAAATAAGAGTGAATGAAGTATTGGTGTGTCTTGTGTTCCATTTAGGTCAGCTCTCGGATGAAACCATGGTGTCCTGGAAAATCAACCGACCAAGGACAAGCAAGCTGACAACTCTCTTACATTAGTATGTACTCGAGCGGGATTCGAACCTAGGCGCTAGAAGATGTTATGGTCCGTAAGCCGGCCTTTTTAGATCACTTGACAACCCAGGTCCTTATTAGATAATATTATCAAACAATAATTTTATCATCAACCTAGTTCATGTGCTAATCTTTTTATTAGGACGAGGTAGGCCGTTTTCCAGTCTCCAAACAAACTTCAATGCGGCTTATCTTGTTTAAATAATCTAAATAAAAAGTAAATATCTTACCCAAAGGGAGCCAAATGAGTCATTGGATCGTGGCAAGCTAGAAATAAATTAAGAAAAAAAATAAGTTAATTACATGTACATTATTTTTCAATGTAAAAATACATTTGACGCGAGAAAATCATCAGTATTCTTTCCGAAGAACACTCCAACGTTACAGTACAGCACTGTCTAAAATTTAATACTAAGCTAAAGAATTGGTGCCGAATCAGAAGCTTATCCATGACCCTCATTACCAATAATGACAGTTTGGGCTGATACTATAATTTCAGCCACTAGATGATATCACGGCAACTTGGCAGTCGATATTCCTCTTTTAGTTAGCTTAGTGTTAAACTTTCGGCAGGCCTGTACTGTATTTCTCGCAAATTGACCAAGTAGAAATTGTTTTTTCCTTTAAACGTTTTTCCTTGTAATCGCATCTTTTAAATCAATATTGCTTTGGTCGGTTGGTTGTAATATTGTTTAACTTTAATGCGCATCAACTGTTTGCAGCTATTCCCGAAGACAGCAAGAAGTCCGTGTACTTGTGCGATGCGTAAGATTTGCGAGTGTGCTCTATGGTCTGCCTTGTACTAGCGCGCACTTATCAGGTAGGACGATTTAAGGTACTAACTCACATATTTAGTATGCCACAGACAAGCATACCACATTTCCTGTCACATTATACAGACACGATAATTTTAATTCTGAGCGCAAGGCGAGGGAGTAGACTATGAATTGTGAGCGCAAATCGATGGAGCAGACTATGAATTGTGAGCGCAAAGCGAGGGAGCAGACTATGAATTGTGAACGAAAGACGAGGGAGCAGACTATGAATTGTGAGCGCAAATCGATGGAGCAGACTATGAATTGTGAGCGCAAGACGAGGGAGCAGACTATGAATTGTGAACGCAAGGCGAGGGGACAGACTATGAATTGTGAGCGCAAGACGAGGGAGCAGACTATGAATTGTGAACGCAAGGCGAGGGAGCAGACTATGAATTGCGAGCGCAAGGCGAGGGAGCAGACTATGGATTGTGAACGCAAGGCGAGGGAGCAGACTATGAATTGTGAGCGCAAGGTGAGGGAGCAGACTATGAAATTTTTAAGACCAGTGTCGAACCCACACCTTCCCGCTCTCAAGGCGGACGCTCTACTCTACCACTGAGACACCAAAGCCGAGCGCAAGGCGAGGGAGGCAAAATTGATATGACTGGGCTAAGGTTCAAACTCACGACCTCCTTCTCTCAATGCGGACGCTCTACCTTTGAGCCATCAATGTCGAGCGCAAGCTTTAGGCAAAAAAGCAAAATATTAATTAAATTTTATGTATGACCCGGCCGGGGTTTTCAAGTTGACCAAACAAGGAAAGTTATTTCTTTAACACTGTAAAATCATTTACAACATGTATTTTCGTGGTGTACCAATCTTCGGTGTTTGCGCGGATACCCCGATGCACGGATTTACATGTCAACGAAATACTTTATACAGGAAACCCCAAACTGCGAAATTTATAACCCCACAAAATGGCTATTGTATATTTTCTTATAACCACAAACATTTGACACCACGAAAATCAGTTGTTGCATAGTAGTGTTTAATTACTTTAGTAGTGAAGAGTACCGACATAGCATGAAAAAAGGTCACATTTCCTGACGAGAAGAGACCGCGGTTGCCTAATGCATAAGACGTCAGTCTTCAAATCCAGGGTCTCTCACCGCTGTGAGTTCGAGTCCTGCTTAGACCACATGTGGGAAAGTGAATTTTATTTGTCGCTGGCCTTTACTGAACCTTGTATCAGTAAAATGGACTGGGGGAGTGGTACGCTTGTCTGCTGCGTACTGACTCTCTGAACTCGCACGTTAAAGTCGCCCTGAGTGCGCGTTAGTACAAGGCAGACCATGAAACACACTCGCACACAAAATTGTTCATAGATTAATCCATAGGGATTAATAAAATAGTTCTCGTCGCGAATAGCTGAAAAATTGCTGATGCGACGTTCAGGAACATTCAACCAACCAAGCCAAGCCAACAACCTAGCGCTCTCGAAGCTTATGCTCTACCCAATCTGAACATCCAATGCGGTTTTTGACTGTTCTGGCAGTTGTTACGTATCGACTAGGTTTAAGAGCACATTTGACCTGTGTCTCTCAATTCTATAATTAGCCTTACCAACATATCTTGTATCTGGTCTCATCCGCTCCGAGGGATCCACGCAGTATTTCTTGAGGACGTTTTTGATCTGTTTCCTTTGACTCTTACTTGGCATTTCGTTCCTTGTTCCCACAAATACGGACGGTATAAGACAGGTTCCATCAAAAACGTTCACAACAACACATCGGTACCAGACAAAGTACTCAGTAGGTTCAAGGGCGACTACTCTGTAACGGACTGCTGGGGAATCTGGAATTCAAAGATAGTTCTAGGACTTGAGTCACAGCCTTTTAACCCTTATACTGCCAACGGGCCGATTTTGGCCGATTTGCTTTACCTTTCACTGCCAGCGGGCCGATTTGGCCGATTTTTATTGTCGTTTACTGTCGGAACTATCAGTGACTATTTTTTTTTTTTTAAAAAAAGGGCCACTGATAAAAAAATTGAAAATTGCAAAGAACAGTAGTTGTATAATGCGTCAAGTTTGACCTGGCCGTTTGACCTTTTATTTGAATAATCAAACGGACATATCCATTGTGTAATTTATGGGTTATAAAAAGTTGATATATAAGGATAGATGATAGTAATTCTTGGCACCGGGTGTTTATGGTAATAAAATGACCTGTCTTCCCTAAATAACACAGTCTATATTAGTCCAATGTAATATTCAAATTAAAGGTCAAACGGCCAGGTCAAACTTGACGCACTATATAACGCAAATCGCTGTTCATCACAACAAATCAAAAACAACATATATTATAATAGGTAAAAAAACAACATTGACCTGTCCGTTTGACATTTTAATATGAAAATATCCATGTACGATGACCCACCAGATACATGTGGAGTGTTAGGATTTGCAAACACTTTGACAATTTTTCGATCAAGATAATTATTCTGTTGATGGCAAATGATCCAAACGTTGAGTGTTTGTAGAAAATAGATGGAATTGAGTGCTGTCCTAACTCAAGGAAACTTGGTGCACATATACATCTTCCATATAATAGGCTATATATTATTTTTCAAATTCACGCACGCTGTATAGAACTTATAATTAGGTCAATTTACATTCAAATCGAGTGTGTGGGCGTGATCAACATAGTAACATGATTGTCATCGGTGTATGTAATGGGTGGATCATAGTAAATGAATATTCCTGATAAATACACATTATATACACAGTGTGTATGTACAACACTCAGTATCAGGTCGAGTCCTTTTTTCGTAGCCGTATCACTACGAGTCGCGCTTGCGCGACGAATAGTGATACAGCTACGAAAAAAGGACGAGACCTGATACAAAGGGTTGAAACATACACACTGTGTATATAATATTTTTATCTAACATTTCCAATTAGGTTATTTAAAATAATGAAAAAAAACAATACTTTATGTGAAAAAATTACATTTTACCACAGAAAACCACTGAACTATGTTATGACCGACAAATCCAAGACTCCCTGATGACGTAACAATGAGAAAGTGCACGTGCGCTTTACCGCCAATGTTGTATCACCACCACAGTGTGGTGATACAAGATTCTGTATCATACGTGTTCGATAAAACTTGTATTTCGTCAAATCAGATAGAAAAACTAGTCTAATGTTAGATAAAAGGTCAAACTTGTTTGCTTATAAATGCTATAGACATCCAGGCCTAACAATTTAATGGGGGGGGGGGGGGGATTTTGACCACCAAATGAAGGTAAATACTCAGCTTAGATGAGACATAATCCCTGTTATTATCTAACATTAGACTAGTTTTTCTGTCTGTATTTGATGAAATACAAGTTTTATCGAACACGCGTGATACAGAATCTTGTATCACCACACTGTGGTGATACAACATTGGCGGTAAAGTACACGTGCACTTCTCATTGTGACGTCATTGTGGAATCTCCGATTTGTCAAATGTAAACAATGACGTCATTACTACAAAACATGTCATAACATAGTTCAGTGGTTTTCTGTGGTAAAATGTATTTTTTTCACATAAATATTGGGTTTTTATTATTTTAATTATCTAATATAAAATGTTAGATAAAAATATCATATACACAGTGTGTATGTACAACCCTTCGTATCAGGTCTCGTCCTTTTTTCGTAGCTGTATCACTACTCGTCGCGCAAGCGCGACTCGTAGTGATACGACTACGAAAAAAGGACTCGACCTGATACTGAGGGTTGTACATACACACTGTGTATATAATATGTATTTATTCCTAAAGTATGAAAAATTAAATACATAAAAAATACCAAAACGACTGAATTTTGGCCAAATGTGGAGTTAATATGATTTATATTTTATAACTCGGAATGGCGAAAATGAATCCACGATTATTGTCGGCGATTAACGTCTACGATAACCTTTCTGAGGTCAATGTAAACCAAAAAATATCTATAAAAAAGTAAAGGCTCCAGGGGGAGTCGAACCCTCGACCTCCAGTTTACTAGACTGGCGCTCTAACCAACTGAGCTATGGAGCCACTTGGATTTTGAGAGGCTTTTCGAGAATTACCATTGATGTGATCATGAACGTCTGAAATAGATCCCCATGCATATCTATACTACTCTATAACTTCCACATAGATTTATCATGTGATCAAACCTAGAACATATAATTATAAACCATCACTTTAATTGCGATAAGCACCAGTCTGATGAGCCTTAAGACAAAACTGTCAGAATTATGATAAATTTTAAGAAACATTATACAGGTATTATACAGGTATTGACAGGTTACACCGCCTTTTTGTACTCTTTCAAAGAGCCGCGATGTACGAGTTACTTCCCTTTAATCGCTAAGCGTTACGTACGTTTTTAGAACATAGAACTTCATTTTACCCTGGCACGTTTACCAATCGCCATGCTAGAAATGAAATTCTATTGAAAATCTGAAAATTCTCAAAGACAAATGCAAATTCTTCCATTACCTTAATTTGGTTAAATATTAGGTCCTTTGTAAAAAAAATTTCAACTCTAGGAAAAAAAATTGGTATCACAGTTTTGGTCCAAGTACTACTGATAAGGAATTGTATTCCGAAACGGCCACCTAGAGCTGTAAAGTTAATACTGGTATAATATGTAATTTGAAGGGTGATAATGTTACTTACCAGTTTTGCCCATTCCTCTTACGACCAATGCGTTACTATTAGGACGAAGAAACATTGCTCTAAAGTTCTTTATTTTACATTTCATAGAGGCTGGTTCTCTAGAAAACAAAATAGACATACATGATGAGAAAGTTACGGAAGCCCGTGAGTGGCACTCAAAACTGCTGTGAAATCATCTATTTTCGTTGTGTCCAAATCGTCTTTGTTTTCGTGGAGACCCTGGTCCGCGTTTTTACATGTCAATGCAATAGGGCCTAGTATATCTTACAAACTAACATTTAATTGAAATCACAAACCACGAATTAACAATCTCGCGAAATGATTTTTCTTAGAATCACGAAAATTAGACACCGTGAAAACAAATGATTTTATAATATCGTGGAGAGTCTGTGTAACACTTAACAATTTAAAATTCTAAAAAGTTTTAAAATTTTGGATAATTGAAATGAACTTTTTAAAATTTTAAATTGTTAAGTGTTACACGGACCGATGAGTAATATTAATGACGCAACAGTATCAAATGCGTGATATAGTAAACGACAAATCATTAAATCCGTCTTATTTCGTAATGCATTTCTTTACACGGCAAAAAAAAAAAAAAAAAAATCCGATATTTCGCAAAGGTGGATCGAATACACGTGCACGTAAAGGAAAAGTTTCCTCGCACAAAATTTACATATTTGAGCCACGCTTAGCGGCTTAGCGAAAAATTATGAACAAGTTATTATGGTTACATTTTAAAAAGACGGCGTAAAATAATTTAAGTAGTCCTTTGATATAATACAGAATGTAAAATTATTGTGCCACTTATTCCTCAAAAACCACCGCGAGAGCCCAGTTGGTAAAGTGCTCGCTCTGTAAGTGAGAGGTCATGGCTTCGAACCCCGACCGGGTCTAACCCAAGACTAGAAAATTGGATGATATGTAACTACTTTCGCCAAGCACTCGGCATTGCGAAAGGAAAGTCACGGTTCTTTCGGATAGGTACTTGAAATAAACGAGGTTGGTCTCACAGTAGGCGTGGCACGATAAAGAACCCTGCTATATATTACCATCAGCGCAACGCACAGCCAAATGTATGCACTTTCTTCTATAGCTGGCGATGTCTAGATGTAAGTGAAATATTCTTGGCTGGGACGTTAAACACTATTATTCAACTCAACTTAACTTTTATTCCTCAAACATATAAATAGTCCTCTTGGTTTAAGGTAATTTGCAGCACTATCTCCCGAGCAAATGGGCATTACTTTGTTATACCGAAAAAAGGCGTTCTCTTTTAGCTATTATTATGACAACATAGTAGGTATATTATTCAGGTCATAATGTGTAGGTGCTCCTAACTAAAATGGAAGGATATATAGTAATAGAAAGTAGGATTACGGGTTACTCGGTAGTTTCCGTGAGATTTCTGTGCTTAGCTGTGAACATTGAAATACCCGATGGCAATGTTGACCGTTCTTTCAAATATTTTGAATTTTTTATAACAAATCGAACAGTAAGAATTTTCTGCGAGGTCTTATAAAGTTTCGCTCGTGACCATTGTGTTTCTCACCTGCCCATCAAGGTCATTTCCACACTTAACGGTGACGTCACATTGACCAGTATACTGGCTCGTCGTAATCGCATCACGTCTGGTATCGTTGGGTTTGGGAGTGCTGTTTGTTCATACCAGAAACCAGACATCTGTAAAAGAGACAAACAAAACAAATAATTCGCATAACTTACAAAATTACTGTACATGTGGGTTTTCAAACCACACTTCAGTCTGATATTAGGGGGTCTCGGTGTCCGAGTAGTCTAAAGTACGGTTTATGGATCAAATTGCCACTCAATCGCTACGTACGTAGTTGGGCAGATCTAAGTTTGGACAAGTTTACTTGCTAAGTAACCGTACTTGGGCAGATCCTAGTATGAGGAAGTCGTCAGTTCGGTTGACAAAGGTACGTGGTTTTCTCCTGTCAGTTCGGTTGACAAAGGTACGTGGTTTTCTCCTGTCAGTTCGGTTGACAAAGGTACGTGGTTTTCTCCTGTCAGTTCGGTTGACAAAGGTACGTGGTTTCCTGCAACATTCCTGAACTAGCAGTTTCGGTAGAATAGACAAAATTCTTGACTTGGGCTTACAACTCCCCTACCTCACTCCACTCCACTCAGTCTGGTATTTGAAACATGACTGAGTAGCATTTGAAACGATTAATGGCAGAACTTCCCAATTGATTGATTGGGTTGGGTTTTATGTCCAAGTCAAGAATATTTCACTTATATCAAGACGTTGTCAGCTATAGGTGAAGTGGCAGAAAATATTGCATTTAGATTGTATTCAGGGTAATATACCGGGATGGTTCTTTAACGTGCCACGCCTGCCGTGACACGGAACAATAGGTTTTCAGATCTCTATCAAAGGACCCCGTGACTTTCATTTCTAAATGTCAGGTGACTGTCAAAAGAGCAGTATCTACCTATTTTCAAGTCCTGGACAGACCTGACCGGGATTCGAACCCTCGACTCCCCACATACGAAGCAAGCAATCTGACCAACTGAGCTACCGTGGTGGTGGTTTAAAAGATTTTTTGTATTTTTGTAAATTTTGTGACCTGGACTGTAACAAGGTCAATATCGGCAGTCTCTTCTGGAAAGCTTTGTCACCAGAATCTGTTGTGTTAGGCCATATTTTGCCGCTAAAGAGGACGCTGTCCTAGCACTTTACTGTCAAAACCTACATATGTATCTGTTTTACTTCACCTCTTGTTAATAAATCTGTGTGTTAGGCCATATTTTGCCGCTAAAGAGGACGCTTTTCTAGCACTTTACAGTCAAAACCGACAGAGTGAAATATACATAAGTATCTGTTTTACTTCACCTCTTGTTAATAAATCTGTGTGTTAGGCCATATGTTGTCACTAAAGAGGACGCTTTTCTAGCACTTTACAGTCAAAACCGACAGAGTGAAATATACATAAGTATCTGTTTTACTTCACCTCTTGTTAATAAATCTGTGTGTTAGGTCATATTTTGCCGCTAAAGAGGACGCTTTTCTAGCACTTTACAGTCAAAACCGACAGAGTGAAATATACATAAGTATCTGTTTTACTTCACCTCTTGTTCATAAATCTTTGTGTTCTATTTCTCCGTCATGTTGAATAGAAAGCAATGCTTTGATACCAAAATTCTGAATGTTCTTGGACGTATCTTATAATTATTAAATTAATTTTATTTTATTTATTTATTTATTTATTTATTTATTTATTTATTTATTTATTTATTTATTTATTTATTTATCAGTATTAACACCCTATTTCCACCTATAATCCAAGCGACTAGTCATTATATTTATGAATCCGGCGAACTATTTATCATCTTATTGCTCTCTCTCTCTCTCTCTCTCTCTCTCTCTCTCTCTCTCTCTCTCATAAAGATCTTACCTGTAAAAGGTTAATTTCAGGTGCTTGGAATGTCCTTAAAGCACATTTATCATTTTTAATCTCTGCAAAAACAGTTGAATAATCAGAAACCAACAGAAATAAACTAATGAAAGATACCAACATCATCTTACGTGGAGCAATATTGTTCAGGCCTCAACCGGCTATGACTACGAAGTGCTTCTAACCCCTCTCAACTTCCGACAGGACAGGCAGATATATAACAAGTCCTGAGAGACATTTATTGACAAAAGGTGACAATATTATAATTTTATATGGTCAGTATTTGTCCGTGACTGTTTATTGCGTTGTATAAATATCATATATATAACTCCAAATCTGACCACATTATGCCCTGGTCAAGATTATATAATCTATATCAATACGTCACCAGCTATAAACTAAGCTATAACACCAAATCTGACCACGTTATGCCCTGGTCAAGATTATATAATCTATATCAATACGTCACCAGCTATAAACTAAGCTATAACAGCAAATCTGACCATATTATGCCCTGGTCAAGATTATACAATCTATATCAATACGTCACCAGCTATAAACTAAGCTATAACAGCAAATCTGACCACATTATGCCCTGGTCAAGATTATATAATCTATATCAATACGTCACCAGCAAATCTGACCACATATGCCCTGGTCAAATCTATATCAATACGTCACCAGCTATAAACTAAGCTATAACTCCAAATCTGACCACATTATGCCCTGGTCAAGATTATTCAATCTATATCAATACGTCACCAGCTGTAAACTAAGCTATAACACCAAATCTGACCACATTATGCCCTGGTCCAGTTATATAATCTATATCAATACGTCACCAGCTATAGACTAAGCTGAAAAAAATTGTACCAAAAACACAGAGTTGATTCGAGGGAAGTGTCCTGGTCAAAATATCTCCACTTACATTTAGTTGGTCAGTCTGGAAAGGTGGAGGAAACAACTAAGTTTCCGGAGAAAACCACTGAGACTCGACAAGCAAACTGTCAAACTTTCTCACACAGGATCTGTCCCGATCGGGATTCTTACCTAGGCGGCGAGAAGTGCCGTTCTTACCTAGGCGGCGAGAAGTGCCGTTCTTACCTAGGCGACGAGAGGTGCCGTTCTTACCTAGGCGACGAGAGGTGCCGTTCTTACCTAGGCGGCGAGAAGTGCCGTTCTTACCTAGGCGGCGAGAAGTGCCGTTCTTGCCTAGGCGACGAGAGGTGCCGTTCTTACCTAGGCGGCGAGAAGTGCCGTTCTTACCTAGGCGACGAGAAGTGCCGTTCTTAGTGCCGTTCTTACCTAGGCGACGAGAAGTGCCGTTCTTACCTAGGCGACGAGAAGTGCCGTTCTTACCTAGGCGACGAGAGGTGCCGTTCTTACCTAGGCGGCGAGAAGTGCCGTTCTTACCTAGGCGAAGAGAAGTGCCGTTCTTACCTAGGCGAAGAGAGGTGCAGTACTAGTGTTCATAAGACGTAGCTGGGTTTCTTCATGACACGTGACATCGACAGAAGGAAACTTTAGATTTCGTTTCTGAAAACATATTGATATTATCGATTAAACGGCCACTACTGATGTCCAAGTCCCAGGTGTGACCAGGCTGAAAATCGAAATTCTGATCATCTACTTCCCGATATCAACTTCCGGTTACCATTATTCTACCATGAAGTCTCTTGATGCTAACAAGTGTTCGGCATTACCAAATAAAAGTCAAGGTTTTTTTCGGATGGGAACTTACAATAAACGAGGTTCCGTGTCACGATAGACTTGGCACAATAAAGAACCCTGCTATATAATGCCATCAACGCAATGCACAGGTATAATGTCTGCACCTTTGCCTATAACTGGCGACGTCTCGATATAAGTGAAATATACTTGATTGGAACGTTAAACAACATGACCTAACTCAACTCTTGTGAGGCTTAAACTTAAATCAAGTAATTTGAGACTTACGGCCCTCTGTATGGTGTGTCTACTTTCGGTTGCCATTATTCTGGAATGCCTTAAGAGTCTTGAGAGACCAACACTGGTACAACTAAATACAGGTCCAACAAAAAAGTTTGGACACCCCCTTCTATAACCTTTGTAAAAAAGCAATGTTAATGGTCTTAGTACTTGGTGTTTTGTTAACTTATATTCGTTAAAAGACTATTTTTATATACTACCTAGAATGTTATTTAAATGGCATAATTGATAAAAGTTTCAATTTTAGTTTTTAGTGAACAGTGAGTGATAAAAAAAATGAAAATTTTTGGGAAAAATCCCATTTCTTCAAATATGGACTTAATAAATAGAATACCGGAAACGACTTTAAACGCTTAGTTCAAAGTGATTATTTAGAACTTTCTTAGTAAAATGTGTCATTTTATCTGTTTAAATTCAATTTGTATTGAAAATACTAAAATACTTAGAAATAAGGTAAAATTGGATTTTTGATTAGTGTATTTAATGATCATTTTTCGTATAATGTCCATTTCCTACTGCAAAAAGATGTTTTAAAGTATTATTTGACTTAAAAAAACATTTTTACTTATGTTGTGGAAGAGATGCTTTGTTCTCATTGTTTAAAACCATGTTTGCCAAAGGACATCCGTTTTTGTGTCTAATATATAAAGGGAGATAACAGAGTCTTTTGCAATTTTATTGTGTCCAAGTTACATCGATTAGATCTAGTGGTATGTCACATGTAACAAACTATTAACCAAATCATTGATAAAGCATGTCAAAAATTGTTATAACGAACAAATTTGTGGCTAGCTATGAATCACTTTCATGGGGTGCCCAAACTTTCTTGTTGGACCTGTATATAATATACAAAAAACAACTATATAAAACATATAGCGTATAAAAATATATAACGTACACACATGCGGGGGTGAGAAATACAACGGGTGCCGATACAATGGGGTTATTGCGTAACAAATTGTATACAAAGCACTACAAACAGTGCATTTTCATGCCAAAATACGATGCACTCTGATATTTAAAATAGTTTTACGGCAATCATCACAATATTTTAATTTTTTAGATAAGTATTATATCTGCGTATCCAAAATTACCCTTGGTATATGTAACGTCCCATTACAATCCCATACAGTACAGGTCTGTCGACAGTTTAACACTGAGCTGACGAAAAGCAGCCGAGCTGTGAACAACTAGTAGCCAAAATGTTTTCCATCTCCCATCCCCTAGGTAAGGTAACTGGGTGTATTGGGGTTATTACTCGTTACAGGCAATATACCGGAACTGTTATAACCGCCCGTATACCCGCCTGTGATCAACTATTAATACCTTTTTCTACCAACGGAAAAGCTGTCGGTTTTTTTGTCTCTTCTCGTTTTTACGTATGCGTTGTCATACTCACAATGAAACGGCGTGACACATGAAACGTCACTACATGTTTCTTACACTACGGCCTAAAATGAATTAGAAGTACTAGTGGTAGTTCAAGTTCAAAAATAATTCTTAAATTTTTGGTAATTTCGAAAAACTGCTGTTTTACAGATTTATTACGAAAACGCTTAAAATGCACTTAGAAATGCATAAAACGCATTTACATACTATGTCGTACTCACGTTTTAACAACATATAGCAGGTCATTTTTTTTTTTTTTTTTTTTTTTTTTTTTTTTTTTTTGCAAAATCGCTTGTTTATGACGCCGAAATCAGTCATCTCTCTGTAGCTACAATTAGTTAATAAAAAGATGGACATATCGGTGGAATAGACCTACGTGATGTTTTTCAGAATTTTATAAATCTTTTATATTCTATTATGGAGTGGGATTTTAAAAAACAAAAAACAAAAAATGGACTCAGTTTTGAATAATTTATTTAATGTATTTACACAGGTAAACATAAGGTGCCATGATCCTAATCTGTTAATCTCCTGTCATAATTAGATCTGGATACCTGACTCTAATTTTTGAAAAAAAAAAAACTTTAGCAGCTATGAACAGAGAAACCATAACAGTTTCTAGAAATGAAAGTCACGGGGTCCTAGGGTAGGGAGGCCCTTGTCACGGCAGGCGTGACACGTTAAAGAACACTGCACATTGACCTGAGCACACGACAAAAGTCAAAAGTTTTACCATTTCATCTATAGCTGGTGTCTTGGACGTAAAACCCAATTCAATATATCAACCAATCTACCCAAGGAGAAATTGGATCCAGTTGTTCCAAGCTTGATTAGTTTAATTAATGATCAACACAAATTCAAAAAATTAATAAAAATTAAAATAACACTATCAAATTGATAGTATCAAATGATATGATTTAGTTCTATCCACTTTCAACATTTTAACAATAAGTTCACAACAGATTTGAAATTATGCATAGTTCCAATTTTGACTGATCAATTGATTAAAATAATCAAGCTTTGAAGAACTTGCCCCCTGATGAATCCAGGATTGTTTACGCTACTCTACTAGACTTATACGGACCTGTCGAAAGTTTAACACTGAGCAAACAAACACAAGCAGTTGAATGAAGCTCGGCTACCGAGTGACCGAAGTATACATGTAGGTAGTCATTAGGCGAATAGCTACCGAGAGGCAGATAATATCTGTGGAAAAGCTGTTCAAATACGGGTAAAGAGGAGTCGAGATGAAAGGGACCAATATGATAGCTCAGTGTTTAACTTTAAACAGGTCTGTACTGTATATCTGCGCCGATCAACTGTATCTTGAACTCCGGTACAATTAAACTTTACACTGATTGATAAAATACCTTGTCTAACGAATTTAAGGTTTAAAACGGGGTATCTTGTTATCGATATAAATAAACACACACAAGATACAGAAATTAAATTTGATTAATTGTCCAGTTTAAAGACAGATACCCCAGAAGTACCTTGGATACCCCCATCTTGTACCATCCCGTGACTGACGTGGTCATACAACTATCCCCCTTCATTTGATTATTGTTATTTTCTAATAATGATTTGTTTTTAAAATTGTGACAAACAGGAAAAAAGACCGTGTTTTATGAATCTCGAAATCATGGATTTTTGTGTAAAATCATCATTTTTCATTATATGTCTAGTGATATTACCTATTTCATTTGGTAAGTAAACAATTATTAATAATTTTTTTATTTATTTATTTATTTATTTATTTATTTTTATGTATTTTTTAATTATTTTGATTGTTATATAATTAATATTCTATAGCTAGAATGAATTAGATATTTTAGATGCAATAGTGAATGATTAAAGAAGGTACTTACCCTTCCGAAGCACCCGTCTCACTATGCCGGTGGAAGACCACCTGTTCAACTTAATTTGCGAGTTTTACTTTACTTGAGTATTTTGATTTCAACATTGATCGGTATGTTCGTGTTTGATTATTTCCAGAGTGTATGTTTTTCGGTTGTGAATATTTCTCTTCTTTTGTTAATTGTCCACTTAAAATTCAATATTTTGTTAATGTTACTACTGTTACTGTTAAAACATTGATGTAAAAAAGCTAATTTCATAAATCGATACCATAGGAGAAATTTTTAGGGATTCTTACTGCTATATCCCCCATGTGAGACCCAAATGGGACAAGACGCCTTCATTAAGCAAATCAAATTCGATTCGGAAGATTTAGAGGAGATGACTATTCAAAATGTGACAGACGGTTTTCTCCAAAACGTCTGACCCTTTGATTTTGGTGAGCTTAATAATTGTGCCTTTTGTTTGTGAGCTCTTTGCAAGAAAATGCGTCACCCTGACGTATAAAACTCTAGAGGGAGCTCTATGTGTTGAATATGCAAAGGATGAAGCTACTCTTAAGAAGCTCTATACGGCATAACAGTGTTCGTATTTCTCAAGATAGCTGCATGATCGGAATTTAATGTACTTAAACTTAATATATTTAAACTTAATATTTAAGTTTGGCAACTAAATTGCGTTCTTGCCTTAACTAGGATAAATTCATAAATTTTTTAAACACAAAAAAACAACACATATTTACAACTTGTTATTTGTTTTAATGTTAAACATTTCAAAATGATTTACAGTTTGTTGAAACTTCAGAAAAACAACATGCTATACATGTTTACATAGAGGCCACGTGTTGGGTTTGATCTTGTGTTGTCACATGACATTAAATGATAACCGATCTTTTTGTGAGTGGGGAGATAATAAAAATGCGATAACCGTACCATGCGGGTGGAAGTATTGTATTACAATTGGGAAAATCGATAATTACTTAACGAACTGGCCTCAGTTTCACACATTTAACTAAATAACTAAGATTTTCCTTAACTTAAATTTAGCGCAATTTGGTAATCTTTTAAGACTACTAATATAATATATTTCTTTTACAAAATTAAAAAGAAATGTTTTAGCTATAACTGATCCCGGCTCAAAATGGCAGCTTAAATCCTTGAATATCTGAAAAATCATCAGTAACAAAATTAACAAAAAAATGTAATTTTGGCGGATTTAAATTCAGGGAAAAATTCGTTAAGAAATTATTGTAAAACCGAGGAGTCAACTTCAATACGTTTTAATACTTTATGGAAGCTTTCGCTCACAATGGCATTTTAAAATCATTCAAATTTCAAATTTTCACATTGATTTAAATTTATCTTGACGTATAATGTTACATATTGTGCCATGTCTTCTTCAATATTTACTCTGTGTGTGTGTGTGTGTGTGTGTGTGTGTGTGTGTGTGTGTGTGTGTGTGCATTTTGTATATGTCATTGCCCGATATATAAATATATTCTTGAAAACAACAATGACCTGTCCGCTTGACCTTGTATTAAGAATTTTCATATTTTTGATGATCTAGCCAATACATGTATGCGTTATATTAAAAACAACTCTGTTCCCTAAACACAAATGTACTCGTCAATAATAAATATTTAAACTAAAGGTCAAGCTTAAAGGTCAATGTTGTTTGCCTATACAGAAGTACTAAACTATCAATTATTATTATGCAAAGTGTTTAAGACTTGTCCTGACATTACATGACAAGAAATTTCATTCCCAATATCAAAATTATACAAAGTCAAAAACAATGGACACATTTGATTAAAACCTGTTTAAGTGGATTCAATTGTCTTTTAGCAAACATTTTTATGTAAGGTTGTAATTTACGATATAGAAACGATCTACAGTACAGACCTGTCGAAAGTTTAACACTTAGCTATATATATAGCTGACGGACTATTACCAAATCGACAGTTCAGGTTGACTTTTGGTTCTCAATATGTCGACATGTGTTATCTGTCTTTGTCGGTAGCTTTTTGGTCACAAGTTATCTATATCTTGGTCACCCTGCAGATGTGTTTCTACTCCTTTTCATTAGACGAGTGTTAAACGTTCGAATGGTCTGTACTGTAGTTGCCCAATGAGGCGCCGTGGTGGATGAAGGGTCTAAAACGGGCGCGCTAACGGATCACTACACATGTAATTGCCTTTAGGTTCGAATTCTACTAAACCCAATGTGAGAAAGATGTGAGCCAGTTTGCTCGCCAAATTCCGGATGGTTTCCCTCCTGACACTCTGATTCCTTCATCATTGCCTTGATACCGGTATTCATTCTACTAAAGCAGAATATATGTGAGAAAAACGGGAATTTTCTCGCTGATGGTCGGATCTTTTCTCCGGTCACTCTGATTTCCTTTCACCATCCCAGAACATATTCGCTGGGGCTCGTAAAACACAATTCATTACTTCACTCCTTAGCTACACATTTAGGCGCTAGCTTCAGTTACACACCTTCAATAGTTAATAGTGACAACCAGATGAACAGGTCCAACCAAACTGGAGATCGTAATCTATCGGGTTGGTGTTATTAATTTTGCTTTGTCCAATCAAACACGCTGTAACATCCATTATGAAGAGAGAATTCACAGTGTGATCCCTATACGAACATTTTAAATCAAGGTCAAGCGGACAGGTCAGTGTTATTTGCCTATAGACTATAATGATAACTTGTAGATAATCTATTATATATATATATATGACAGCCCATTCGTGACTTCATTCACTCGATCGCATGTATTACACTTATATGTCACCATACATATCTGTA
Organism: Anadara kagoshimensis; assembly: GCA_021292105.1. Classification (NCBI taxonomy): domain Eukaryota; kingdom Metazoa; phylum Mollusca; class Bivalvia; order Arcoida; family Arcidae; genus Anadara; species Anadara kagoshimensis. The sequence continues at coordinate 14,638,528 of CM037867.1, read as the reverse complement.
CTAAAAAGATAAGCCATATTTACGAAACAGAAAACACGTTTTAAAATAGTTTAGGTCACGTGCTCCATCGAAAAGAAATATGGATTCTGTATACTTCTCCATCTGATGGCCATTTGTACACACAAGAGGAATTTTCATAGTTCATATAATATATTTCTGAAGTCGTTCGAAGCCATGTGATTTTGAAACTGACATTTAATACCAGGTGTAGATTTCACAGTGATTGTAATGTTTCACTTCCGGATTGTATTTATTTCGTTTCTGTATTTGATAAACAATTTTTCACCGTTAAATGCAGGTAAGAGGTTGAAGCTGAAGATAAAATTTTGTGAAATGAAATAAATCATTTGACGAAAAGTTACCATTTTCTGTTGGTACTTCTAATAACAAAATAAACAGTTAACAGCTATTATTTGACGCTATAGGCAAACAATATGGATCCGACCGCTTGACCTTTATTAGGAATATTTCATATACGACGTCTCACCTCGTACATTGGTAGTATTAGCTCTCGGAGTCAATGCAAAAACAATACATGTTTCCCGTAATATAGACAAAAACATGCATCCGTGACCCTATACGTAAATACACTGGCCCACCATAATATTTAAACCAAATGTCAAATGGGCAGGTCAGTGTTGTTTGTCTGTAGTTATACCTTTTTACGGAATAAATTTAAGTTTGTAATGATTGATGTCATACCTTCATTGCCAACCTGGAAATTTAAACACATCCCGTTCAATAAATTTCGATAAGGTATAATATTTTCTTAAAGATATTTGTTTTTCTAAAACCCTAATTTCTGAAATAAAAACTATCGTGGTTTATCTTTCTATGGTGTGTTTACACGCTGTTACTATATTCTATAATTTACAATTTAATAAATCCAAATGGTGTTTGAATTTGTGCATATATTGTTGTTCCTTTTTGCACAACATTTCTTACTTAACACACTTATTCACAAAACGTCGGATTGCCAATGGTTAACAGACAAAAAGTGGACATGAAACTGCCAAAACTTCGGTTTGCTCAATGGCTGACAGACAAAATGTGGACGTGAAACTCTTCGAATCTGCAGTCGACAAAAACTTTTAAAACTGAGTTTTCATCTCAATCTGTTTTTAAATACTGGTAAATCTTAATGTGATCTTTGCAAAAATTAAATATGTCAACTGACAAATTCCGAAACTTACAGTGTAGACCGGTCGAAAGTTTAACACTGACCAGGAGTCGAAGCCCTGTTGCTGAGTGGTTGAGGTAAGGATAGATAGTGGCGAAAAGCTGCTGATATAGATAGCAGCCACAGAAAGTGGACACAGAAAAGCTGCCGATATAGATAGCAGCCACAGAAAGTGGACACAGAAAAGCTGCCGATATAGATAGCAGCCACAGAAAAGCTGCTGATATAGATAGCAGCCACAGAAAGTGGACACAGAAAAGCTGCCGATATAGATAGCAGCCACAAAAAAGCTGCTGATATAGATAGCAGCCACAGAAAAGCTGCCGATATAGATAGCAGCCACAAAAAAGCTGCTGATATAGATAGCAGCCACAAAAAAGCTGCTGATATAGATAGCAGCCACAGAAAAGCTGCTGATATAGATAGCAGCCACAGAAAAGCTGTTGATATAGATATCAGTCACAGAAAAGCTGCTAATATAGATAGTAGTCACAGAAAAGCTGCTGATATAGATAGCAGCCACAGAAAAGCTGCTGATATAGATATCAGTCACAAAAAAGCTGCCGATAAAGATAGCAGTCACAGAAAAGCTGCTGATATAGATAGCAGCCACAGAAAAGCTGCTGATATAGATAGCAGTCACAGAAAAGCTGCTGATATAGATAGCAGTCACAGAAAAGCTGCTGATATAGATAGTAGTCACAGAAAAGCTGCTAATATAGATAGTAGTCACAGAAAAGCTGCTGATAAAGATAGCAGTCACAGAAAAGCTGCTGATATAGATAGCAGCCACAGAAAAGCTGCTGATATAGATAGCAGTCACAGAAAAGCTGCTGATATAGATATCAGTCACAGAAAAGCTGCTGATATAGATAGTAGCCACAGAAAAGCTGCTGATATAGATAGCAGCCACAGAAAAGCTGCTGATAAAGATAGCAGTCACAGAAAAGCTGCTGATATAGATAGCAGCCACAGAAAAGCTGCTGATATAGATAGCAGTCACAAAAAGCTGCTGATAAAGATAGCAGTCACAGAAAAGCTGCTGATATAGATAGCAGCCACAGAAAAGCTGCTGATATAGATAGCAGCCACAGAAAAGCTGCTGATATAGATAGCAGTCACAGAAAAGCTGCTGATATAGATAGCAGCCACAGAAAAGCTGCTGATATAGATAGTAGCCACAGAAAAGCTGCTGATATAGATAGCAGCCACAAAAAAGCTGCTGATATAGATAGCAGCCACAGAAAAGCTGCTGATATAGATAGCAGTCACAGAAAAGCTGCTGATATAGATAGCAGCCACAGAAAAGCTGCTGATATAGATAGCAGCCACAAAAAAGCTGCTGATAAAGATAGCAGTCACAGAAAAGCTGCTGATATAGATAGCAGCCACAGAAAAGCTGCTGATATAGATAGCAGTCACAGAAAAGCTGCTGATATAGATAGCAGCCACAGAAAAGCTGCTGATATAGATAGTAGCCACAGAAAAGCTGCTGATATAGATAGCAGCCACAGAAAAGCTGCTGATATAGATAGCAGCCACAAAAAAGCTGCTGATATAGATAGCAGTCACAGAAAAGCTGCTGATATAGATAGCAGCCACAGAAAAGCTGCTGATATAGATAGTAGCCACAAAAAAGCTGCTATAGATAGCAGCCACAGAAAAGCTGCTGATATAGATAGTAGCCACAAAAAAGCTGCTGATATAGATAGTAGCCACAGAAAAGCTGCTGACATAGATAGTAGCCACAAAAAAGCTGCTGATATAGATAGCAGTCACAGAAAAGCTGCTGATATAGATAGTAGCCACAAAAAAGCTGCTGATATAGATAGTAGCCACAAAAAAGCTGCTGATATAGATAGTAGCCACAGAAAAGCTGCTAATATAGATAGTAGCCACAGAAAAGCTGCTAATATAGATAGTAGCCACAGAAAAGCTGCTAATATAGATAGCAGCCACAAAAAAGCTGCTGATATAGATAGTAGCCACAGAAAAGCTGCTGATATAGATAGTAGCCACAAAAAAGCTGCTGATATAGATAGTAGCCACAGAAAAGCTGCTAATATAGATAGTAGCCACAGAAAAGCTGCTAATATAGATAGTAGCCACAGAAAAGCTGCTAATATAGATAGCAGCCACAAAAAAGCTGCTGATATAGATAGTAGCCACAGAAAAGCTGCTAATATAGATAGTAGCCACAGAAAAGCTGCTGATATAGATAGCAGCCACAGAAAAGCTGCTGATATAGATAGTAGCCACAAAAAAGCTGCTGATATAGATAGTAGCCACAAAAAAGCTGCTGATATAGATAGTAGCCACAAAAAAGCTGCTGACATAGATAGTAGCCACAGAAAAGCTGCTGATATAGATAGCAGCCACAGAAAAGCTGCTGATATAGATAGCAGCCACAGAAAAGCTGCTGATATAGATAGTAGCCACAGAAAAGCTGCTGATATAGATAGTAGCCACAGAAAAGCTGCTGATATAGATAGCAGTCACAGAAAAGATGTCGAGATACTTGTACTTTATACCTAATGAGTGGACAAGATGAACTAGAAATTCGGCACAAATTCGTTAGCTTAGTGTTAAACTTTCGACAGGTCTGTACTGTAAGTAAAGACAAAACCATATTTCGAAGTAATAACATGTTCATTCTAAGGTAAGTTTGTAGATATAATAAATTTAATCTGGATGTTTATCAGTTGAATATATAATGGTTTTCAAATTTTTGTTACATTTGGTATTTCTAATCAGTTTTATTATTTCATAATAAGTCATTTTGAAATAACAGTAAAAATTTATTAATATACATACTACAGTGTAACCTGTGTATAAAGACCACCTAGTGGACTGATCAAAAGTGGTCTTAATAGACAGGTGGACTTTATATAGAGGCTCATTATATAGTAAAATCCATTCCGGATACTTCACATTGGTTGCTATAGACAAGTGGACTTTATACAGAGGTGGACTCTACAGCAGGTTATATTGTATTTCAGCTCAGGAATGTCCAACATTTTGGACAGGGTATCGCGATTCCTGTTGGTAATATTGTATTTCAGCTCAGGAATGTCCAACATTTTGGCAGGGTATGGCGATTCCTTTCGGTTACATTGTATTTCAGCTCAGGAATGTCCAACATTTTTGGCAGGTTATGACATTCCTGTCAGTTATATTGTATTACAGCTCAGGGGTGTCCAATATTTTGGACAGGGCATGGCGATTCCTGTCGGTTATATTGTATTTCAGCTCAGAAATATCCAACATTTTGGACAGGGTATGGCGATTCCTGTCCTGTCGGTTATATTGTATTTCAGCTCAGGAATGTCCAACTTTTTAGGCAGTGTATCGCGATTCCTGTCGGTTATGTTGTATTTCAGCTCAGGGATGTCCAACATTTTGAACAGGGTATCGCGATTCCTGTCGGTCATTTTGTATTTCAGCTCAGGAATATCCAACATTTTGGACAGGGTATGGCAATTCCTGTCGGTTATATTGTATTTCTGTTATTATATTTTAGCTCAGGAATGTCCAACATTTTTGCCAGGGTATGACGATTCTTGGCGGTTATATTGTATTTCATCTCAGAAATGTCTAACATTTTGGACAGGGTATGGCGATTCCTGTCCTGTCGGTTATGTTGTATTTCAGCTCAGGAATGTCCAACTTTTTAGGCAGGGTATCGCGATTCCTGTCGGTTATTTTGTATTTCAACTCAGAGATGCCCGACATTTTGGACAGGGTATGGCGATTCCTGTCGGTTATATTGTATTTCTGTTATTGTATTTCAGCTCAGGAATGTCCAACATTTTTGGCAGGGTATGGCGATTCCTGTCGGTTATATTGTATTTCAGCTCAGGGATGTCTAACAGTTTTGGCAGGGTATGGCGATTCCTGTCGGTTATATTGTATTTCATCTCAGGAATGTCCAACCATTTTGGAAGGGTATGGCGATTCCTGTCGGTTATATTGTATTTCAGCTCAGGAATGTCCAACATTTTTGGCAGGGTATCGCGATTTCTGTCGGTTATATTGTATTTTTGTTATTATTTCAGCTCAGGAGTGTCAACCATTTTTGGCAGGGTATGGCGATTCCTGTCGGTTATATTGTATTTCTGTTATTGTATTTCAGCTCAGGAATGTCCAACATTTTTGGCAGTGTATGGTGATTTCTGTCGGTTATTTTGTATTTAAGCTCAGGAATGTCCAACATTGTGGGCAGGGTATGGCGATTCCTGTCAGATATATTGTATTTTAGCTCAGGAATGTCCAACATTCTGGGCAGTTTATGGTAATTTCTGTCGGTTATATTGTATTTTTGTTATTGTATTTCAGCTCAGGAATGTGTAACATTTTGGGCAGGGTTTGGCGATTCATGTCAGTTATGGTGTATTTCTTTTATTGTATTTCAGCTCAGGAATGTCCAACATTTTGGGCAGGGTATGGCAATTCTTGTTATCGCTTCCGGTGGATAAATAAAAAATCATGGCAAGATGCAAAGACTTGGTGCCAAGCACAAAATGGAGATCTGCTAAAACTTGAGACAACACAAGAACGGGTATGTGACGAAATGAACAATGCATCGAAATATAGTTGACACAAAAATGGTGTATAATAGCAGGCCCTTGTTAATATACATTCAAACATGCCTATAAAGGCCACCCAAGGGAACCAGTAAAAGTTGCCTTTATGGGCAGATGGCCTTTATATACAGGTTAAAAAAAGATGAATAAATAACAATCGGGATCCAATTTTACTGACTTTTATATAAAAGTGAACTTAAGGCAGGTTGGACTGTAATTGGAATGCATTGTTACCTTATTGGCTGAAAATAAAGGGCCTGGAAGTCTATACTAAGGTATTAAGGTTCAATATTTACAATCTGGATATTACCCTCTATATGAACCTCTTTTCTACGACTGACGTTATTTTTTCGATGAACTGATAAAGTGAAAATAGTTCCGTCGTGGCGTATGAAATGAATACTGAGCAAACTCCACAAATAGATCCAATTGATATTTCTAATTCGATGTCTTCTGTTCAATCTACCTACCTACCTATCCTCTTCGTCCCTGGTGGGACATAAGGCCACAACAAGTTGGCTCCATTTCACCCTGTCTTTTGCCATTCTTTGTGCCTGCCCCAGGATAGTCCAAGGTCTTCCAGTTTGACATTTATAGTTCTTCTCCAGGTCTGTTTTGGTCTTCCTGGCTTTCTTTTTCCCTGTGGTGTCCAAAAAAGAGTTTGTTTTGGTATGCGTTGTTGTGGCATTCTCAAAACCACCATAGAACCCTTACATGATTGTAAATATAAAAACTGACTTTTGTTTTTTAGTTCTTCATCAAGGTATTAACTTTAAAACAAGCCATAAATCACTTCACAATTTATGTGATTTGCCTCAGCCTGCTTTAACAGTTCATGATGAACGATTAAAAACAAATGTCAATTCTTAATTAACGATATAGCAAAAGGTGGTTCATTACAGACCTGTCGAACGTTTCAGTAATGTTACATGTATTTGTTACTTTACATATACGAGACTGTTATATATACATTGTGAATTCACCGAAAAAAGTAAAAAGTACCCTAAAAAAGAGGGATTACAAGAAAGCAACAACTGACAAAAATAATAAAATAAAATTGAATAAAAAAGAAAGAAAGAAAGAACAATAAAGAAAAAATAATAACAAGACATAGCATTGAAGAGCTTAAAAAGTTCTTTTGTTACAGAAAATAAAATTACACAGTACTTCCTCTGCCTTTTTTTGGGCATTGTGTCTAAATTTTCTAATGCTAGCCTACGGATCAAGTCGCCTTTTTCTCACCGTCTAGGGTCAAATTCCATCTGGGTATGGAAAAATGTGTATTTTGTTCGGTTGTCAAATGCCTGAGGCTATTTTTGTACACTCCTGTTTTTTCTGCCATTCTAAAACTAACAGCCTAGAAATGAAAGACGTAAAACATCATTACACTTCTTTACTTTATTGATGCATTATATTTTTAATATTTTAACAGTCGTGGATTATAAACAAAATCAATATTACTGACACCAATCACAACATGTCAGGAACCACATGGTGGATGGGACTGAATGATATAAATATGACCTCACAGTGGGTCTGGGGAGACGGTTCGTTAGCTGACAACTCTGTTGTGTAAGTATTACAAGTATTATTAAGTAGTGTTGGTGGTGGTGGTGGTGAGAGTGGTGCTGGTAGTGTACACAGTGCGTATAGAAAACGTTTCATTATTTCGTGCTAGTATTACTCATGGTGATGTTGTTATTGTTACTGTAGTTGTTGGTGTAAGTGGTGATAGTGCTGGTAGTGATCACAGTGGGTGTTGTGCTGGTAGTGATCACAGTGGGCGAGTGCTGGTAGTGATCACAGTGGGTGTTGTAGTGCTGGTAGTGATCACAGTGGGTGTAGTGTTGGTAGTGATCACAGTGGGTGTAGTGCTGGTAGTGATCACAGTGGGTGTGTAGTGCTGGTAGTGGTCACAGGGGTGTAGTGCTGGTAGTGGTCACAGTGGGTGTAGTGCTGGTAGTGATCACAGTGGGTGTTGTAGTGCTGGTAGTGGTCACAGTGGGTGTAGTGCTGTTAGTGTCACAGTTGGTGTTGTAGTGCTGGTAGTGGTCACAGTTGGTGTTGTAGTGCTGGTAGTGGTCACAGTGGGTGTAGTGTTGGTAGTGATTACAGTGGGTGTAGTGCTGGTAGTGGTCACAGTGTTATAGTGTTGGTAGTGATCACAGTGGGTGTGTAGTGCTGGTAGTGGTCACAGTTGTTGTAGTGGTGGTAGTGGTCACAGTGGGTGTAGTGTTGGTAGTGGTCACAGTGGGTGTGGTGCTGGTAGTGATCACAGTGGGTGTGGTGCTTGTAGTGATCACAGTGGGTGTGGTGCTTGTAGTGATCACAGTGGGTGTGGTGCTTGTAGTGATCACAGTGGGTGTAGTGCTGGTAGTGATTACAGTGGGTGTAGTGCTGGTAGTGATCACAGTGGGTGTAGTGCTGGTAGTGATTACAGTGGGTGTAGTGCTGGTAGTGATCACAGTTGTTGTAGTGCTGGTAGTGATCACAGTGGGTGTTGTAGTGCTGGTAGTGATCACAGTGGGTGTTGTAGTGCTGGTAGTGGTCACAGTTGTTGTAGTGCTGGTAGTGATCACAGTGGGTGATGTAGTGCTGGTAGTGATCACAGGGGTGTAGTGCTGGTAGTGATCACGGTTGTTGTAGTGCTGGTAGTGGTCACAGTGGGTGTTGTAGTGCTGGTAGTGATCACAGTGGGTGTAGTGCTGGTAGTGGTCACAGTGGGTGTAGTGCTGGTAGTGATCACAGTGGGTGTTGTAGTGCTGGTAGTGGTCACAGTGGGTGTAGTGTTGTAGTGATTACAGTGGGTGTAGTGCTGGTAGTGATCACAGTTGTTGTAGTGCTGGTAGTGGTCACAGTGGGTGTGGTGCTGGTAGTGATCACAGTGGGTGTAGTGTGGTAGTGTCACAGTGGGTGTGGTGCTTGTAGTGATCACAGTGGGTGTAGTGCTGGTAGTGATCACAGTGGGTGTAGTGCTGGTAGTGGTCACAGTTGTTGTAGTGCTGGTAGTGGTCACAGTTGGTGTAGTGTTGTAGTGATCACAGTTGGTGTAGTGGTGGTAGTGGTCACAGTTGTTGTAGTGATGGTAGTGGTCACAGTTGGTGTAGTGTTGGTAGTGATCACAGTGGGTGTTGTAGTGCTGGTAGTGATCACGTGGGTGTTGTAGTGCTGGTAGTGATCACAGTGGGCGTTGTAGTGCTGGTAGTGACCACAGTGGGTGTAGTGCTGGTAGTGATTACAGTGGGTGTTGTAGTGCTGGTAGTGGTCACAGTGGGTGTAGTGCTGGTAGTGATCACAGTGGATGTTGTAGTGCTGGTAGTGATCACAGGGGTGTTGTATTGCTAGTAGTGATCACAGTGGGCGTTGTAGTGCTGGTAGTGACCACAGTGGGTGTAGTGCTGGTAGTGATTACAGTGGGTTTTGTAGTGCTGGTAGTGATCACAGTGGGTGTTGTATTGCTAGTAGTGATCACAGTGGGCGTTGTAGTGCTGGTAGTGATCACAGTGGGTGTAGTGCTGGTAGTGATCACAGTGGGTGTTGTAGTGCTGGTAGTGATCACAGTGGGTGTTGTAGTGCTGGTAGTGGTCACAGTGGGTGTAGTGTTGGTAGTGATTACAGTGGGTGTAGTGCTGGTAGTGATCACAGTTGTTGTAGTGCTGGTAGTGGTCACAGTGGGTGTGGTGCTGGTAGTGATCACAGTGGGTGTAGTGTTGGTAGTGGTCACAGTGGATGTGGTGCTGGTAGTGGTCACAGTTGTTGTAGTGCTGGTAGTGGTCACAGTTGGTGTAGTGTTGGTAGTGATCACAGTTGGTGTAGTGGTGGTAGTGGTCACAGTTGTTGTAGTGGTGGTAGTGGTCTAGTTGGTGTAGTGTTGGTAGTGATCAGAGTGGTGTTTAGTGCTGTACTGATCACAGTGGGTGTTGTAGTGCTGGTAGTGATCACAGTGGGCGTTGTAGTGCTGGTAGTGAACCACAGTGGGTGTAGTGCTGTAGTGATTACAGTGGGTGTTGTAGTGCTGGTAGTGGTCACAGTGGGTGTAGTGCTGGTAGTGATCCAGTGGGTGTGTGCTTGTAGTGATCACAGTGGGTGTGGTGCTTGTAGTGATCACAGTGGGTGCTGTAGTGCTGGTAGTGATCACAGTGGGTGTAGTGCTGGTAGTGCTACAGTGGGTGTAGTGCTGGTAGTGATCACAGTGGGTGTGTGCTGGTAGTGATCACAGTGGTGTTGAAGTGCTGGTAGTGGTCACAGTGGGTGTTGTAGTGCTGGTAGTGATCACAGTGGGTGTAGTGCTGGTAGTGATTACAGTGGGTGTAGTGCTGGTAGTGATCACAGTGGGTGTAGTGCTGGTAGTGATTACAGTGGGTGTAGTGCTGGTAGTGATCACAGTGGGTTTAGTGCTGGTAGTGATCACAGTGGGTGTTGTAGTGCTGGTAGTGACCAAGTGGGTGTAGTGCTGGTAGTGGTCACAGTTGTTGTAGTGCTGGTAGTGATCACAGTGGGTGTTGTAGTGCTGGTAGTGATCACAGTGGGTGTTGTAGTGCTGTAGTGGTCACAGTTGTTGTAGTGCTGGTAGTGATCACAGTGGGTGATGTAGTGCTGGTAGTGATCACAGTGGGTGTAGTGCTGGTAGTGATCACGTTGTTGTAGTGCTGGTAGTGTCACAGTGGGTGTTGTAGTGCTGGTAGTGATCACAGTGGGTGTAGTGCTGGTAGTGGTCACAGTGGGTGTAGTGCTGGTAGTGATCACAGTGGGTGTTGTAGTGCTGGTAGTGGTCACAGTGGGTGTAGTGTGGTAGTGATTACAGTGGGTGTAGTGCTGGTAGTGATCACAGTTGTTGTAGTGCTGGTAGTGGTCACAGTGGGTGTGGTGCTGGTAGTGATCACAGTGGGTGTAGTGTTGGTAGTGGTCACAGTGGGTGTGGTGCTTGTAGTGATCACAGTGGGTGTAGTGCTGGTAGTGATCACAGTGGGTGTAGTGCTGGTAGTGGTCACAGTTGTAGTGCTGGTAGTGGTCACAGTTGGTGTAGTGTTGGTAGTGATCACAGTTGGTGTAGTGGTGGTAGTGGTCACAGTTGTTGTAGTGATGGTAGTGGTCACAGTTGGTGTAGTGTTGGTAGTGATCACAGTGGTGTTGTAGTGCTGGTAGTGATCACAGTGGTGTTGTAGTGCTGGTAGTGATCACAGTGGGCGTTGTAGTGCTGGTAGTGACCACAGTGGGTGTAGTGCTGGTAGTGATTACAGTGGGTGTTGTAGTGCTGGTAGTGGTCACAGTGGGTGTAGTGCTGGTAGTGATCACAGTGGATGTTTTAGTGCTGGTAGTGATCACAGTGGTGTTGTATTGCTAGTAGTGATCACAGTGGGCGTTGTAGTGCTGGTAGTGACACAGTGGGTGTAGTGCTGGTAGTGATTACAGTGGGTTTTGTAGTGCTGGTAGTGATCACAGTGGGTGTTGTATTGCTAGTAGTGATCACAGTGGGCGTTGTAGTGCTGGTAGTGATCACAGTGGTGTAGTGCTGGTAGTGATCACAGTGGGTGTTGTAGTGCTGGTAGTGATCACAGTGGGTGTTGTAGTGCTGGTAGTGGTCACAGTGGTGTAGTGTTGGTAGTGATTACAGTGGGTGTAGTGCTGGTAGTGATCACAGTTGTTGTAGTGCTGGTAGTGGTCACAATGGGTGTGGTGCTGGTAGTGATCACAGTGGGTGTAGTGTTGGTAGTGGTCACAGTGGATGTGTGCTGGTAGTGTCACAGTTGTTGTAGTGCTGGTAGTGGTCACAGTTGGTGTAGTGTTGGTAGTGATCACAGTTGGTGTAGTGGTGGTAGTGGTCACAGTTGTTGTAGTGGTGGTAGTGGTCATAGTTGGTGTATGTGGTAGTGATCAGAGTGGGTGTTGTAGTGCTGGTACTGATCACAGTGGGTGTTGTAGTGCTGGTAGTGATCACAGTGGGCGTTGTAGTGCTGGTAGTGACCAGTGGGTGTAGTGCTGGTAGTGATTACAGTGGTGTTGTAGTGCTGGTAGTGGTCACAGTGGTGTAGTGCTGGTAGTGATCACAGTGGATGTTGTAGTGCTGGTAGTGATCACAGTGGGTGTTGTATTGCTAGTAGTGATCACAGTGGGCGTTTGTAGTGCTGTAGTGACACAGTGGGTGTAGTGCTGGTAGTGATTACAGTGGGTTTTGTAGTGCTGGTAGTGATCACAGTGGGTGTTGTATTGCTAGTAGTGATCACAGTGGGCGTTGTAGTGCTGGTAGTGATCACAGTGGGTGTAGTGTTGGTAGTGACCACAGTGGGTGTAGTGTTGGTAGTGATTACAGTGGGTGTTGTAGTGCTGGTAGTGGCCACAGTTGTTGTAGTGCTGGTAGTGATCACAGTGGGTGTAGTGCTGGTAGTGGTCACAGTGGGTGTGGTGCTGTAGTGATCACAGTGGGTGTAGTGTTGGTAGTGGTCACAGTGGGTGGTGCTTGTAGTGATCACAGTGGTGTAGTGCTGGTAGTGATCACAGTGGGTGTAGTGCTGGTAGTGGTCACAGTTGTAGTGCTGGTAGTGTCACAGTTGGGTAGTTTGTTGGTAGTGATCACAGTTGGTGTAGTGGTGGTAGTGGTCACAGTTGTTGTAGTGGTGGTAGTGGTCACAGTTGGTGTAGTGTTTGTAGTGATCACAGTGGGTGTTGTAGTGCTGGTAGTGATCACAGTGGGTGTTGTAGTGCTGGTAGTGATCACAGTGGGCGTTGTAGTGCTGGTAGTGACCACAGTGGGTGTAGTGCTGGTAGTGATTACAGTGGGTGTTGTAGTGCTGGTAGTGGTCACAGTGGGTGTAGTGCTGGTAGTGATCACAGTGGATGTTGTAGTGCTGGTAGTGATCACAGTGGGTGCTGTATTGCTAGTAGTGATCACAGTGGGCGTTGTAGTGCTGGTAGTGACCACAGTGGGTGTAGTGCTGGTAGTGATTACAGTGGGTTTTGTAGTGCTGGTAGTGATCACAGTGGGTTGTATTGCTAGTAGTGATCACAGTGGGCGTTGTAGTGCTGGTAGTGATCACAGTGGGTGTAGTGCTGGTAGTGATCACAGTGGGTGTTGTAGTGCTGGTAGTGATCACAGTGGGTGTTGTAGTGCTGGTAGTGGTCACAGTGGGTGTAGTGTTGGTAGTGATTACAGTGGTGTTGTAGTGCTGGTAGTGGCCACAGTTGTTGTAGTGCTGGTAGTGATCACAGTGGGTGTAGTGCTGGTAGTGATTACAGTGGGTTTTGTAGTGCTGGTAGTGGTCACAGTGGATGTAGTGCTGGTAGTGACACAGTGGTGTAGTGCTGGTAGTGATCACAGTGGGTGTTGTAGTGCTGGTAATGGTCAGAGTTGTTGTAGTGCTGGTAGTGATCACAGTGGGTGTAGTGCTGGTAGTAATCACAGTGGGTGTAGTGCTGGTAGTGGTCACAGTTGTTGTAGTGCTGGTAGTAATCACAGTGGGTTTTGTAGTGCTGGTAGTGATCACAGTGGGTGTAGTGCTGGTAGTGATTACAGTGGGTGTTGTAGTGTTGGTAGTGGTCACAGTGGTGTAGTGCTGGTAGTGATCACAGTGGGTTTTGTAGTGCTGGTAGTGGTCACAGTGGGTGTAGTGCTGGTAGTGATCACAGTGGGTGTGGTGCTGGTAGTGATCACAGTGGGTGTAGTGTTGGTAGTGGTCACAGTGGGTGTAGTGCAGGTAGTGATCACAGTGGGTGTTGTAGTGCTGGTAGTGATCATAGTGGGTGTAGTGCTGGTATTGATCACAGTGGGTGTGGTGCTGGTAGTGATCACAGTGGGTGTAGTGTGGTAGTGATCACAGTGGGTGTTGTGCTGGTAGTGATCACAGTGGGTGTTGTAGTGCTGGTAGTGGTCACAGTTGGTAGTGTTGGTAGTGATCACAGTGGGTGTGGTGCTGGTAGTGATCACAGTGGTGTTGTAGTGCTGGTAGTGATCACAGTGGGTGTAGTGCTGGTAGTGATCAGAGTGGGTGTAGTGCTGGTAGTGATCACAGTGGGTGTAGTGTTGGTAGTGGTCACAGTGGGTGTAGTGCTGGTAGTGATCACAGTGGGTGTTGTAGTGCTGGTAGTGATCACAGTGGGTGTTGTGCTGGTAGTGATCACAGTGTGTGTGTAGTGCTGGTAGTTATCACAGTGGGTGTAGTGTTGGTAGTGACCACAGTGGGTGTAGTGCTGGTAGTGATCACAGTGGGTGTTGTAGTGCTGGTAGTGGTCACAGCTGTGTAGTGCTGGTAGTGATCACAGTGGGTGTGGTGCTGGTAGTGATCACAGTGGGTGTTGTAGTGCTGGTAGTGATCACAGTGGGTGTTGTGCTGGTAGTGATCACAGTGGGTGTTGTAGTGCTGGTAGTGGTCACAGTTGGTGTAGTGTTGGTAGTGATCACAGTGGGTGTGGTGCTAGTAGTGATCACAGTGGGTGTTGTAGTGCTGGTAGTGATCACAGTGGGTGTAGTGCTGGTAGTGATCAGAGTGGGTGTAGTGCTGGTAGTGATCACAGTGGGTGTAGTGCTGGTAGTGATCACAGTGGGTGTAGTGCTGTAGTGGTCACAGTTGTTGTAGTGCTGGTAGTGATCACAGTGGTTTTGTAGCTGGTAGTGATCACAGTGGGTGTAGTGCTGGTAGTGATTACAGTGGGTGTAGTGTTGGTAGTGGTCACAGTGGTGTAGTGCTGGTAGTGATCACAGTGGTGTTGTAGTGCTGGTAGTGATCATAGTGGGTGTATGTGCTGGTATTGATCACAGTGGGTGTGGTGCTGGTAGTGATCACAGTGGGTGTAGTGTTGGTAGTGGTCACAGTGGGTGTAGTGCTGGTAGTGGTCACAGTTGGTGTAGTGTTGGTAGTGATTACAGTGGGTGTTGTGCTGGTAGTGATCACAGTGGGTTTGTAGTGCTGGTAGTGATCACAGTGGGTGTAGTGTTGGTAGTGACCACAGTGGGTGTAGTGCTGGTAGTGATCACAGTGGGTGTTTAGTGCTGGTAGTGGTCACAGCTGGTGTAGTGCTGGTAGTGATCACAGTGGGTGGTGCTGGTAGTGATCACAGTGGGCGTTGTAGTGCTGGTAGTGACCACAGTGGGTTAGTGCTGGTAGTGATCACAGTGTGTGTGGTGCTGGTAGTGATCACAGTGGGCGTTGTAGTGCTGGTAGTGACCACAGTGGGTGTAGTGCTGGTAGTGATCACAGTGGGTGTAGTGCTGGTAGTGATCACAGTGGTGTAGTGCTGGTAGTGTCACAGTTGTAGTGCTGGTAGTGGTCACAGTTGGTGTAGTGTTGGTAGTGATCACAGTTGGTGTAGTGGTGGTAGTGGTCACAGTTGTTGTAGTGGTGGTAGTGGTCACAGTTGGTGTAGTGTTTAGTGATCACAGTGGGTGTTGTAGTGCTGGTAGTGATCACAGTGGGTGTTGTAGTGCTGGTAGTGATCACAGTGGGCGTTGTAGTGCTGGTAGTGACCACAGTGGGTGTAGTGCTGGTAGTGATTACAGTGGGTGTTGTAGTGCTGGTAGTGGTCACAGTGGGTGTAGTGCTGGTAGTGATCACAGTGGATGTTGTAGTGCTGGGTATCACAGTGGGTGCTGTATTGCTAGTAGTGATCACAGTGGGCGTTGTAGTGCTGGTAGTGACCACAGTGGGTGTAGTGCTGGTAGTGATTACAGTGGGTTTTGTAGTGCTGGTAGTGATCACAGTGGGTGTTGTATTGCTATAGTGATCACAGTGGGCGTTGTAGTGCTGGTAGTGATCACAGTGGGTGTAGTGCTGGTAGTGATCACAGTGGGTGTTGTAGTGCTGGTAGTGATCACAGTGGGTGTTGTAGTGCTGGTAGTGGTCACAGTGGGTGTAGTGTTGGTAGTGATTACAGTGGGTGTTGTAGTGCTGGTAGTGGCCACAGTTGTTGTAGTGCTGGTAGTGATCACAGTGGGTGTAGTGCTGGTAGTGATTACAGTGGGTTTTGTAGTGCTGGTAGTGGTCACAGTGGATGTAGTGCTGGTAGTGATCACAGTGGTGTAGTGCTGGTAGTGATCACAGTGGGTGTTGTAGTGCTGGTAGTGGTCAGAGTTGTTGTAGTGCTGGTAGTGATCACAGTGGGTGTAGTGCTGGTAGTGGTCACAGTTGTTGTAGTGCTGGTAGTGATCACAGTGGGTTTTGTAGTGCTGGTAGTGATCACAGTGGGTGTAGTGCTGGTAGTGATTACAGTGGGTGTTGTAGTGTTGGTAGTGGTCACAGTGGGTGTAGTGCTGGTAGTGATCACAGTGGGTTTTGTAGTGCTGGTAGTGGTCACAGTGGGTGTAGTGCTGGTAGTGATCACAGTGGGTGTGGTGCTGGTAGTGATCACAGTGGGTGTAGTGTTGGTAGTGGTCACAGTGGGTGTAGTGCAGGTAGTGATCACAGTGGGTGTTGTAGTGCTGGTAGTGATCATAGTGGGTGTAGTGCTGGTATTGATCACAGTGGGTGTGGTGCTGGTAGTGATCACAGTGGGTGTAGTGTTGGTAGTGATCACAGTGGGTGTTGTGCTGGTAGTGATCACAGTGGGTGTTGTAGTGCTGGTAGTGGTCACAGTTGGTGTAGTGTTGGTAGTGATCACAGTGGGTGTGGTGCTGGTAGTGATCACAGTGGGTGTTGTAGTGCTGGTAGTGATCACAGTGGTTGTAGTGCTGGTAGTGATCACAGTGGGTGTTGTAGTGCTGGTAGTGGTCACAGTTGGTGTAGTGTTGGTAGTGATCACAGTGGGTGTGGTGCTAGTAGTGATCACAGTGGGGTTGTAGTGCTGGTAGTGATCACAGTGGGTGTAGTGCTGGTAGTGATCAGAGTGGGTGTAGTGCTGGTAGTGATCACAGTGGGTGTAGTGCTGGTAGTGATCACAGTGGGTGTAGTGCTGGTAGTGGTCACAGTTGTTGTAGTGCTGGTAGTGATCACAGTGGGTTTTGTAGTGCTGGTAGTGATCACAGTGGGTGTAGTGCTGGTAGTGATTACAGTGGGTGTTGTAGTGTTGGTAGTGGTCACAGTGGGTGTAGTGCTGGTAGTGATCACAGTGGGTGTTGTAGTGCTGGTAGTGATCATAGTGGGTGTAGTGCTGGTATTGATCACAGTGGGTGTGGTGCTGGTAGTGATCACAGTGGGTGTAGTGTTGGTAGTGGTCACAGTGGGTGTAGTGCTGGTAGTGGTCACAGTTGGTGTAGTGTTGGTAGTGATTACAGTGGGTGTTGTGCTGGTAGTGATCACAGTGGGTGTTGTAGTGCTGGTAGTGATCACAGTGGGTGTAGTGTTGGTAGTGACCACAGTGGGTGTAGTGCTGGTAGTGATCTCAGTGGGTGTTGTAGTGCTGGTAGTGGTCACAGCTGGTGTAGTGCTGGTAGTGATCACAGTGGGTGTGGTGCTGGTAGTGATCACAGTGGGCGTTGTAGTGCTGGTAGTGACCACAGTGGGTGTAGTGCTGGTAGTGATCACAGTGTGTGTGGTGCTGGTAGTGATCACAGTGGGCGTTGTAGTGCTGGTAGTGACCACAGTGGGTGTAGTGCTGGTAGTGATCACAGTGGGTGTAGTGCTGGTAGTGATCACAGTGGGCGTTGTAGTGCTTGTAGTGGTCACAGTTGTTGTAGTGCTGGTAGTGATCACAGTGGGTGTTGTAGTGCTGGTAGTGATCACAGTGGGTTTGTAGTGCTGGTAGTGATCACAGTGGGTGTGGTGCTTGTAGTGATCACAGTGGGTGTAGTGCTGGTAGTGGTTACAGTTGTTGTAGTGGTGGTAGTGGTCACAGTTGGTGTAGTGTTGGTAGTGATCACAGTGGGTGTTGTAGTGCTGGTAGTGATCACAGTGGGTGTTGTAGTGCTGGTAGTGATCAAAGTGGTGTAGTGCTGGTAGTGATCAAAGTTGGTGTAGTGCTGGTAGTGACCACAGTGGGTGTAGTACTGGTAGTGACAACAGTGGGTGTAGAAAACGTTTCACTATTTCATGTAAGTACTATTCATTGTGTTATTGTTATTGTTGGTGGTGGTGCTGCTACTGTTGTTGGTGTAAGTGGTGTTGGTGGTTGAGGTGGTCACAGTGGGTGTAAAAGACGTTTCCATTGCCGACAACTCTGTCGTGTAAGTACGGTGTTGTTGTTGTTGTTGATTTTATTTGCGGTGGTGGTTGTGACGATTGTTGTTGTTGTTGACAATTATTTTTGGTGGTGACGGTGATGGTTTTTGTGGGTGTTAGCGGTAACGGTGACGGTGATTGTTGTTGTTGTTGCTGACAAGTGGTTTTGGTGGTGCCAGTGATGGTTTTTGTTGTTGTTGTTGTTGATGTTGGCGGTGGTGGTGGTAACGGTCACTGTTGTTGTTGTTGGTGGTGGTGGTGATGGTGGTGGTTGTGGTAGTGAGGGTCGTGAGTTATGATGGATATGATGGTGATGATGGTAGTTTTGTGTTGTTTGTAGTGGTGGTGGTGGTGACGGTTGTTGATGTTGTTGATAGTGGTGGTGGTGATGGTGTAGATTTTTGTTGGTAGTGGTGGTGGTTCCAGTTGTTATGGTTGGTAGATTGTTATTGGTGGTTACGATTGTTATTTTTGGTGATGATGTGAAGTGGTTGTAACAATTCCCAGTGAAGCGTGTTAGTTTGTTTTGTAGCAATGATACGAGCTATAAATGTCGATGTCAAATCTGAATTTTGCATTATAAAAATTATTTTAGTTTATGGAGTCCCGGTGATCCGAACAGAGCAGGCAGTAGGGATTGTGCGGGAGTAAGGAGCGGGAAAGTTTACTTACAAACATGTGCAACACTTAGCAACTATATCTGTGAACGAAACAGAAGTAAGTCTTAATACTAGTAATTACAATTTATCTATGGCATTTTCAAATATTTCTATTTTCGATTTATTAATGATGGTGTTTTAATAATGTATATATTTATTCATTCATTTATTTATTTTATTTTATTTTATTTTATTTTATTTTATTTTATTTTATTTTATTTTATTTTATTTTATTATTTTTATTTTTGTTTTACTTTTTTTTCTTGCTGCTATTGTTGCTAGACTGCTGTTTTAATACTGTTGAATTGTGGTTGCTGTTGCTGTCATTACTGTTGTTGCCTCCGCTGATGTTGTTGCTGCTACTGTTGATGGTTCTACTACAACTACTGCTGCTTCTAGTAACGTTGGTATTAAAGTGATGGTAATATTTTAATGTCATCAGTTAGACTCTTGTAGTCACACACTGTCATTATTAAAACTTATCCATTGTATTTTTCTATCATTTTAGAGGTTATTTTACCATGCAATACTGACGAAAACTTCCAAACTTTCAACGGGCATTGTTACAGAGTACACACAGAACTACAGTCTTGGTATGATGCTAAGTAAGTTTTATCGCGATTTATCATTTCCAACGCATTTATATGTTTTAATACCCCCCTCACCCTCCGCAACCGACGTTCAGGGGATAAATAGGAATGACCCTGCTTGTCCGTCCGTCTGCCTGTCTGTCTGCCTGTCTCTGTGTGTGTCTGTCCGTGTTGTTGTCCGTCCCAATATAGTTTCCGTTCTATATCTTCCATGTCTATATATGGATTTTAATCAAACTTGAAACAAATGTAAACCAACATGAGACAATGTGTCGCATACCATTTGTTTGGTTACGTCAAAGGTCAAGGCCACGAGGTCAATGTTGCCGGGGGTGTGAGGGGCAGGCGGGGGTATTTTGCTCTCAAGAGACAATTCTAGTTCAAGTTGAATTGGGGATGTTAATATGTATGCTAAATCACTTCAATTTTTTATCACTTTTCCTTTTCTGTGCAGTAATATACCTGCTTCTTATGTATATGGTGTATTTGTCTCACAGTTAAAACGTTATGGTAGAACTTGTTCCCACTACGGGAACTTTATATAACGAAGCAAGCTTCTTACAAAGAAATTGTTGACCAAAGGGTATTACAAGCCTAAGCTTAAAGGGCCCTTAAAAAGTTTTTTTGGCCGTCATCACAGTATTGTTAATAAGTATGATGCCAAAATTATCCTGGATATATTTGATGCCCCATTATTCCATGTTCCTTTTATTTTCAGTTTTGATTTCAGACGTGACAGTTGTAGCTAGCTAAACAGGATGTTTTTATCCTTATAGAGCACCTTATGAAAGTTCACGTGTTTAAATTAAATTGCCTGTTTTTACTTTGTGAATTAGACATGCATTTGTATTTTCGTGATGTACAGTCCAACATGCCTTAAAGGCCACCTCTATATAAGGACCACCTGCTTATAAAGGCCAGTAGAATGGTTTCCCGATCGTTCTTTATGCATATTATTTGAACCTGTATATAAAGGTCACCTGTCCATAAAGACCACTTTTACTTGTTACAGTGGGTGACCTTTATTGACAGGTTTGACTATATTTCATAAATCTCGTTGCAGATTTGGCATCCACGTATATTTTAATTTATATTTATTCTTCATGGATAATATATTTCTTTGTAATTTTCTTTCGTAAGAGGTTGATTTCTATAAAAGGTTGCATTCGTTTCAGAATCTCGTATGTCTGTGAAGTTGATTCATTTGTATGCAATTCATGAGAATAAATATTGTTTATACCTATTCACATTTTTGTCGCATTTCTATGCATTTATCGCATAATATATGAATACAATTACTACCTATCCCTAAAAGCCCTACGTATTTAAATCCACAGTCAGCGACATTTTTTCACCAGTTGTGGGTTTTTTTAAGTTTTGCTCCTTTAACTGAAAAAAGGAATAAGGATTACAAATTATTCCTTAGTTGTGAGATTTAATGAACAATTTGACGCAAAATGGTGCCATACACCATTATAGAAATGAAAGAATGTTTTATCTTTGAAAAAATGAAAGAATTCGACTTTTTGCACACTGCGACATAATTTATATTACGGTTCAAAATAATATTTAATTCTTTTATTTTTCTGTAACAAGAAGAAAGGTTATTTTAATTTTTTATAATTCAATTTATAAAACTTTTGTTAAATATCTTAACAATTTAAACAACAATATAACCGTAGCAAGTAAAAATAGCAATATTCTACATTGAATTTATATGTAGAAATTCAAATATATCCTCTGTGTATCGTCCAAAATAACATGACGCCACAGACAGCCATTCCTTCCATGCATAAATAACTTAATAACAGAAAATCCGACAAATCATAATACTCGATGTAAAGGAGAAAAATCCTTACAAGCTTCACCGCCATTTTGTAAGAATTTATAATGAATACTTAAGTCTTTAAGACAAAACAGTAAAACAAATTTACAGTCAAGCCTGTCTATAAGGGTCTTAAGGAACAAATAAGTTTTAAAAGTTTTTACTTTGCTTTTGAATTGTTTGTTTGAACACGGAACGATGTGTTGCGCTAGACTGTTATTATAAAATTTTGAAATTAAATTTACAGTTTATTTGAACATGAGCTGGTATACAGTCCAACCTGCCTTAAAGGCCACCTCTATATAAGGACCACCTGCTTATAAAGGCCAGTAAAATTATATCCCATGTGTTCTTTATTCATATTATTTGAAGCTGTATATAAAGGCCACCTGCCCATAAAGGCCACTTTTACTGGTTCCCTTTGATGGCTTTAATAGACAGGTTTGACTGTATTTATATTTGACTGTTACCATTAGAAAGACTTTAAAAACGAGATTTTGATTAAAAGCATGGCGGACAAAATTCATAAGGTATAAGGAGAGACATTAGCGGTAGGAAACTTTTGCAGTTACGAGCTTCTAAACTATTTGGCGGTGAGAAATGTACACGGTTTTCGATTGCAGTAGGTAAAGTGAACCAAGGGAGATAAGAAATTTTTGCTGAGAAGATATATTCGTGGTACAAGAGTCACCGTAAAATCGCGAATATTTCTTCCTCGTGAATGTTTCTTCTTATACAGCAAAATCACATTATGTTTTATAATTATATTTCAGAACCACGTGTGACAATGAAGGTGCAGAACTGGTAACTATTGACAGTGCCATGGACCAGACAGTTGTGATTGATTTTGCCAGGAATACTCAGAGACCTTACTGGATAGGACTCCAGTCACTACAAACATTTGTAAGTCTAAATAAATTGTATACTACTGTATTTCCATAAATTCAGTGCACATGGAAAATGCAAGAATAAAGTCGTAGTTTTCAACAAACAAAAAAATTGTCAAAACTTAATACAAAATTTACTGACCTAATAGGGAAAAATAGTTTTCATTCACGAAAAAAGTGAACTTAATTTTGTACATAGAGCTATATTTTTTTTTACTTTTTAACACTGAAAACAACAAATATGACTATGTCAAAATTATCCCTGTTGTAACTTCTTACTTAAAACAACTATAAACGTTTTGTCATAATTTGAATATTCATGATGATCACACCTGAAAAAAACCCGAGGCACAATGACCTACCTGACCCTAAATGCCCTGATGTAACTTTGAATGAGGCCCAATTGGTGTATAAACTTGATCAAATTTCCACAATTTTCACAAAATTTCTCTATGTACAGAAGAACTGAACAATATTGTTTTTAATTAAAAATATAATTTGGTTAGTCCAGTGCATTTTAAATGCATTTCATTAATAGTTTAAACATTTTCAATTAAAAGAAATAAAGAATAAAAACCATGTGCCTTCAATTTATGGAAATACAGTAGTATCATGATGTACCGATATAGCTACATGGTATAGTATGTACTATGTACAGATGTACAGGTTAAGAGACGTTACTTCTGTCTCACCTATGAAGTACATTTTAGGCGAAACGGTATTACAGTGCTTGCTTTACAAATGGGCGACCCGGGTTCGATTCCCAGCGTCGGGGAGGGGAATTTTATATCTAATTTAATTGTTACTAGCATTTACATTACATTGACAAAACGTTTAGAACAATTATAAACCTTGTTGACATATACAGTAAAACCTGTCTATAAAGGCCACCAAAGGGAACCAGTAAAAGTGGCCTTTATGGGCAGGTGACCTTTATATACAGGTTCAAATAATATGAATAAAGAACAAATGGGATATAATTTTACTGGCCTTTATAAGCAGGTGGTCCTTATATAGAGGTGGCCTTTAAGGCAGGTTGGACTGTACATGGTATATAGAGGAACATTTTCTTAAATTATTCAGGTCCTTCGAAAGGACATTGCACTGAACGCACTGCCAAGGTAAAATTGCTGTCACTTCACATGTAGCTTGTGACATATCGATATAAGTGAACTATTCTTGACTGGGACGTAAAACCCCATTCAATTAATAACTCAATGTTAGATTATTCTTCTTCGTGAAGGAAGCGACTGAGTGGTCGAATACAAGGGTGCTCGGATCACAGCGTGGTTTTACCGCAGAAGTTCGAATCACACTCGGGACGATCATAGTAAGAGAAAGTTTTCAATCGCTTGTCGAAGGTTACTCCGGTTTACTCCGAAATAATATAATTAATAGCCTTGATATAAGTGGAAGAATCCTGACTAGAAGTACAAAACCATTATGTCACTCCACACCACTCCTCTATATGAGTACTGCTTTATTTATATTTGTAGAATAACGGACCCGTCACATGGATATGGAGTAATACAACAGGATTAAACCCCAGTCTGACGTTCTGGAACACAAATCAACCTCAGATTACAAGGTGAGGGTTTATGTATGGCGGGAATTACAAGTAATACCTCGGCTAATGCTCTAGCAAAATGTTGCTTCGTTTAGTCATTGAAAACGTGTTAATGGTGATTTTTCAGAATAACATTATTTTAACAGAAACTTAGAATCGTACCATTCCATATGGTTCCATACTCCATATAAACACGTATAGTACTTAGAAGAGAGACCTTAAAAACCATTGCCCCGTGTCTCTTTGTTACAAAAACAACCAATAAGAGTTCAGGGTTTGAGGTTTTTGTATCTCCAACAACATAACAATTTTTGCACATTCATTATGTTCTTGGACTTAGAACAGAGACCTTAAAAACCATTGTCCCATGTCGTGACATTATCGCTCCTTTGCTCCTTAACACAAAGAAGCGGTAAAGCGAAAACAAAATGGCGAAGTAGTGAAAATGCGAATGCGCAAAGGATCGAAAATTCGATACGACAGGAAAGAAGCTAAGATACAATCGCTCCTTCACCTTCACAACTTCGATACCTGTACCTTTGCTCATTCGCGTTATCGCAACTTCGATTCCTCGCTCCTTCGCCATCGTGCCTTCGCTCCTTCTCGTTACGCTCAGGTCGAAGGAACGTTAATGCAAATTCGGCCCTAATAGAACACCATACTTATATGCTGTGAATGATTGATTCATCCATTAATTTTTTTCAGTAACAGACAAAACAGTAGCTGTGTGTATATGAGTAACACAACTACAGATAATAATGCCTGGGTTGTAGACTGGTGTGGAGTAAGAAGGAGTTTCGTTTGTAAGAAACCTGAAGGTAAAGTTCTATATCTATCGTCTGTTATACAATCCAACCTCCCTTAAACACCACCTCCATATAAGGGCCACCTGCTTATAAAGGCCAGTCGAATTATATCCGAACTGTTTTTATTCATATTATTTGAACCTGTATATAAAGGTCACCTGCTCATAAAAGCCACTTTTACTGGTTTCTTTGGGTGGCCTTTATGGACATATTTGACTGTAGTTTTTTCTTTCAACTAAGCATTTAAACCCAACTGGGTCGATCAATTACAGCAATAACAAACCATTTCAAGCAATAGCTGAGTTTGTACAGCACCTTTACCTATATCTGACAACGTCTAGCGATCGATATAAGTAAAATATTCTTGACTGGGTTATTAAACACCAATTCTCAACTCAATTTGAGAAAACGATACAAACACTTGGAACTATGATCCAGTCAACGGTAGACATCTACTTTCACAGTGTAATTTAGGGTTTTACGTCCCAGTCAAGAATATTTTACTTATTTCGAGACGTCAACATGCTATAAATGAAGTGGCAGAAATTTTTACCTTGGAGGTGTGTTCAGGGAGGGTTCTTTAATGTGGTTTTTAAGGTCTCTTCTGAAAGACTGCAGATTGCTTGGCAAAATAAGTCACCATCTACATTTGTATTTTCATCTATTTATTGACCCCATGCCCTTCCACATACAAAACGTGTATAATTTCGCTTTTGTACATTATGGGTATGCCCGAGATGTTGGATCGCTCACCAGTGTTTAAAATTGAGTACCAGACAGAGTTTAATTTCTCTCTTTTGTATACTAGGTGTATGCCCGAGAGGTTGGATCGCTCACCAGTGTTTAAAATTGAGTACCAGACAGAGTTTAGTTTCTCTCCTTTGTATACTAGGTGTATGCCCGAGAGGTTGGATCGCTCACCAATGTTTAAAATTAAGTACCAGACAGAGTTTAAGGTAGTTCCATACTTTACAAATCGCCTGAAAACACATATTGAAATTTTGATATGTTGTACATGGGCATAAACCATTCAACATGCCAAAATTTCAGGGCAGGTATTCGACTTGCTTAAGAAGTTCTGAAGCGCCACCACCAGGTGACCTGGTGGCTATATTCACGACATAAATGATCAAAGTATAACTACTGTTATCAACAAATAAGCTTTAATAATTTTTTGTCATGCTTAGAAACCAAAAGTATCTTGCATTTAAATTAACCATTATGTCATGAAGATTATTTGGGCGAATGGAATTTTACTTCCGGTCACGTGGTATTTTTCTACAGCGCCACCTATCAAGAGAGAACATTAAATTTTCGGAAAACTAAAAGTAACACCCTTGCGTTAATTCGTAGATTTTTAAAAAACTAAGTCGAATACTACCCCTGATTTTCACATATATTGCACATGAATATATAAGTTTGATTTTCGGAAACAAAAAATAAGGGGTCGTCAAGCTACTTTTTTCATAAAATTGCATCAAAATCCTGAAACAAGAAAAAGCCTAATTGCTTACGTAAGAAGTTACCAATAATGTCCAAGGATACCTATTATAAACTCAATATTTTTCATTTGGTATTAACAAATAAACAAAATCACTGATTGTGAGCTATTTGGTTGTGCAAAACAAAACTAATTTAAATATCATATGGTCTGTCGCCCATAGCAAACCATAGCAACCGTTAACCAATACAGATCAGTAAAAATGGAAAAGGGATTCGTATGTATACATTGATTCAAAGCGTTCTTGATTCTAGGCTGCTGAATGAAATGCAAATACAAGAACATAGCCAAACTGCTAAAATTTGACACCGAGAAAAATTATCATACAATATGTTTATTGATGAATCGCCATTTTGTGTCCTACTATTTGTATTTAAAATCCCCGAAAGAAACAAACATAAAGCGGCATTTAAAACCCCGTCTTCAAACTTAAACAATGTACTCTTAACCTTTCAATTATTTAGAATAGTACTCTCAACAGTGTAGATTTACCTAATTTCCGTTATGTACAATATACATTTTCTTCTTAAAAATAGTGCACAGAATTGATATTGTGAATTCTAATCTTTTGTGAATGCAGAAATTATTCTACTGAATGATAGCATAACAGCGTTCCCGCCATAATTCTGTAGGCGCCGAAGACCACACTTTCGTGACGTCATAGATAAAAAAAACGTCAAATCAGACATTTTGACCGTACGCACAAAACGACGACGTCACCATGGTATGGAACTACCTTAATTTCTTTCCTTTGTATACTAGGTGTATGTCCGAGAGGTTGGATCACTCACCAGTGTTTAAATTAAGTACCAGTCAGAGTTTAATTTCTCTCTTTTGTATACTAGGTGTATGCCCGAGAGGTTGGATCGCTCACCAATGTTTAAAATTAAGTACCAGTCAGAGTTTAATTTCTCTCTTTTGTATACTAGGTGTATGCCCGAGATGTTGGATCGCTCACCAATGTTTAAAATTAAGTACCAGTCAGAGTTTAATTTCTCTCTTTTGTATACTAGGTGTATGTCCGAGAGGTTGGATCGCTCACCAATGTTTAAAATTAAGTACCACACAGAGTTTAATTTCTCTCCTTTGTATACTAGGTGTATGCCCGAGATGTTGGATCGCTCACCAATGTTTAAAATTAAGTACCAGTCAGAGTTTAATTTCTCTCTTTTGTATACTAGGTGTATGTCCGAGAGGTTGGATCGCTCACCAATGTTTAAAATTAAGTACCACACAGAGTTTAATTTCTCTCTTTTGTATACTAGGTGTATGCCCGAGATGTTGGATCGCTCACCAGTGTTTAAAATTAAGTACCAGACAGAGTTTAATTTCTCTCCTTTGTATACTAGGTGTATGTCCGAGAGGTTGGATCACTCACCAGTGTTTAAAATTAAGTACCAGTCAGAGTTTAATTTCTCTCTTTTGTATACTAAGTATATGCCCGAGAGGTTGGATCGCTCACTAGTGTTTAAAATTAAGTACCAGACAGAGTTTAATTTCTCTCCTTTGTATACTAGGTGTATGTCCGAGAGGTTGGATCGCTCACCAGTGTTTAAAATTAAGTACCAGACAGAGTTTAATTTCTCTCTTTTGTATACTAGGTGTATGCCCGAGAGGTTGGATCGCTCACCAGTGTTTAAAATTAAGTACCAGACAGAGTTTAATTTCTCTCTTTTGTATACTAGGTGTATGTCCGAGAGGTTGGATCGCAGACCAGTGTTTAAAATTAAGTACCAGACAGAGTTTAATTTCTCTCTTTTGTATACTAGGTGTATGTCCGAGAGGTTGGATCGCAGACCAGTGTTTAAAATTAAGTACCAGTCAGAGTTTAATTTCTCTCTTTTGTATACTAGGTGTATGCCCGAGAGGTTGGATCGCTCACCAGTGTTTAAAATTAAGTACCAGACAGAGTTTAATTTCTCTCCTTTGTATACTAGGTGTATGTCCGAGAGGTTGGATCGCTCACCAGTGTTTAAAATTAAGTACCAGACAGAGTTTAATTTCTCTCCTTTGTATACTAGTTGTATGTCCGAGAGGTTGGATCGCAGACCAGTGTTTAAAATTAAGTACCAGTCAGAGTTTAATTTCTCTCTTTTGTATACTAGGTGTATGTCCGAGAGGTTGGATCGCTCACCAGTGTTTAAAATTAAGTACCAGTCAGAGTATAATTTCTCTCTTTTGTATACTAGGTGTATGTCCGAGAGGTTGGATCGCTCACCAGTGTTTAAAATTAAGTACCACACAGAGTTTAATTTCTCTCTTTTGTATACTAGGTGTATGCCCGAGATGTTGGATCGCTCACCAGTGTTTAAAATTAAGTACCACACAGAGTTTAATTTCTCTCTTTTGTATACTAGGTGTATGCCCGAGATGTTGGATCGCTCACCAGTGTTTAAAATTAAGTACCACACAGAGTTTAATTTCTCTCTTTTGTATACTAGGTGTATGCCCGAGAGGTTGGATCGCCCACCAGAAGAAATGTTACCAGTTTAACATTCAGTACCAGTATTCCTGGACACATGCTAGTTCTTATTGTCATTCACAGGGCAGTACATTGATTCACATATTCGGGTATGTAAAACACTACAAATTTTACGAAAAAACGTACTGTAAACGTGTTAATTTTAGCGGAATTTTATTTTTATTTATTTATTTATTTATTATTTTTGTTGTTGTTGTTGTTGTTGTTGTTGCAAAAATACAGTACTGTTTATATAAATCCACCGCTTTATTATTTAAATACAAGCATAATGTAAATATTACGCATTTTAGACAATATACTACAAACGTGATAATTTAAGGGGTGTAATTGTTTTTATTTATTTATTTATTTATTTATTTTTGCAATTCCTGCAAAAAGTACTGCTACTTGAAATGCACCGCTAAATTAAATCCTACCATAATGTAAAATATTATGTATTTTAGGCAAAATACTATAGTTGTGTTGATTTTAGCGCTGTAATTGTTTTTTGCAATTTTCGCAAAATATACAGTACTGCTTATTAAATACATCGCTAAATTAAATACGAACAAAGTGCAAAAGTCGATCCATGATGTTTATACATTACAGTGCAGGCCTGTCGAAAGTTCTAATTCCTATTCACGCGTTTTTTTTGTTTTTTTTTTTTTTTTTTTTTTGTTTTTTTTTGCAACCTTTTAAAGATTTATCTTTGCTTATGGGATTATGATTGGAACTATAAGCGTTGTGTTTGTTTAAAACCCTTTTACCTTTGTTTCGCAAATTTTCTATTGTATTTTGTTCTTCAATTTTTTCACATTTAACAGTGATGCTGCAACCTACTTTTTGCGTGGATATTTTGAGGATATGAGAGCTGCCGGTGTTGATAGTTTCTGGATTGGGGCATTCGGTAAGTTATATTTCACTTCCTACGTGGAAGTTCAAGCGCTTTTTTTAAAGTTTTAATATCTCCGAAAATGAGGTTAAGGGGATATATAGGATTCTAACATGACCTGCATTTTCCTTCATATGAAACATGGAGATGCCAGCGGTGGTATAAAAAACGATATACCCATCGCTGTTCCGTTTTTATGACGCACTCTCTTGCTTATCTTATGACGTCATGCTATGTGTCGCGAACAATGGTTGTGACGTAATTTTCATTTATAAAATCATTTATTTCAATGGAGTTAATCTCAACATCCGAATTGTTTCCATGGACCTTTTTGCAAATAGATAGTAAAATGTACTTCCGAAGAAAGAGTTCCCAATGTTTATTTTATTCCTTTTTATCTAAGTAATGTTAGAATTGAAATGATCAACATTTACCCGTTGTATATCGTCAGATAATACACGGGCCGTTGTTAACATGCTGCGAATATATCACTCGGTGGCTTTCTGAAATAACCGTTTTCCCGTCTGTTCGTCCATCATAATATCTTGTTCAAATTTGGTACAATGTAAATCAACAAACGACGATGTGTCCTAAATTGAATTTAGATGTATAATTCAACACAAGCCCAAACTTTGGAAATTAAAACTGCACAGTGCTGGGGACGGGGTTATGTCTCACAAGAGACTGCTCTATTTTACTCTGTTGTCTGGAAATATTTTTCAAGCATGGGTCAGTATGCTTGAATTTAACATTAATGTGAGTGGCTGGTACGTATACGAGCATAGCCATTAGTAAATACCATTTGACAGTATTACGTGTATATATAGAATTATATGTGACGCATCTAAAAACCAACCTCTCTCTCTCTCTCTCTCTCTCTCTCTCTCTCAGGAGATCTTATGTATAAATTTTACTGACCAACTTTTATTATGTATGTACACACAGTAAATAGAAATTCAAAATGTAGTTTTTTCTCATTTTAGACAATAATACAGACAGTGGTGCCTTCATATGGAGTGACGGACAAAATACTACAAGATACGAACGATGGTTACACAACCCACACCTAACACAAAAGGCCAACAAGACTGTGTTTACATCAGTACCAGTAAGTGTCATTTTACAAATCATAAATACATAGTAAAAACAATATAACCACGGTTCACTTAGTTTAGATAAAATTCTGCATTTCCGCAACAGGTTACAACCCTACCATTAGGAGAATAATGTTATGTTTGTTGCCAAGTGTGTGTGCGCGCGTGTGTGTGTGTGTGTGGTAAATTGATACATTCAAAGGTTATAAATAAATTTTAACGTTTTTTTAAATATTGATACTTAGCTTTTCATTGTAATTTTTTTAAAGGATTTGAATGGTTCAACATTTTGCAATTAAATTTGCGACAAATAAAATCGAGATTTGCAAATTAAGTTCACCCTACAAAATCGAAGTTGCCTGGCCTCACTTCCCTGATGGACATTCAACGGGTACAGCTTACTAAAAAGGAGGTTCTTACCGTTCCAGAACAGCCGGTCTTACTTCTCCGGTAGAAGTTCACGCGTATAACTTTATTTGCTTGTTTTCAAAGTTTTTACTAACTACTATGCTTGTTTTGAATAAACGATTATACACGTGACAGATCTAGCAAACTTACCGGGGAGTGCTTTCCCTTCCGGAGCACCCGAGCTCACTTGTGTTAATTTTATATGTCAGTTTTCAAAGTTTTTACTTCCCTTTTTCGATTGCAATTTGAACATGGATTGGTATATATGACTTATACACGTGACGGATCTAGCAAACTTAAAAGGAAATGCTTATTCCTTCCGGAGCACATTGCCTCACAACCCCTGTGGAATTTCACGTTATTTGTCAGTTTTCAAATTTATCCTTTGCTTTTTGGATTTGATTTGAACATTGACTGATATGGTTGTTTTTAGTACAATCAAACCTGCCTTAAGGACCGCCTGCTTATAAAGCCGATTAGTATTGTATTCCAATTGTTTTTTATTCATATTATTTGAAACCTATAGATAACGGCCACCTGCCTATAGGGGGCACTTTCGCTGAATCTCTTGGATGGCCTTAATAGACAGGTTTGAGAGTATATAATGTCTACTGTCAGAGCCAGTCTGATTGTGATAATGTAGTTACGTTTTTTTCATAGAAAATCAAATAAATCTGAATAATATTTGATATTATTCACTTACTTGTACCTAGTCGTAACAGAAAATCTGTATGCGCATCCACGATTGTCATAACGTATTTCTGTAGAAAGTAAACAGCATTTGCCTGATTTTTAACATGTTAAATCCCCATAGCGCGAACGTTTTGCTCTGTGTAGAAATATTCTACGCTAATCACGGATGCGCATACAGATTTCCTGTTATGTCTTGGCACAAATAGTGCTACACAATCAAAACATATGTAGTACTTCTTGATTGCAGTTTTCAAAATTAATGTTAACATCATCAACTAATACTAGTATCTAAATTCATTCTTGTTCCAGGTGATAGCAATGTCTATTGGAGGCCAACTAGTGCATGTTTCACCAACAAGGCGTTTGTATGTACAGTTCCTATAGAAAACAGTAATACGATAGTACCAATATCAACACCTGCTCGTGAGTTACTTCAATATAACCAGAGCTATTTGTGCATTTAATTACTAATATATGAATGAACATTTTTTCTATTTTATGTGATGCACTCAAAAACTATAGTCTTCATGACTGAAAGCGAAAGCAATAAACAATCCTTACTGCCTAGATTTGATTTCCACCCGGTAAATCAAAGTTTGAGTACGAGACAGCCCTTACATCTGTCTTCCTATATTTAAGATCCAATATAGCAGATTTAAGTTTGAGTGTGAGGCCGGTAGTTTCCCCCACCATGAAATAACAGATATACTTCTCTTGGTTGGTTCGGTCGTAAAAATCCTTTAAATTCACAATTTAACACTGATCACATAAAGTGTTTTTCAGCTAGCAATAGTCAGGGCACTATTATAATATTTTTGATATTAAATATAAATATTTTAAATGATCAGTTATAAATATTATGATGGAAATTTATTAAGAATATACATTTACATTCTAAAAGACTCGTTCTCACTGTTTTTTTGAAAATGGTCATTAATAGGAAAACTCACATTCTCTCTCTCAAAACGATTTATTAATATTATTGAAATTTATTATATTGTGATTTGTATATGGACTAGTATGTTTGTTTTTTTTATTGAATATCGGCTATCGAAGTATCCTACTTTTTTCATTTTAGCATCATATTCCTGCGATGCCACTTGGCAACTCCATGGAAATATGTGTTACCAATTTAATGACACACGCCTGTCATGGTCTGCGGCTCGAACAGCGTGTCAAGGTGAAGGTGCTGACCTTGTAAAAATAACAAATGATGATATTCAAGGCTTCATAAGTTGTAAGTAATATAACTTGCTAACTGACCAATTTTGAGGTATCAATTTCTCGAAAATAAATGTGTAATTCACGCGTCCTACATCAAAGCATTTTACTTATTTAAAATAAAACGATTTAAAACAAATTAAAATAAAGGCATGATTTAATAACAAAACATTACAACAGCCAATGAAACCAGTGATCCGAAAAAATGAAAGTTTACGACAAAAACGGTCAAACAAAACTAGACAAAAACTTATAAAGACCTTTGACTAAAAACTTTCGTTTCTGGAGCGTTGAACTAGAGTTGATACCCAATAGTGTACTATAGCTTTCCTTATTCGATTAAAAAATCTAAATGTTGATAAGAACACCGAACCTGATTTCCCTGGTGGAAGTCCACGTCTTTAAATTTATTTGTCATGTTTCAAAAGTTTTGATTTGCTTTGCTTTGCGATTTGGGTTTCGACATGAATTGGTATGCTTGGCTTTGATTGGGCCTTCTAAAAATCATTTCTTCATGCACCAAATACAACCAAAGTAACCACCTTCTTTATATAATAACATCAAAGTTTATTACCCATTGAATTTTAAATATTGTTATTTAAAATATGTTTCTCTCTTAGCTAATACTAATCAACAAGAATACTGGATAGGTTTAAATGATAGAAAGACAGAGAAGACTTACGTATGGCTCAGCGAAACCATTCCGGTAAGTAGCTCTGTTCTCTTTTAAATGTTTGATGTCTCTGTGTCCAGGGTTGCCTTGGATATATTTGACCTCCCATAGTTTCATGTTCCTTTCACACAATTTTGATTACACACGTGGCGGGTGTAGCTAGCTAAACAGGAGGTGCTTACCCTTCAGGAGCACCCGGCCTCACTTCCCTGGTGGAAGTTCACGTGTCTAACCTAACTTGTCTGTTCCAAAGTTTTTACTTTGCTTCTGGATTGTGATTCGGAAATGGATTAGTATGTTTGTTTTTGATTAAGCTAGGTATATTGCACATAGTAAGGTTTTATTAAACAAAAGTATTTTTTATCCGTGAAGCGATAAGAACTTTACATAACATCCTACTGGATACCGTTTTCTATTGACGGATGTAGCTAGCTAGACCAGCCATTCATACCCTTCCGGAGCACACGGTCTCATTTATCTGTTGGAAGTGCATACGTTTAATTGCAGGTTTTGAACGTTTTTACTTTTCTTTTAGAATTGTAATTTTCCTTGTTTTTTGTTTTTTTAATATGACTTGTGGTAATCCATTGTAAAGATTCTGACCAATTGTCTCAAAATAATAATAATTGCGCCTAAGTGTTTTATTTCATCTGTTTTGTTGTGGGTTTTTATAATGTCTCTTTTTCAAAAATGATTCTGGATACAATAATTTGATCTTTCGTGCTTAACTTCGATAACTTGTAGCGGGTGTAGCTAGGCACATATGAAATGTCGAATAAGTTCTGGGAATTTACTAGTAATTGAATCTGAGAAAATGTTAGTCTAAATTACGCTGTCTCCATATATATTGCTATGAACTAAGGAAAGATTTGTTTCATATTCAGTCAAATTATACGAGGTGGAATCCCCACGAGCCGAACAACTTACAAGGTGAAAACTGTGTAGAGACACGAGGGACAGGATGGAATGATTTTGACTGTTCCAGACAAATTAAATACATTGTCAAAAGTATGCAAGTGAGTAAATAAACTGTCTCTTTTTCACTGAATCTCAATCTTTCAATTTTATCATTACTTGAATCTGATTCTTGGTTTTTTTCACTCTGGTTTGTCAATGCTAAAGATCATTGACGTGTGTTTATATTTAATTTATGCAATCAAGTTGTATTGTTCACTAGCTAATATAGAAGTTTCTGATTTGCCTGGATTTAAAAAAAATCAATTGAAGGAGTTATATTCTTTATAAAAGATTCATGACACTATTGATTTTTTTTACTATTATAATACTAAACTTTCAAGGCTAGGATGTATCTATTCCTAATTATGAACAAGCGTACCATGACACGGTACCTCGTTTTATTGGAAATTCCCATCCAGAAAATGTAACTTTCATTTTGTTATGTCACGTGCATGACTGTTTCTCGTAAAGCAATAACAGAGGACCCGTGTCATGGTAGGCTTGGCACTATAAAGAACATTGCTGTGTAATGTCATCAACGCAACGCACATGCGAAATATTTGCACCTAACGCTGGTGACATCTTGGTATAAGTGAAATATTCTTGATTGGAACACCGTAACTCAACTCAACTCTAGTTATTAACATCTTTTGGGCGTACCAAAACTCCATAAAAAAAAGAGTTTATGTTTATGCTGCGGTTCTCAACTATCAAATACTTCCCTGCTTAAATAATTGTTATAGTTCCATTTTAAAGTTTTATCAATGGAGTGATATAATTTTCATATTTCATATTATGTTTAATCATTCATAATTTTTATGATATTTGTAGAAAATTACCAGTTACCAGTGTCAAAAAACACACAACCTCCACGTATGTATATTTTTTGTCTTATTGCATCGTGAGCTCTCTCTCTCTCTTCTCTCTCTCTCTCTCTATATATATATATATATATATATATAGTGCGGCGTCAAGTTTAAAATGGCCGTTTGATTTTAAATTTAATTATTCCAACAGACATATCAATTGTGTAATTTTGGGGTATATAAAGTTGATAATAGATTATAGCAATAATGGTTACAGGCTGCTTATGGTAATGAAACATACTGTCACACAGTGTATTAACTAAATCTAATACATGTATTCAAATTAAGGGTCAAACGGTCAGCCGTTCAAACTTGACGAATAATACCTATCTATTGACATAAATACATTTTTAAAATAACTGTTCAATCCTTAACATATTTTGTGGTATGATATATTTAAAGACTTTGACTGTAGTAATAGAAATTGGTTTACGTGTTGCATAAATTTAAAGAAATTGATATGTCAAAAGCTTGGGCTAGTTACCAATATATCCTTTCTTATTATACGTAATATAATTTGGTTTATCACTTAAACTCGCCTAATTTCCTTTTGGAGTTTTACGTGTTTAATTAGATTTGGCAATTTTTTTCATGTGAATTGAACATGGCCTTTGCTTTTGATACCAAACGATTACAGAATTTTTATACTTAACAAACGAGCAATTTGTAATGTACACGCTGTTATTTTCGATGTGATATTAATTGCAGAGAAATACAGTGCTAAATGCGGTTTATTATGGGAAGAAGATCCAAATAGTGATAATTGCTACATGTTTAACTCTGAAGCTTTAGATTGGGAGGATTCCAGGGAATGTGTTTGACCCACGTGGAGACCTTGTCAGTCATAACTAGAGAAGAAAGTTCTAATAAATGGTGTGTAGTACTCATTTTGTTAAAAAAAATGGTGTCAAATTCAATTTTTGTCGTTTTTAAGAAATGTGATAGTTCGAGAAAAAAATTGTTAGATTTTGAAGGAAACTAAACCAGTTAAATACTCGAAAAGTTAAGTACAGGGAGAGTTCCGACACCGTAACAAATCAGAATGAATATATATCTAACTATGGTTACGACATCGGTCAAATATACATACACGATGTGTATTGAAAATGTAAATAAAAGTTCAAAAAGATATACATGTACTATATAATTGCAATTTTTGAAAATTAAGAAACTAGCTGAAAGTATTAAAAGACTAAAAACTTGATTTTCTTCACAATAGTGTTTATTTGGTACAAGAAATACTTTATACGTTTATTTTAATAATAAAAATTGCGGTTTTTACATTGCTACAAATTTGAAAACAGATACTGTGAAAGAAGAAACGTTAGCGGTTTAGAACTTTTGCGGTTTTGACCTTGTAAACTATTTCACTATTTTTTTACACATGAATCTTTCTTCTTATACGGTATTGTATTTTATAAAGATACATATATAATTCTGTAACAAATAATTTGAATAGTTTTCATTTTGTATTTTTTCTAAATGTAATTATTCATACAATAGCACGTATACAAGCGGTCAGTAGTCCTACATTGTTTAATATATTTTGGATTGGTGCCAATGATAGAAGCTCTGAAGGAGGATGGCGTTGGTCAGATGGAGGCCCATTTGCTTATCTAAATTGGGGACCAGGTATAGTGCGTCAAGTTTGACCTGACCGTTTGACCTTTAATTTGAATATTCAAAACACACATATTCATAATTTGATTTAGGGGCTTTACAAAGTTGATATATACAAATAGATGATAGTAATACTGGGCACCGGGTGTTTATGGTAATGATTCATGCTGTTTATCTTAAACCAACACAATCTTATATTCAAATTAAAGGTAAAACGGCCATATCAAACTACATTAATATGATTTTGCAATTCTGTCTATTTCTTGTTTTATCTTCTTTTTATCTTCTAAGAATAAAGTGCGTCTACTTGTTTTCTGCTTTAAAACATACCTGGAAATCTGACTACATATCTAGAATATATTTCTTATCACGTATTTGACTAAATTGTGTATTAAATCTTTGAACTAAGTGTTTACGAGAAAAACTCGCGAAAAATTCGTTGAGTAAAGTTTTTTTTAACTCGTTTTATTAATCCAATATAACATAATTACTATTGGTTTTTGTGTTTTATTCATTTTTTCATTATGCTCTTTTACTTGTTATTTATTCATAAATAAATACAATGTTGTAGTCCGTGACGTATACTGGTTAAAAATGGAACCACTTATTTCAACCCGTATGACGTGAAGAGCTACGTTTGAATTTTTATGAAATAATACATACAAGATCCTTTATATGATTTAAAAAAAAACTTTAATTATAAGGTATGTAATAGTTATACTTTATTATACATAGTTACTTATCATCTTATTGCTTTATTTCAGGTCAACCGAATGACAACCAACATAACGAAGATTGTGGTATTATTTCTTACACCGCTACAGAGCATACTGCAGTATGGGATGATGTAGCGTGTAATCGAAGACTCGGTTATATATGCAAAAAATTAGGTGACTAGTGTACTATTCTTATGGATTTGTTCTATAAATTCGATGGGCTTAACCATATATTTCTTTTTCTCTCCGTTTCTCTTTCTCTGAAATTACAGCAGACGCCTGTTCATGCTGCGAATCAAATCTTTTATAACTTGTGAGGACTTTTTGTACGTTCATCAACTAGAATTCTTAAAATACTGACACATAGTACAACCAACTATCGTGATGCTATCTAAGTGTTTAACTCAATGTGCCAGTTTCAAATGTTTACTTTGCAGATTGTGACTTGGACATGGATTAGTATATTTGTTTTATTAATGCTCCTGGTGGTTTTAGTTGATTCAAGATTTTTAGATCTAGAACAATAGTAGTGTTAAGTTTAAAGTGCCAGACAATACAATTGGTCATCAGTAGTGCGTGGACCAAAATTGTGAAAACAAAACATTTTGAAGTGGCTGAAAAAAACATCCAAAGGAACGAAATATATTTTACCAAATGTAGCTAAAAACTATTTTGTTTAGGGGGGGTATATCTCAATTATTGAGGATTTTCAGATTTAACTAGCAGCAAATTAAGACAGTGGTATAATTTCGACAAGCAACATCATTGCCTAATGAGTTTATGATATCCTTGGGGATATATAGCTAATAGCAAAGAGTTGAAATTTTCAATTTTTACATTAAACAAATCAATCATGGCAAACAAATGGTATTAAGCCAATCTTATTTTATGTGTTAGTAAAATTGTTTAGGGCCAATATATATTTCAATTTAATGCAATTTTCTCTTGCAGGGTTATCAAGTTCTACGACTAGGAAACCAACACCATCTCCCACACCACCACGTACGTATTCTTGTTCCATTTCTTTCATTCTGAATTTAGATTACACATATGGCAAGTGTAGCTAGCTAAACACAGAGTTCTTACCCTTCCGGGCACCCAGTCACATCTTTCTGGTGGAAATGCGTGTATTTAACTTAATTTTCCAGTTTTAACTTTGCTTTTGGATTGTGATGTGGTCATGGACGGGTATGTTTGGTTTGGAATTACATTTGATAAATAAAAGGTTATTTGCCATGGATGAATACTTGCAAAAGTATAGTATTACTTATATTGTAAACTCATGGAGCAGTTGCCAATGTAAAGTGATTCACAATACCAATCCATTATGGCTTAGCCTATGGAAAAGAAAAAAGAAAAACTCTACATTGTCATTTTAAACAACAGTGAAAGATTGATCGCCTTTGCTATCTTACTTAAGTACAATTTCACGATTCAGCAAATTCGAGAGAAATGTACAACGTGTACTCTTTTCATGATTTATATATTATTTCTGTTTATCGGGTGCTTATCTTTTCGAAGCAACCGCCCTCACGTCCATCAGGAATTTTCGGAATGTAATTTGGACATGAATTGGTATTTTTGTTTTTATCCATATACATAAACAAGATTATGATCATTTTCTACATTACATAATCTTATTTTTA
Source organism: Anadara kagoshimensis (assembly GCA_021292105.1). NCBI lineage: Eukaryota > Metazoa > Mollusca > Bivalvia > Arcoida > Arcidae > Anadara > Anadara kagoshimensis. The sequence goes on along the minus strand of CM037867.1, from coordinate 14,599,600 downwards.
TTATGTTTTTTGTTACCTTTGTAACTTGTAGCAAACATGGTGTATGGATGTAAACCTCGATGGAAAGCAAATGGAGATTATTGTTATTTATTTAGCCATCAACAGCGGAACTGGTATGATGCTCGAACCCGTTGTGGACAGGCAGGTGGTTCTTTGGTATCTATTGCCTCTCAAGACGAACAAAATTATGTATATAGCCAAATGCAGACTTGTAAGTATGGTGTTACGATACAAACTTTAAATATAGAGTCTCTTTAGTCTTAGATGAAATTAGGTCTAAATTTTTTTTATTCTTAAGATATGCACTTATTTTTTAATGTATTATAGGCATTATAATTATTATTATTATTCATTCGGTAAATAATATTTAAATTGCAAGAAGTCGCAACTTTCTTATCAATTTACACCACAACATTTAAAAGCTTTACAGAAGACATTTACATTTAGTCTGTGTACATTACTAAAAAAACAAAAACAAACGCACCGGGCAATGTTCAAATTACAATTTTAAAACAAAGTAGAAATTTTGAAAACTTGCAATTTAAATACGTGAACTTACAATGGGTAAGAAGCGAGGCCAAGTGCTTTGAAACTAGTCCTGCTTCTAATTGTAAAAAATCTTCTAAGTATCAGATGCATATGAATATGGTGCATACATACTTCGCGGGATCTAATTTGTTGTGTTTCAATCATATTCATATTTTGCAGACAATGGTACAGCTGTTTGGATTGGTCTAAACGATTTGACAACAAACAGAAACTTCCAATGGGTAGACGGTAGTACTGTAACATACACTAACTGGGCACCTACCGAACCAAATAACTTCTTTGGAGCACCAGAAGATTGTGTAATGATGTATACATCTGTAAGTTACATTGTTTCTAAGAAGTATCGTTTCAATATCATACTTTTTTCAGTTTTTATGATAATTAACATTTGTCGCTTGATTATTAGCAAAGAAGACGTTTTTGTATTCATGCACCATGTGGTGAAAAAGCGTTTAACAACGTTTCAATTTTGTTGATATTGAAAATATTGTTACTAAAAAGCTTTTGTTTTTTTTAATATATTAAGAAATAACTTTGATTTTTAACCCAATATACTTGTGTATAAACTTTTGTTTAACTAGATTCGCTTCCGAATTATACAGTTTGCACACTGGTTTCGGGGGGGGGGGGGTTAACAATGATAAACGGAAACTATCAAAGTCATTTCTTAAATTATTAGTTTAAGTCAAAGCAGCACAATGACGGTTCATTAGGAAGCATACCATTCTTTTTATTTATTGATTGTTCTTTATGCCATGCTGATCTGAGATAGAAATTCAACTCATTGTCGATTTTAAAAACGTTTGACATGTGCTAGATTGATCAGCGCTTTCGTTGTGTCACAACAAGTTTTTTAATTTTTGTTTCAAAAAATAATTTGCACATCCACACTTCCTTTTGTCCGATCGATTGTAAATTGGTCATCTAACATCAGTGTTAGTGTTCAAACTATTGTACTTCCCAGTTTTATTACGAAAGTGATCAACACGCTTAGAATATACCCGCGTTTCCTGCATATCGCTTCCTTGGTGACTTTACACTGTTAAACTTGATTTGTCACTTTTCAAAGCTTTTCCTTAACATTTGTAATTTTTATTTGAACAGAGACTGGTATTTTGATGTTATAATTAGATTTGATAGAAAATGTTTTACACACATCTCTAGTTTAATATGCAGATATTTGCCAAGCTTTATTGAAAAAGTCACGTGATTCAAGATAAGGGATAACTTATCTGTTTATGAAATAATGTAGTTACATATTAAACCAGGTTCAATTTAATAGCACTAGACGGTCGTTTCTTAATACAAATCCTCACCAGTATTGGTTGGACCAACTTTAGTTTTCAGGATGTAGAAAAGATACCCAAATGACCAAAATATATATTTTACCAAATTTAGCTAAGGAAATACTTTGCATGAGGGAGTAAACCAAAGTTTTGGGGAATTTTGAATTTTAACTAGCAGCAAACTAGACAATATTATATTTCTGACAATAATACACAATTATTGCCTACTGAGTTTGTGATGGTTTAAATTACATATTATACCAGTTTTAATAAACTATACCTGCTTAACATCAAAGCGCCTCTAACTATCCCAGTAAATACGCTCTAAATAAAAGACATTGTATTTTAGGGATGTGCCAAATCTGGATGGACGTGTAAGGGAGGAATGTGGAATGATGCTACTTGTGACACTACTTCAGTGATTGCTGGGTTTATCTGAAGCAAGAAAACAGTTAATGTCTTCGACACCAAAACCAGAAAATGTTGGATGTACTTTGGTAATTATCTTTCAAGTTTTAAAAATGTGACCTTGCAAATACAAACCGATTCCAGGAAGATTTTAGAAAGTGTTGACTCTTTTTAACTTTGGATGATTTTTTTCTTCTTGTGTTCTTTTGCACTCTTACTGCATATTTTTATGCAGTCCAGAAAAGTTGCAATATACAAATGCGGCTTTAAGCAATAATTTACTCACTCACTCATATCGTGACATTATCTGTTTCAATACAAATGACTCCGTAATATACATGGAAATCCAAAAACGTATCTCCAGGAAAAATCGAGTCAATCGATAAATCAACAGAAAAAGCATACATTTAACACGTGGCGGGTGTAGCTGGCTAAACAGGAGGTGCTTACCCTTCCGGACCACCCGGCCTCACTTCCCTGGTGAAAGTTCACGTGTCTAACCTAACTTGTCAGTTCCAAAGTTTTTACTTTGCTTCTGGATTGTGATTCGGACATGGATTAGTATGTTTGTTTTTGATTATATACACTGAAATTTATTTACTGTTCATTGTGTTTGTGGCAATGAATTGCGCTTTATTTCCATAGAGTTGAATAAAGATTGATATTTTTTACCCACTTTACCTAGTCGTAACAGAAATTTGGTATTCGCAGCATCCGTAATTAGATTAGAATAGTTTTGTAAGGAGTAAAACGTTTGCGCTATCGGGCATTTAACATGTTGAAAAACAAGTCAAATGGTGTATCCTGTTGCGCTTTTAACATCCAATGTCACTAAGGATATCACTAACGGTGTCAACTTAGTCGCAATTCTCGCCATGTTATCATTAAAAATACTTAAGTTACGACAAGTACGTAAACAATATAAAACTTTATTCAGGTTATACGGATTTTCTACGGGAATAAAGCGTTATTTATTGTCAAAAACACACAGTGACTAGGACAATAAATGGATACTAGTCCCAAGCTTACTGTTGAAAATGAAATAGAAAAAATATCTAACATACTTTATATACACTTACTTTATTTAATAAATACCAGTCCTCAACTCCCTGTTTCAAATGCTAAAGAAAAATGCCTTACACTGTATTTATTTGCAGCCTGCAGTTGGTTACGGTGATTATTGTTATTTTCCTGTTTCTGGTATCACAAATACTTGGCTGGATGCCGAAGCTGATTGCTCCAACAGATTTAAAGGACACTTGGCAGCAGTAAATGACAGGTCAGTATAGCTAAATACATTACTCCCTGTGCTCTTAGAAATTAAATGATAAAAAAATATGCTAAAGAGTTTTTTTCTCCTGTACGATTGCTTCTATCGACCCATACCATAGGTTTTATGGACAATTAGTTTCAATATATTTAACTTTTTACACCAAGATTACATAGTTATATACATGTAATAGACATATAAAAGGATGCGCCAAACACTTTTCCTCCGAACTAGGACTATTACAGTACCTCTGGTTTGATTGGCAATCAGTTGTAAGTCTCAGTTTCTGCATTTTTCTGAAAGGCAAATGATGATTTTATTTCGTTCAATACGAACTCAAAAAACATTCGGTAGTAGAACCTATTATGCATTAAAAGATGTTCACAGAAATTGATTCACAGCTCCGTTTCATCGAGATCCCACAGCGAATAACAATTGTCTTTATATCAATATTCATTTAGTCTTACTGTTTTAACCAATGTTTTCCTTTCGTTATACTCTCTACATTTTAGGTATACCCAGGCATTTCTGTCCAGTTTTTATGGCACACAAAAATGATGTATTCTGGATTGGTTTGTCTGATATTAATGTGACTGGTACATATTATTGGATAAATGGATTGGCGGTACGTTTTACTTTTGGTCTGCTTCGCATACAGGTGAGTAAAGTTTCAGAGAAAGTGCGCCAAATTTGACCTGTCCGTTTCATCTTTAATATTCTATTAGCCCATCTAATACATATATTAAGATTTAAGGTCAAATGATAAGGTCAACTTGATGCACTGTATTAATACATTTTGTAAATATTTCCAGCGAACCGTGTGATTACTCTTTATTTTTCGTAAAGCATTGCGCTCTAGAATCCCTTATATGATGTTGTGGTTACGGCAAAACGTCAACTAATGTTGTTTCAGTTCAATCTATTAAAAAAATTCGCCACATAGTTTTTTAAGGTAACATTTGCTTCTTGATTCAGAAGATTGGATTGGAATAAAAATACATTCCAAGTATGTACTTTTATGGTATAAATGGAATAATTTTAGATAAAGTTTTGTCCTATTCTGAGATTTAAAGTTGTTTGATTTTTTTCATATCTGTCAATAAGGGAGATTTTGATCAATCAGTTTGACGTATCAACTTTTTAAACTTGTATGAAAAGTGACTTTGTTTATGTAAAATTAAATGAAAAAATACATTTTTAGCAAATATATAAAAAAAAACTTCAACTTGTTTCCCTCGCTATCTTGTGTCTTGTTTTATTTATCTTGACCTTTACTTGTTTCCTGTGTCTGGTTACTTTGCTAGTCTAGCAGATTCGTGCAATTGCTTATATTGTGGGTTTTAGTTAAAGCATTAAATTTAACAAAATACAACATGACGCCATTTCCAATATGGCGGACAAAATGACCGCCAAAATTACATAATATGCTTATAATAAAGCCAGTTTCACATTACTCATTACATACTACAATTGTTCATTTGATAGGGAACGAAAAACATTCTTGTGTCTCAATGAGAAACACGCATCCTAGAGGAATGTGGGAAAATAAAAATTGTACCGAAAAACACCATTACTGGTGTCAGTTTCCTAGGAGTACTAGTAACCATACTACACCACAGGTTACTATGCCAACGACTACAGTTACCGCTTCTTGTCCTTCTGGGTGGACTGACTATGGACCAAATTGTTACAAGGTATGTACCGAACTGTAATATCAATAGTAGTATAACCACACGACTGTACTACATTTTGCCATGAAATATAATGACCCTCCTAATGTGTTTTTGTTAATTTTCTCTTTCGTTTATTGTTAAAATCTTTAAACAAAAGTATTTCTTTCTCCGTCTCTCGTTATATCTCTTTCTGTCTCGTATATGTAATAATTTAAAAGATAAAAAAAGAAAAATTCAAATATTTATAATATTAGTACCACTATCTATATAAACCTCTCGTTTCGAGTTACATCATTTTTCGGCGAACTCTTAATATGTAAATAGTTCCAAACGGTTTATGAAACGCAAAAATAAATAGCCCGATTTGATATTTCTAATTCGATCTCTTTTGTTAAATCTGGTATCTTTAACGGAAAAGGGAACATTATGTGAATGTAAATATAATGATCGACATGTGTTGTTAATCTTTCATCAAGGTGTGATAAAAGAAATCTTGCTGTAGTGCCTATATTGGATGCCTGCACAAACCAGAATGTTTTAAAAGCATTTACCTTCATGATATGAAAAGCTTGATTTCTATTAAACTTCAGTATTATAAAGTTTCATCAAGTGGCACGAGCGTGTTCTTCTTAAGTTCTTGAAGGAAAAAAATAAGACATAATAATTGTGTATAAAAATTTCAGTTCCTTTGCCGAAGATTGTCAATGTATTTTACAGTTTTCTCCGCATTTTAGCATGAACTCTAGAAGTGGAAATCTGATAAGTGACACAATCTTGGCTGTAGCGAAAAAGAACATAACACTACTCCGATTTCACATTTATGATTTTTCATATAAGTTGAAAATCAATAAAATCATATTTTTGATAAATTTAATTTAGGTTTTCAATCCACACAGTATCTAATCGTAAGACGTGGATGGAAGCACGTGACTATGTCGGAGCATTGGATCTAGCTAGTATCCATAGTCAAGCTGAAGACAATTTCGTTTCGAGGACTTGTTATTGTACGATAATATTTTATTAACATTAAGACTAGTTGGTGGTGTAGCCAGCTAAAAACGTGGATATTTTTCCTTCCAAAAACACAAGGCCTAAATTCCATGGTGGAACTTCATGTGTTAAACTTACTTTCCAGTATTAATTTATTTACTTTGCTGCGTTTATCGGTTTAATTATGAATTAGTAATTTCTTTTTTCATTTCTTGATTTACGAAAATAAGTGATGATGAAATGCTAACGTTATGATACAAAATATTGCATTATCACACTGTGGGTTACACATTTGCGTACAGTACACGTGTACTCGGACTAACTCTGTGAACTCTATGGGCTATGGTGAATCCGATTTGTGAAATGTAAATATTACAGAATAATGACATCACCACTGCAGTACTTTTTGTCATGACAAAGTGCTTTTCTGTGGTTACATATAGACTGTTGTTTTTTATTTTGAAGTTGAATTTATAAGATAAAAAATACATATAGTCTTTATGTATAAATCTTCGTATCAGGTCTCGTCCTTTTTAAGTAGCCACATCACTACTCCTGGTGCAGTGCAACTCGAAGTAAAAATGATCATGATGCAGTTATTTTCATTTTTAGCTCACCTGGCCTAAAAGGCCATGGAGCTTTTTGCCATCACTTTGCGTCCGTCGTCGTCGTCGTCGTCGTCGTCGTTCGTCGTTGTCGTCGTCGTCGTCCGTCGTCCGTCCGTCGTTAAGATCAACCTCAGAAAACACGGGCCATTTGCAACCAAACTTTGTCACAAACAGTCCTTGGGTGGTCTACTTTAAAAATTGTGTCCGACATGTCCGCACCTAATCCAAGATGGCCGCCAGCGGGTAACATAGATTAACATTGGACCCTATGGGAAATATGTTCAAGATATTTTCTCTGAAACTACTGAGCAATTGGAACCAAACTTGGTCACAGTAGTCCTTAGATGGTACCTTCTGAAACTGGTGTTTTTTAAGTCTGCACCTAATACAAGATGGCGGCCAGCGAGGAACATAGGTTAACATTGGACCCTATGGGAACAATATCAAAGATCTTTTCTCTAAACCCTTTAGCCAATGGGACCAAACTTGGCCACAATAGTTTTTGGATAGCCCCCTATAACATTGCGGTTTTTGAGGGCCACACAAATCCAAGATGGCCGCCAGCGGAGAACATATTTTAACATTGGACCTTATGGGAAAATATGTCAAAGATATTTTGCTCTGAAACTACTGAGTCAATTGGAACCAAATTTGGTCACAGTAGTCCTTAGATGGTACCTTCTGAAAACAGTGTTTTTTTATTCTGCACCTAATCCAAGATGGCGGCCAGCGGGGAACAGGTTAACATTGGACCCTATGGGAACAATATCAAAGATCTTTTCTCTAAAACCCTTTAGCCAAGGGAACCAAACTTGGCCACAATAGTCTTTGAATGGCCCCCTACAACATGGGGTTTTTGAGGCCGCACCAAATCCAAGATGGCCGCTAGTGGAGAACATATTGTAACATTGGACCTTATGGGAAAATATGTTCAAAGATATTTTTCTCTAAAACTACTGAGCCAATTAGAACCAAACTTGGTCATAGTAGTCCTTAGATGGTACCTTCTGAAACAGTGTTTTTTTAAGTCTGCACCTGATCCAAAATGGCCGCAATGGGGAACATAGGTTAACATTGGACCCTATGGGAACAATATCAAAGATCTTTTTCTCTAAAACCCCTAAGCCAATTGGAACCAAACTTGGCCACAATAGTCTTTGGGTGGCCCCCTACAACATTGGTGTTTTTGAGGGCCACACAAAATCCAAGATGGCGTCAGTGGAAAAACATATTTTAACATTGGACCCTATGGGAAAATAAGTTCATACATATTTTCTCTGAAACTACTGAGTCAATTGGAACCAAAACTCGGCCACAATAGTCATTTGGGTCTTTACATTTGGTATTTTAAAATAACATCTGCATAAAAAATCAACTCCTGTGAAACCACTTGGCCAATTGCAATGATATTGGTATGTGTCTTAGTCTTGGAGAGTACATGTCAGTCTGCCATATGACTTTTGTCTTTGACCTAAACTTAACCCTCCAGTGACTATGTTGAACTTTTTGGATTAGGTCAGTTTCTCTAAATCTCGAATACTACAATGGTAGGTCAATGATATTTGGTATATAGCTTGATCTTGGATAGTACATCAGTGAGACTGCCTTATGGCTTTTGTCCTTGACCATAATGTCATGGTCCATTGACCAGTTTTTGGATAAGGAAAATTCTCAGGTATTATACATGAAAAGTCGATGATACTTGGATGTATTGTCTCAAATTTTGAAATATGGTTTAGTTTTGAAAGGAAATAATAATTGAAATTTTATGATAGAAATAAATATTGTGTAATAAATTTCAAGCATTATTTAAACATTAGACAATCTGTTGATTTTCATTCTGCAACAACTTTACCTAGGTGAGCTATACAGGCTCCTGGGAGCCTCTAGTTATTTTAAGCAATTTGTATGCCGACTGCTAAAAATAAGATTTTATCTATAGACACAGAATTTGTTTCTTCTTTTTTCAGACGTTACAACACGAATTTTTGGATTGGACTAAATGATCGGGATAACGAAAATGGTACGTATTGGTTAAAACTGGACAGTTATACTTGTTGCAAGCATAGATTTATCAAGACCTTCAAAAAGTTTAACACACTATTGTTTATAAGTTTGAGGTCTCTGTGTCCAGGATTGCCCTGGATATATTTGACGTCCCATAGTTCCATGTTCCTAACACAATTTTTGATTACACACGTAGCAGGTGTAGCTAGCTAAACAGGAGGCACTTATACTACCAGAGCACTCGGCCTTGCTTTCCTGGTAAAAGTTCACATGTTTAACCTAACTTGTCAGTTACAAAGTTTTTACTTTGCTTCGAGATTGTGATTCAGACATTGATTAGTAGGTTTCTTTTTGATGATTACTTGCGAAATAGTGTGTGTGTGTGTGTTGCTGGAAATTTCATGTATATCATTAGTCTTTTTGGCGTGTTGTCTCTTAAACATAAATAAACCGGGATTACATGTGCTATAACGTGTCTGCATTGTTAGTTAAAACAAGATATTAATAAAATACGGAAATACCAGTCATATTAAAAACACAACCATAGACACTTGTCATACACTGCAACTCTATTACAGATGAACCTACAAATACTCTGTTTTGTTTAAACGTTACAGGATACGTTTGGATTGATGGCACTGGTACAGATTTCACTAACTGGTATAGAGGCGAACCAAATAACGTGAAAGATTCCGAAGATTGTGTTGAATATTCATCCTACACTAATTCGTGGAATGATAATAACTGTTATAAGGCAGCAAGCTTTATTTGTAAAGCACCTGGAGGTATAAATAGATATAAACATTAGGCGCGTTCACTTCCGGGGGACCCAGCCTCACTTCCCCGGTAGAATTTTACATGTCAGTTTCAAAGTTTTTGTTTATTGTTTTGATTTGTTATGTTTGTTTTTGATATATATTTGTAATTTACATACCCAGTACCAATCTCAAAATGCTATCAATAAATTGATTATCATACGATAAATATAAATGTATATAGTAATATATTGATAGCAATATTCAGTATTTAGTATTTAACCCTTTAAGCGGAGTTTCTGTAGTATCATTTTATTGCCGTCATCACTTTATTGTTGATAAGTTTGATGTCTCTGTATCCAGGATTGCCCTGAATATATTTGACATCTCATAGCTCCATGTTTTTTTCACAATTTTGATTACACACAAGGCGGGTGTAGCTAGCTAAACAGGAGGTGCTTACCCTTCCGAAGCACCCGGCCTCACTTCCCTGGTGGAGGTTCACGTGTCTAACATAACTTGTCAGTTCCAAAGTTTTTACTTTCCTTCTGGATTGTGATTCGGGCATGGATTAGTATGTTGGTTTTTGATTGCTATATATCTTCTGTTTCTTATTAGTATAAACATTTTCATATTTTATATATGTTCTGTAACATATTTTTCATAGGATCCTGCCCATTACTAAGTACATAATCAGTGGTTTCGTAATCTAGTTATACCCCCTGGGGTCTCACTTCAAGGGGAATTGGGAATCAACATGTTTTTCTGTCTTCACTGTAAAATTGTTTCCACTTTATAACATTCACATCTATAGGAGGGTTTTTATTAAACTTAACACAAGCGTAAACCAACCTGAAAATGTGTCACGTACCACATCAAGTATCTAGGTCAAATGTAAAAGGTCACAATGTCTTATCTGCTTGAACGTATGTATCTGACTCTCAAGGTAGTTGTAGGTTTGCCTTCCTAATATTCTTGTTTCTCAATTGGTTTTCGTGATCAGATGATGCTGGGCGAATACAACTCTTAGAAGCATTGATTTGTTTTAGCTTAGTTATTTTGATTACATAAACATTTCAGGTTTCCAACTTTTAACAACAGTAGCCCCTCCAACCGTGGCAACTTGTAAGTATTTTGTTTATAATTCAACTGAATAATTTCCTTGTTTATCAAAGGATAAGTCTTGTCTTCTCATTCAGTTCTACTTAGATATTTTAATGTTTTAAATTTGTTTAAGGTAAAAAAACTTTCATAGATAATACTTGATATTTGTTGTGATAGAATACTGCTTAACTTACTAGGTCTGTGTAATCACTCTTAGATACTAAAATATATTAGATTTCTCAGCAACCATCTAGATGAAAATCTACAGGTAAAATAGTGCTAGTAAGGTGTTCTGCTGTAATTCTGGTTATTTTCAGTATTCTTTTCAATTTACCAGCGTTATAGTTGAAGAATAAGACCCAAGCCTGAGCTTACAAGGTGTTAACATATAATTTAGGGCATTAACTGCACGTATTTGTTTATTTTTAGTGCATTGAAATGATTCATCATGTGTTGTTGGTTGCAGTTAAAATTTCAGTAATAAAAGTAAATGTATTTTATGAAGTTTAACTTTTCAAATTACAGCGTCCGTTTGTGGAACAGACTTAAGATGGATCTATTATAATGGATCATGTTATTACGTCAGCTCTTCGTCGGATTCCACAAAGAATGTATATGATGCTACTCAATTTTGCAACTCCAATGGAGGCTATCTAGCAAGCATTCACTCAATCGACGAGAACAACATGCTGTTAACACAGGTAACTGCTTCATAATCATTGATTGGTTGAAGTTTACGTAAATGAGATCTGATATATGTAATATATAAAACTACCTTTTAAAAAGGAAACGAATTATATTGAAAATATATAAAGCATAAACTAACTATCAAACAGTGTATTCGAATAAAATCTGTAGGCTGCAATGTATTCGGTTTCAGTATATTTCACTGTCTATAGAAAAGTACAAATAAGTATATTTATAAGTTTTCTTGTTTTGTTATTATCCTTACGTATAACCAGTTTAACTTAATAGTCTTTTTCAAAGTTTTGACTTTCATTTGGAATTGAGATTTTAACATGGATTTGTATATTTGTTTTCGATTATATAAACTTGTCACGCCAATAATTATATATCTCTTATATACGCAAAGGTAAATCTTGACAGGTTAGATCCTGCAAAAATGATTTAAAACTATTTACGCATAGAATAAAACGTGTTACTTTTTTGGAAAGCCATTGTAATTCGGGTGATTGTTGTAATGATTTTGCTGATTTTCACAAGGGTATCAATATTGTCTTGTTTTCATTTTGCCTTCTTCTGGCTGATTTTGCTATTTCGTGCGGTTTTGGAGGGGGGTTGGTATATTTTTATTTATTTAATAGCTTTTTTCTATTCTATTTTGATAGATAACCAAGAACAACATACAGAGCTACTGGATTGGTTTAAATGACCTCAGTACGAGCACTTTTAGGTAATTATATAAACGTCGTGCTAGACGAAATACTGAAATTGTTTTGCTTGAAAAAACTATATAGGCTAGGTGGATTTGGTAAATAAAATGTGATCTGTCTCTTTTTCTTATCTGTAAAATATTTGAATTTCCACAATTTTGATCTGAGTGCTGATTTTATGTTAAAACGGTCCTCTAATGCTATAAATGTAAAGCAGTTTTAGTTTTTGTAATTTGAATATGAAAGTATAAGACAATGATTGAATAAGTAGGACAATTGACAATCTATGACATTAGATATGTGCGTGTTTATCCAAATTTGCTAGCATCAACAATTTACAGTGCCTTGGGATTTAGGTTTGGACATAGATTGATATAATGTTTTTTTTATTAAAAGTTACGCATATTGATGATTACTTTGCAAGTATGTGCGATTTATGTCACTGAAAAAGGACTCTAGCGATTCCAATCAATAGTATCTTGCAATAACATCTTTGCCTGTCGAGTGCCTTTTTTATATATTAGTTTCTTTACCCGTACTATATTAGCTATCAGAAAAATATTTCAATTCTTAGGTGAACTAACTGTTCAATTTTGACTGGCATTTGCTACAATATTGTTAATAAGTATGGGGTTTCTGATTCTTAATTATTCATATCTACTTCCGCCCCATCGTTCTATTTTTCCTTTCATTCTCGTTTTTTTTTTTTTTTTTTTTTTTTTTTTTTTTTTTTTTTTTGTATGTGGCAAGTTTATCAAAATAGAAGGTGCTTGTTTTAAAGGAGCAACTGACTTTCTTAGTTTTCCTTATATGTGCATAACGTGCTACCTTTCAAACATCGATCTTGCTTTTTATTTTTAGATTGCAATTTAAATATTTGCTGTTAATTTGTGTTTAATTTTTGTTTGATAATCATCAATAACATTTTGTTGTGGCCTTTTCTTTTGTAGCTGGTTTGACAATTCTGTTTTTGATTTTGAATTCTGGTCTCAAGGGGAGCCAAACAATGGCTATGGAGCAGAACGGTGTGTGGCAATCACCGACAGAGGAGGTATTAGCCTTTAATGCAAATATATTTCTCTGTGTCCAAATTGTCAAAGGTATATTAAACATCCCATATGTCCATGTTCCTTTTATTCTTAATTCTGATTCCAATGTGACGCGTGCACCATCTAAACAGCAATTCCTTATCATTTCGAAGCATCCGGTGTCACATTCCTGGTGAAGATTACGTGTTCAACCTAATTTGCAAGTTTCAAAAATTTTACTTTGCTTTGGGGTTGAAATTAGGGCATGGATTGGTAAGTCTAATTTTGATTCAACATGACACAAGCCAACCAAACACCTCTGAAAACGCATTTGGACTTGTTTTATCAGAAATGTGTTTTATAAGCATGTCTAGCAATTGTCCATGTCCTGCACATTAAACATCACAATGGCATATAACTGATTTTTTGTAAATAGGATGTGTTGACGATTCGTTTACATTAATGTTTAACTTCCTGTGCTGCTAGCCTAAACCATTTCTCCTTATGACTCACTTCGAGATTATACTTTAGCACCGGACTCACTTCTCTAGGAAAAGTTCACGTGTCAACCTTATTTGTCAGTTTTAAAGTTTTTACTTTGGATTGTGATTAGGACATAGATTAGTATATTTGTTTTTTTTTAATAAACTTCAAGCTGCTTATAAATAAACTGATAGAATTTTGCAATCCAGGACTTATCAAGGCTCTCAATAAGTGTTTGGCTGTCGACACAATATTAATACGTATGATATCTCTGTGTGTTTGATGACTCATAGTGCAATGTTCTGTTCATTATCATATTTTTTTTATTTCTTATTTGGCGACATGACGTAATTTTCTTTCCGAGCAACCCTGATTCCTTCCTTCCATTATGCGTTTAACTTCATTTCTATGTGTTTCAAAGTTTTTACTTTGCTTCTTGGGTTGTGATTGATCTCATTAGGTTGTATAAAAAATCTCAATAGATTATTGAAACAACCAAAACAAATTTCTGTTCGTTTATATAGTGTAATAATTCGTTTTATGAATTGTTTTATAGGACTTTGGAACGACGACAACTGTAATGAAAACTATGGATTTATATGTAAAAAATCGGTGTCTTCTCGCCAACCAATAACACCAGCTCCAACACCATTAATACAGGGCGGCTGTGATCATGGATTCATTGGCGTTCCACATAGTGAGTTCTCTTTTACAACTATAAATCACTATTGTTTTGTGTTCAATAAGTAGTTTAACCCAGGGTGGAAACATGACAGTGCGGCTGTGATCATGGATTCATTGGTGTTCCACGTAGTGAGTTTCTCTTTTACAACTATAAATCACATGTATTAGTTTAGATAAAGTTTGGTGATTGTAATTGTATATGTATGTATTTATGTCACAAAATAAAACATTATAAAAAAAAAAAAAAAAAAAAAAATAAATCACTATTTGTTTTGTGTTCAATCAGTAGTTTAACCCAGTGGTGGAAACATGACACCCTTACCATTCGGATAAATTAGTCTCACTTTACGAGTAATTTATTTGCCAGTTCTTGGGTTTTTGCTTTGGTTTGGGGTTAAGATTCGGACATGGACTATAATTAAAGCCACAAGGTAAAAAAATAGTCGATCAGAAAATATTATCGGATTTGCCATTTTTATGATGAAAATTAAATACCGTACGTATATTACTGGCGATTTGAATTATTTGGTTGAAACATGCATCATGAGTAACATGTCTGAGTTTGTTAAAATAATACCTAAATATCCCAGTAAAATTACGTTTTGTCATTTAATTTGTTTAAGTTTCAACGACCTTAAGCTTTTCTCGGATTAAATTACTCAAGTAAACGTGTTTTTATTCCGTTTCTCTCCAATATTATTATTTTTACTTCTATTATAATTATTATTCCACACACATTTTTGTCAGCTAAATGATTATGGTTGTAAAAAAGTGGGGTGGTTAAAGACTCTTTAATATGGCGCTGACTACATTAATTTTACTTCAGTACTAGTCCAAAGTAGAACATTTTATAATCAGTGGACCCAGAAATAGATTTTTTTCTTGTCTTGCCTCTTTAGCAACATAAACCGTTAAATTATATTGAATTTCAATTATATTGAAATATTATGTTCTTGTTTGTTATTGATAATTACACGTTTACATTCCAAAACGGGTGTCTAGTGCTCTTAATTTAAAACTGGTATTATATGTGATTTTTCAAATGTGAAATTCGAAAAAAAAATAATTTTAATTTTTGTTTTCATTGCAGGTAATAAATGTTTCCTAATCCAATCTACGAGTGTAGTCAGTTGGAGGACAGCCACAGACAATGTAGAGCGTTTGGCAAAGGTTATGATATTGCATCTATATCGTCAGCGTTAGAACAAGGTATGCATTTTAAAACTTTCTTTTCTTTTATGTGTTCCTGTTTTTATTATTATTTATTTTTATTATTTTCTATTTTATTTTTTTTTATTATACTAGTTTTTATTTTATATCACTAGACGGCCAAAATTATGAAACCATTTTTTTCAAAGATGTTGAAAAGAATCCAAAGGACCGAAATATATTTTACCAAATCAGCTAAGGAAATACTTTGCATGAGGGAGTATACGTTAGCTTTTGATGAATTTCAAATTTTAACTAGCAACAAATTTAGACAATAGTACACTGCACTCCATTAAGAACTTTACAAATTTATATTTTTCATAGGTTTACATTATAATCATCATATCAAATCTTAATCATATAATTGAAATATTGAAGTTTTCCCTGCATTTGAAAGTGATAACTGTATGATCTAAATGTATTTGTTTTTCAGTTGTTTCTTGTAAACTTTCTTGGAATTTTTTAAATTTTCGGGAAAATATAAACATTTGGGAAAAATATATTTTTCCAGATAAAAACACTCAGATTCAACATATTAATGTTTCAACAATTTTATTTTGTGAAGATTTTGAGTCTATAATGATACGACCAGTTTAAACTTGTATGGATGGCAGTGTATATTTCTGAAAATAGTATGCAATTATTGCCTACTAATATTCCAGTGAAGAACCTTGTGGTAGTTTGCTTTTAGAGACCTAAACAATGAGATACGTCAAGAATAGTAATAAGTGGTTGTAGAAATACGACAAAAATATTTTTGTAAGGTTTCGTAAATAAAATGTAATTTCCCTTATGTTGCATATCCAAAAGTGTACTTAAATCAGTTAAATTACACAGCAAAACATTTCTAAACAATTCCAGTGTTAATCGAACACAAACATGTCGGTCTATTTTGAAAACAAGATCCTTAAAACAAAGCAAAGTAAAAACTTACAAATTGACAAAATTCAATCTGTGGGAAGTGGAGCCAATTCCCTAGGAGGAGCAAGTATAAGCTAGACCAGCCATCGATGAAGTCAAAATAATTGAGAATGAGAAATATATCTAAAAAGTTCCATAGCCTTTTTCCATTCAGTATTTTGTAAACATGTGTATATAATAAAACCAAAAACTATAGCAATTCCCAAGTCTTAAAGTGGATAAAGAATGTGTATTGGGATTCCTCAATTCAATAACGGACTACGCATTTAATATCCAAACATTCTTATTTCAGTTAATTTACGATAACAGTTTTGACAAATGCATGCAGAATACCTCTCATAGATTTTTTTTCCTTTCCTTTCCAGAATTTATAATTGCGAATACAAAAGGCTTAGATAACTCCGGGTTATGGATAGGATTGAATTCTTTCCGCCATGTTCGACATTTTTCTTGGCAAGATAGTTCTGAGTTTACATACCAAAATTGGGGAAAATATCAGCCCAATAGCTATTATACTGTAAGTATTCAAAAAATGTGTAGTGTATTAAGTATGAAATAAATGTGTAGTGTATTACTGTAAGTGTTCCCCTTAAATTTTTTTCATCAGAATTAGAATATTGGTATCGTGAATATCCAGGTCAAATAAAAAATTCACCACTAATCAAATAAAAAACATATTAATCTGCGTCCGAAACACAATCCAGAAGCCACGTAAAAACTTTAAAACTAACAAATTAGGTTAAACACTTGAACTTCCACCAGGAAAGTGAGGCTGGGTGCTCCCGAAGGGCAAGCACCTCCTCTACATCTGTCACGTGTGAATTCAAAATTGAGTGAAAGGAACATGAAATTAAAAAATGCCAAATATACCCATGGCAATCCTGGACATAGAAACATCATACTTATCAATATACTATGAAGACGGCTGTAAAACTTTTTGAGGACCCTGATATAGGCTTGCAATATTTCTGAGTTAACACTTTATGTGTAGGCAGCTTGCTTCGTTGTATAAAGTTCCCGTAGTTGGAACTAAATATACCATAGCATATTACTAGTAATTTTGAAACAAAAACTCGATAAGTAGAAGCAGTAGCTAACCTGCAAGGTATTATACACTGACTTTGTTAAAAGAATTTTTAAATGAGTGTGTGAAGTTACCACTGGTTGTAAAACAGCCGGCAAGAGTATTGACCTTCACTTGTATCTTAACGCTTTTTTACCAAAGACGAGTGTTTTGTAGTCAATTGTACGTATTTCATTTATACATAAATTTATAAATCATATACACTTATTAGCATTATCTAAAAATGTTCCTAACAGTTTTCTTAGCAACCATTTAACACAGCCACTTACATATGTGTTTGCGAGTTCAGTTTGAGGTCCCATGTCGCAAGTACCATCATGTCTGCCAAATATCTTCTTCGCATATATTAAAAGCAGGGATACACTAAGTGAGAATGGCTCAGATTTCTTTTTCTCTCCGGATTCCTCTCCCAAAACTGACAGCTTTTCTCGTCTTAAATGTAGCATCATATATCATTCCATTCCACGCAACAAATCATTTATTCTTTATTATTTTTACGTCTCGATATAAATGGAATATTCTTGACTGGGACTTTAAACACCATTACTCAACTCTTAACTCAACTCATTTATTCTTCTTGATGGTTTTTTTTTCAAATAGCAAGCATGTGTAAAACAGAATCTACCTGGCAATACCAGGATTCCAAAAAGTGATAGAGGAAAATGGGATGACATTGGGTGTAGTAATTTACTTGGGTATATTTGTGAAGGTCAAAAAGGTAAGACAGAAAATATACTTAAATAAATGCATTTAGAAGTATTGGCGTTTTCAATAGGAAATTGTTGTCAGGTTTATCTCTCCAAAAGTTAATAAAACTTGGTAAAAAATATCTAAAATGACAGAATAACGGATATTATTACCAAATGTTTTGGCGGTATGGCGCCTATATCTTCGAAATTTTTCACAACAAAAGAATTGTTAAGAATTTAATTTTCCTAATTTGTTTCTCAGACGTTGACAATGTATGACGGAATGCATTATTGAGATGGTCCGTTAATTAAATTTTAAACGTATAGATATGTAGTTTGATTTTTAATGGATAAAAAAATCTATAACTAGTTTTAGGCCAAAGTAAGGAAATTCTTATGGTCAGATACTTTAATCTCAAACTCGGTCCCGATCTGAAGCGAGTAATTGATAATTTTTTCGCATATAGATTCTACAATGTAGCTTAAAGGCATTAAAATTTCTTGGTTTTGATACCTGTATGACGTAATGCCGTAACGTCATCAATGTCGCTCGGAGCAGAAATGTGAACTTTCGCGATAATAAATAACAACAAAATACATTTTCTTTTTTTTATACCTATTGGTTAAAACTTTTTATAACAAATGATAATTATTAAATGAAATTAAAAATTATAAAAAGCAAATGTTGGGTGAATGACTATTATGTTATGACATCCCTCGTATCATAAATTGCGTGCCTTATTATTATTATAAAAGTAGTCCACGTTGTACAGAGATACTAGTACCCTTTCTTGTATAAATATATCATCCTCTCCTATTCATACAGCCGACATCCTACCTTTCTTTAATAAACGTGCAGAAATATTTCATGGCCAAAAATACTAATCCACTGATTTTGATTTTTTTTTATTACTAGTTAGCGGTTTACCAATTGCCACACCACCAGGATCTCTATGTAAATCTGGTTATATCCCCTATGGACAAGGATGCTATAAAATGTATTGTCAAACCGATTGGCAAACTGCGGCTACTAACTGTAGTTACGACGGAGGATCGCTAACATCAATAATTGATGTTTATGAAGAAGCTTTTATAAAATCTGTATATATCAACTTAAATCAGTTTGGTTAGGAATGACGTTTTCTGCAAAGGTATGTTGATGAACAAATTTTTATGATAGCCAAGTTTGCTTTGCTTTCGTGGATAGCCTGAATTTACTTTCAACGAATTCTGTTTTTGTTGATAACTTGATCCATGAATTTACATGTTAACTAAATAATATAGACATAAATTAGAAAGTTACGCTTATTGATGGAAACGAAACCAAAACCTACATATTATGGTATTTTTCTGTTTAATCTAATTTAACCCAATGTGTCTGCTTCCAAGTTTTTTCTTTGTTTTGGGATTGTGGTTTGGACATAGATTGGTTTGTTTTTTATCTTAGAACTCTCTCTCTCTCTCTCTCTCTCTCTCTCTCTCTCTCTCTCTGTCTGTCTCTCTTAGTATTTCAGACTATTTCTATTTGTACATTTCCAAAGTGTAAAAATGTATTTATCGTTCCTTAAGCGAAGTATGACAATTAAAACAATCCAATAGTAATGTAGTAAACAATATAAAATCTGTCCCTAAAAATGACTATGTGTTTTTAACAATTTCTCCACAACTAACGCAGTGATTTCGCTTTTATTACTATGTGTGTAAAAAAATCAAAGATTGTGCATCAAAATATAACGAAAGTGATAAACTCAATTGTTTACGTAATGGTCCATTTGCATACACTATACACTGTAGATGGCCCTATAAATAATTTACCTTTGTCGTTGTAGGGTACATACACGTGGTTGGATGGATGGCCTGTTCTATACACAAACTGGGGTAGTGGTCAACCGGTCAAAGCAATAAATGGAGGATGTGTAGCAATGATAAATGGCATGTGGAGTGACCAAAACTGTAATTCAAAATTCAACTTTGTATGCAAAATAACTTCTGGTAAGTTAATTACATACTATACCAGTTTAAATTTTACAGCACTAGACGGCCGTTTCGGAATACAATTCCTCATCAGTAGTTATGAAATCAAAATTATTTTGAAGATGTTGAAAAGCTACCCAAAGGACCAAAATATATTTTACCAAATTAAGCTAAGGAAGTACTTTGCATGAGGGAGTATACCTTAGTTTTTGAGAAATTTCTAATTTTAACTTGCAGGAAATTTAGACAATTATAGTATATTTCTGACAATAATACAAAATTATTGCCTACTAACTTTTACAAATACTAGTTGGGTTTAAACGCCCTCGATAACAGGTAAGACACGCTGTGATCAGAAAGTATTGGTCTTTGTGCGCTCATTTTCAAAACCATCCTAATATATGATTTACGTTCATCCTATTTAAATTTTGTAAACTTTTCCTAGTTTGTAATAATTGTTGTTGGTTTATTCAATTTACTGACATGATACTGAACAATAGAAACTATTTACAGTTTTGATCGACTAAACCACATTTAAACAAGAACAAGTGATTGTGTCTATACCTACGTCAAGCATTTGTATCATTTATATCAACTGCCGTCTGCATCATGTTTTATTGATCAGATATTTTGTTCTTTTTTGAACCGTTGATAAACTTACCTTTTTCTTCATAGCAACGCCACCACCACCAACAAGTCCACCACCAGGAACATGTCCTAAAGGGCAGCAACATCGTGATATTTACTGTTACCAAGGTGATGTAGGCGCGTCAAAGTCTTGGCCTGAAGCCAACTATATTTGTCAGAAAATCGGAATGAATTTGCTGAGCATTCACAGTCAGGAGGAGTCAAAATTTATTCTAAACACAATGGTTACACCTACCACTCCTCCATCTCGATACAGCAGAACACCTAATAGTTTTTGGATTGGAATGAACAAGGGAACATCAGGTAAACCTTATCTTTCCTTCCCGATTTGGTCTTTCCGAAAATAAAGAACTACGGTAACTCAGTTGCTCCGTACTAGTATGTCGGAGGTTGTTAGTTCGAACCCTTGTCGGGGTCTGACCAAGACTTGAAAAAAAGGTAGGAATTGAACTGTTCTTTCGCCAAGCACTCGACAAATAGAAATGAAAGTCACAGGGTCCATCTGAAGAGACCCGAAAAAACAATTCCCCGTGTAACTATAAGCATGGCACGTTAAAGAAACCTAACTACATATTGCCCTGGGCGCACGACATATATAAAATTCCTGTCACCTATAGCTGGTGACGCCTCGATATACGTGAAATATTCTTGACTGGGACATAAAACTGCATTCAATCAATTAATTAATCTTTCCTGCATTAGGATAAGTATGGTTAAGTTTTTCTTGTCTTGTCTTTTGTCGCCAGTTTATCAGTAGTCCTTAGTTACCTATGAACAAAAATTGTTGCATGACGTTATTTAACGCCATATTTTTTACATTCAATGGTCTTGTATCCAACCATAGCATGCTCTGATCATATGGCGAGAAACATGGCCTGTTATACATGTATGTGTTGGTTATATGTGCCTGTCTGCCATTTTTTCAAAACCATTTCAAAGTTTTGGGATTGTGATAGCTTAAAATGCCGAACTAAAAGAACATTCAATCAACAAGGATAAATTAATCAAAGTTGTGTTCATTTAACGTTTTTGATAGGTAAAAACAGAAGGGATGCATTAATAACTGTAAATACTTGTTTATTTCATAAGATGGATTCACTTGGACGGATAACACACCTATTGACTTTCTGAACTGGAGCCCTCACGAACCTTCCGATCCAATGAACTCAACTACTGAAGAGTGTATTGAAATGTTTACTGGTACTGGAAAATGGAATGACGTCTCGTGTTTTGTTAATCGTGGATACATATGCAAAGGTCTAGCAGGTATGAAATACTAGAATTTAGATAATGAAACGGTCAAACTCGTCATAGTTTCGTCATCGGTCGAAATAGCCGTGTTTTTTGTTTTGGTTTTGGTCATGCTTTAATAAAGGATAAACGATAACCGTCTTGGTGTTGCAAACAACTGTAGTCGCAAAAGTCTAAATGTGTGTAGCACTAAAGACTATAGATTTTAATGAAACAATTAACCTCTTTGTAGAATACCATAACAATGAAAAGATCTGTGTATTTTCTCTTTGGTCATGCTGTTATTTAGGATAAACAATAAAGAAAAATTGTGTTGGTGTTGCAAACAAACGTGTATATACCAACAAAGGTTTTGCAGCTAGCTAAACAGGAGGTGCATGCCCTTCCGTATCACCTGGTCTCACTTCGCTTGTGGAAGTTCAGGTGTCAGTTTCAAAAATTTTACTTTGCTTCTGGATTGTGATTTAGACATGTATGAGTATTTTTATTAGTGTATTTGTTTGTTGATTTTATTTTCTCTTTGACCATATTCGTATATCGGATAAACAAGAACGAAAACCGTGTTTGTGTTGCAAATAGCTGTGTTTATTATACCGTATTAGAAAAATACGATACTATCTGTAATTTGATAAAATCGTTGGACCATGTGATCATGGTGAAGAAAACGTCGTGTATCTCGCTGAAAACATCATATCCCACCCCTTCGGAACACACCATGACGCAACAATGATATGACGTCATCGATGGAGAATCGGTCACGGCGTTCTACCGTTTGCCTCCGATGAGTTCCGATAGGAAAAAAAGCAATGAATCGGAGGACTGATGTTTCCAGTCTGCATTTTTTAAAATCTTTTTTCTTTTTGTCTGTCTTTCTAATAACCATGGTTATCTTTCGGTATAATAAACAATTCATTGTCTCACTCAAAGGCAATAAATGTATAATGTAGGCGCAAAGGTCCAGCTGGTGTGTAGCACTAAGAAACAATAAAGCTCTTTATAGAACACTATCAAAATATCGGAATGGTCCTTTTGTAAACTTCTTTCAAAACCAAATGCAAATCTGCAGTACTGAAACTTTTGGTGTGATAACACATCAAAATCTTAGAAAATATCGTTTCCATAGAAACCCATGAAACGAAATAAAACAATTTGTAACTGAAACAGCTTGTATTAAAAAAGACAAATCAACCGATCGCACGAACGAAATAAGAAAGTGTAAAAAAAAACAGTTCCCAGTGGTTTTGATAATCATAGAAGAATTGACAATTAGAAAATGGTACTTGGCAAATATCGAAGTTTTGTTAAAACTAAAACGCATTTCAGTTGTTATATGTGTACTTAGATCCTTCAAATCCTTGCATGAAAATAAAAAAAAATGTGATCGGTCTCCAAAACAGATTAATGAGTTAAACTACTGGTGAAATTAAGAGATGTCAGAATAATCTGTTGAAAAATAGCAAAACAACAAAAGACTTATATTTCATTAACACACTACATTCAAACCTGTCTTTAAGGTCACTTGTATGTAAGGGTCATCTGCCCATAATGGTTAGAAAAATGTAATCCCAATTGTCCTTTTTTGTGTGATTTGAAAGTGTATATAAGGGTAACCTGCCCACAAAGACCACTTTTACTGATGCCCTTGGGTGACCTTTATAGACAGGTTTGTCTATACTTCAATCAAAAGCAAATATACCAGTCAATGTCCAAATCACGAACCCAAAACCAAAGCAAAATGTTGCAAAGTTAATTAAGTATATTGTGATTTTCCATCAGGGAAGTGAGAAAGGGGTGCTCTGCAAATGTAGGAACCTCCTGTCTAGCTAGCTACACCCTCCACCAAACTGGGAAACAAAGGAACACGAAACTCTATGACGTAACATATATACATACATGTAATAATTTTGGATACGAATACTCGTACTTATCAACAATATTGTGATGACGACCATAAAACTTCTTTGAGAGCCGTAATAAGTCTGGCCTTGCAATACATCGATACGTGGAATCGGACTAGTGTAGACAGACAGTTCTATTAAATACAAAACTAAACAATTTAGAATTTTTTAATTTTATATTGATGCAATTTCAGCCAATCTAACAACGACCACTGCTACAGTGACTTTACCAAACAAGCAATCGTCTGCTACTACAGGATCTAAACAGACAACTCCTAGGGGTATTATAGACCCTTTTACTCCATTAATTCCTCCTACTGGTCCTACAACTCCAAATCCAATTCCAAACATACCAGGTGTTGCAAATTACAATGGCGGGAAAGCAACAGGTAAGTGCACATTCAATCAGTACAAATATAATCCGAGCTAAATAAAGACCGAACTTTTAGAATAAATTTTGGTCTTTTGTATATTTTTAACGCCTTAAAAAATTTGGTTTAACAACTTTGATCCAAGCATTACTGGTGAGGAATTGTATTCCGAAACGGTTGTCTAGCGTTGTAGAAATAACACTGGTATAATAATATTGCTATAGTACATAATTTTGGTAAACTCCATTGAAAACATATTCAATCAAAATTTCAATCTTGGTGAATCGTAAGTATGATGGTATTGAATGAGCTTTGATGATTCCAAACTTACTCATTCAAATCAAGATTAAACAAAAATCAATTAACCGGTCTCTATTTTGATGCGTTTCACACTTATAGTCCAACAACATCGGTCTGTCCGCTTGACCTTTCATAAGGAATATTCATATAGGAGAATTCATCCATTATATGGGTAGTATAAGGTTTAGCAGACCATACTTAATCATTTTTGTTACTCATTATGTAGACGAAATAAACACGTGCGTCCCCTATACATAAATAGACTCGTTCATGATAAATATTTAAATTAAAGGTCAAACGGTTAGGTCAGTGTTGTTTGTTTTTACCAGTAGTTAACGACACTTTTTCAATATTTCAATTGATTTTATAAATGCGATTCCGTTCATTTGTGTATTTTCAAAACACAGAAACAACTAATTTATTACTTACTGTCTAAATAATCTGTCAGTTAAAATATGAAAATCCTCAAAAACTAAAGTATATTCCCTCATGCAAAGTATTTCCTTAGTTTTTGGTTAAATATGTTTTGGTCTTTTTGGATATCTTTTTCAACCCCTTGAAAAATTTTGGTTTTACACTTGGTTTTGTCCAAGCACTACTGATGAGGAATTGTATTCTAAAACGACCGTATAGTGCTGTAAAAAGAATCCTGGTATAACATGTATTTAAGCAGTTTTTTCCACCATAATGTTTTTCGTTTGTAGTAGGACATGCGCATATATGGCCGAAGTATTTAAATACCAGGCTAGCACTGTTTTTGACCGCCTATGTTTGAATCCCTATCGTCCAGAGTGTGAAAGTTTGTTCGTTCATTTGTCAGCCGCTGATGGTAAACTCGCATTGCCCTTACTGCCAAAGTTCAAATCGTTGTAGAACAATATGAAAATTTCGCAGTTCGTTTGTCGAACGCCCTAACTAGCTAAGTTTGAATTCATTATCGGCCAGTGTGAGGAAGCTTGTCAGTTCGTTTGTCAAAACTCGATGGTTAGCTCACATTGCCCTCACTGCCTGGATTCGAATCCTTATAGGCCAATGTAAAAAAATGTCTGCTAGTCTGAGTTCCCAAGTCCATAACAGTAGAAAGAACCTCAATTGTTGGCATCCAACCATTACTGCATCATACTGCTCTTATTTTTGTATCTTTGTTTTATTAGCTTCAACATCTAACCTATCAACTGGAGGAATAGTGGCCATATTGGTTTCAGTGGTTTTTGTGTTGGTGATCATTGGACTGGCGGCCATATTTATCAAAAGAAGGTCTAGCGGAGCCGGAAGTGGCTTAGGTGTTGGCGGGATAGATAATTCTTTGTACTATGAAAAACATAATGAGCAAGTTAACATTTCAAACGGGAACTCAATTGTTAGTCATGAAGAGGATGCTTAAAAAATACATATGATATATTTTATTGAAATCGACCATAAGCTGATAATCAGAAAGACGAAAGATGAAGACAAACAACACAGCTATAAGACTTCTGCCCTTTTTAATTATTCGTCAATGCATTGTACATCTTGAAATCTGCCTATTAAGGCTATTTTGTATTAAAGACATCTATATGCAAGTGACTGAGGCTAAATAAATATACAGTAACACCTGTCTATTAAGGCAACTCAGTAGAACCGTTTCGAATTGCTACGACTTCGTGTCTTAAAAGGCAACGTAAAATGACAATAATTTTTGGATATAAACCTCGAATGACATACCTAGTACCAAAAAAAGATAATATATTTATCTTTGTTTGAATTTAAGGTGTATAGATGATGCGCAATTAATTTATTCAATATTCATGCACGTGTATATATTTACGTTTCCATATAGTGCTGTCACAGTGTGTGTATTATTTAAATGTTTGCTTAAAATGACCGAATAGTGCAATAACAATATAGTGTGTGTGTGTGTGTGTGTGTGTGTGTGTGTGTGTTTTCTCGCAAAAGTCATAATGCAGTGATTTAATTGTGCTTAAAGCCTTGCATAATTGCATAGTGTGCATCGTGTGTGTGTGTGTGGGGGGGTATGTGTGTGTGTGTGTGTATGTGTGTTGTAACATTTAGTGCTGTCACAATGAGTTTCAATGCAAGGTTAAATCTACGCATGTATGCTTGAAGCATTTTATATTTTTCATAACGTGTGTGTGTGTGTGTGTGACACCAAAGGAACAATTGTGTTTTGATCAATGTTAGCTTGAAGATGTTTGTGCTTCCATGGTTACAAGACATTGTGTTCATATCAAAAGATGGAAGTATTAAAGTGTCTATTACTGTTACTTTTACTATTTATCGGTAAATTTTCGTATTTGGTTTATTTTCGCATATATTCGCGACAATAACAAAACGCGAAGATAAGCCCTTAAAGAATATTTTATAATTCATCTGGATTTTTTCTTTTTATCATCGATAAAGCAAAAAATAAAAATACGCGAATAAATCGAAAACTAATGGACGCGAAAATAACAATACTCGAATAAATTGAAAACTAATGTTCGCGAAAATAACAATACGCGAATAAATCGAAAACCAATGGACGCGAAAATAACAATAAGCGAATAAATTGACAACTAATGTTCGCGAAACTTCCGGATTTACAGTATATGGAGGTTTTAGCTGTTGATAAAAGTAGACCGAAACAGTGAAAATGTTTTATAATTCAAATTAGTTGAATTGAGTCTGTATTGTGTGTTATAAGTGTGAATTTATTTAGTGTCAGAATTAAATCAATTTTATACATTTTTGAAGCTATGTTCTGTCTTTGTCTTTATATAAGTACAACAAAGCAAGCTGCTTCGTATAAGTTGATGACCCAGTGATATTGCAAGCCAAAGCTTATCAAGGTCCTTAAAAAGTTTTATGACCGTCATCACAGAATTGTTAATAAGTTTTATGTCTATGTGTCCAGGATTGCCATGGATAAATTTGACGTCCCATGGGTCCATGTTCCTTCACTTAATTTTGATTACACACGTGGCGGGTGTAGCTAGCTACAGGAGGTGCTTATCCTTCCGGAAGAAGAGATTGTGATTCGGACCTGGATTAGTACGAGGGAATGTCAAAACGTTCATAGAACGGGGTATATATTGCCGAAAACAAACCATACATTTTATTATTATTTTTCAATATAGTCCCCCATTTACCCCAATGCAATTAGCCAACTTTTCTTTCAGACTGTCTATACCTTTGAAATAGAAGTCTTCGGTTTGGTACTGAAACTATGCCTCTATTGCAGCCTTATGTCCATCATCATCAGGAAATCTGATTCCCCGTAAATGGGATTTCAAATTTCTAAATAGGAAATAATCACTGGGTGCCAAATCGGGACTGTAGGTTGGTGATTAAGTTGTTCGAACTTGCATTCACGATCACTGCTTGTGCAAACCTTGACTTGTGCACAGGAGCATTGTCGTGAAGTAGCAATACCCTCGGCTCAACTTTGCCCTCTTTTCTAATTTAATAGCAGCTTTCAGCTGCTTCATTAGATCAGCATAGTAAGCCCCAGTGATAGAGATTCCAGCAGGTTTATAATTGATTAACAGAACACCCTTAGAATCCTAAAACACAGTGGCCATGACTTTGCCAGCTGATGGTTTGGTTTTGAATTTCTTTGTTTCTTTGGTAGGGGTAAGCCAGGGTGCTGTGCATTGACTCCCCCCGACTTGATTGGAGTCTTTAGAAGCGATCCTGCACATTAAGGTTTCTTGGGACCCATATTAAGGATACTTTTGACATCCCAAGACCGTGTATACACTTCCATGTGAAATGTCACACTCCCTAGCTATGTCATCATCCTAATTCGATGATCATTCATAATGAGGGTCTCCACAGACGTGACAATTTCCTTTGTGATGGCATCAGCTGGCCGACCTGACCGTGGGTCATCCTTCAGTGAGGTGCGCCCACGTTTAAATTCATCTGACCATTTTACCACTGTGGAATAGGCAGGGCCACTGTCACCGTACACCTCGGTCATTTGCCGGTGAATTTCTTTGGCATTTGATCCCTCTACTGTGAGGAACTTTATTACTGCCCTACACTCAAAATTTTGATTTTCCATCATTGCTTGATGGTCACCAACTTTAAATGCTTTTGAGAATTACACAAATATGTTGTGACAAATAAACTTGATATGCTTAAAATGGCGGAATGTTGTGTTGTCTTAATAAGAAAAGAAAATGTTTGTTACGCTTGGCTGAATACGCTGTTCTATTAATTTTCTGACTTCCCCTCGTATGTTTGTTTTTGATATATGTGTCGGCAAACAACATTGACCTATCCGCTTTAATTTAAATATTTATAACAGACCAGTACGTACATGTATGTAGATGACTCATGTGTCATTGGACATGTGCACTAAACATGATTTGGGTTTATCCTTCTATATGAATATTTCTCATGAAAGTTCAGCGGACAGGTCAATGTTGTTTGC
Source organism: Anadara kagoshimensis (assembly GCA_021292105.1). Lineage (NCBI taxonomy): Eukaryota > Metazoa > Mollusca > Bivalvia > Arcoida > Arcidae > Anadara > Anadara kagoshimensis. The sequence continues at coordinate 14,570,599 of CM037867.1, read as the reverse complement.
ATATACAAGGAACCATTTTTGAAACTTGATTAGTTTTAAACAATCGATTATTCAAAATGCGTTCCTTCATGCGTAGCAGTCTACGCAGTCCTATTAGTGGAGCGTTCACCTTTTGTGTCGAAGGCTTCGGGTTCTTTCACTGAGCTGTGTGGTTCTCCGAAGTATGGACTAGCAATGGTAGTCATATTTATAGACTATTAAAGGTTATATTGGAGGGACTTCCTCCGTGTCGGACCGTGGAAAACTCAAAATTAAAAGGGAGAAAGGATATGGTACTGGGAGTTAAATTAGTAGATCACTGGCCTATAGTGGGGAAGTCCGAGGCTCGATCCCCGGTCCGATCCTGCCTTGTCTCCTTCCTAGTACACATGATATAAGTTTGCGAACAGAGGTAAATAAATTCTTCAAACAAAAATTTAGTTATTTTATAATTATTATTATACTGATATTTTGAAGAACTGTTATCAATAATTAACCTAATCAAGATTTGGACAGCTTGGTCCGAAAGTTCCAATGATTAATTGCTAAATCGTTCGGTGCCACTATCACGGCACTACGGTAGCTCAGTTGGTAGAGTGTTTATTTGCATTTGCTAGGTCAGAATACGAACCCCGGTCGGTGTCATATCAAGATTTGAAAATAGCTATAATGGTAGCGACTGTTCTTTCGCCGAGTACACTGCTGTCATGTGCTGATTTTGATGGTTTTTTATTAAAATAATGCACATGACACTGCATTTAGAAATTTACGGGTCCTTCGGGGGAGACATTAAAACCGATCCCGTGTTACGCATGTGTTAATTTCATATCGCCATCATTGATTCTGCACATTAAGTGCAATGAAAGAGATTCCAGCAGGTTTGTAATTGATCAACATAATTATATATATCGACATTAGAACCAGAAATACTTTGATTATTACTTTTCCAGTTTTATATTGCCTCGCCTTCATTATCTTTGACACTGGGTGAATCCATGAACATGGAATTTTTCAGTTCTCTCTTCTGACTGTCAAGCAGATACCAATTTGGTAGAGATCTTGTGTATTGAAACAAATCTTGTGAATACCTTCAACTTTCTAAATGTTTAATCGTTAAAATAACACACACACACACACACACACACACACACACACACACACACGTAGTATTTCAACCATTTTTTATGATTGATGAATTGAATGTGGTTTTGCGTTTTACGCTGCTTATACCCTATATATGTATATACCCTTATACCGCTTGTTGACCTTGTTTGGCCTTTATGATAAACTTTGATCCACTATCATGACATATTGAGTTTAATGAATATTTCAAATCAACAGACAATGTTGATTGATTGATTGATTGATTGATTGATTGATTGATTGATTGATTGATTGATTGATTGATTGATTGATTGATTGATTTGATTGATTGATTGATTGGAGTTTTACGTCCTCGTAAAGAATATTTCACTAATATCGAAACGTCACCAGTTATAAGTGAAGTGGCAGGAATTTGGAACCTTTGCAGAGTGCTTTGGGGAATTTCCAAGGAAGGTTCTTAACACCTGCAGTGACACGGGGCGTCGGTTAATAAGGTCTTTACCGAATGATCACGTGACTTTCATTTCTATAAATGTCTAGTGCTTAGCTTTTTTTAGGTTTTGGTCATACATGACCAGGGTTCGAACACACAACCTCCCACATACGCAGCGAGCACACTACCAACTGAGCTACCGCTGTGGTAACAGACAGTGGTGTCTATTTTGTAAGGCTACGGGATTCTAGTAGCTTTCTATAGACGTATTTAGGTTTATTGAAGATTGCTTATTGACCAACTAGGTGAACATCTCCAATCTGTAGTAGATCTAGTGCATAAACATTTGTAACCGAAATTTGGGGCATATGCATTGGTACTATAAGGTTACTAGTGGTTTCCTTAAATACTCTGTCATTGTACAAAGGTTGCATATTATTATAACACTTACGTTGCATAGGATAATATTTTTTTAAGAAAATGTCTCTAAAACGTTTCTGATATTGTGACTGGTTACAAAGGTCACATCCATTACATACTATTATGTAAGGAAATATTTTGAAAACGTTTCTGGTACTATCGTAGATCTTAGTTTTTACTTTGTTTATTGTTATAATTTAGATTTATCAAACATTTTCCAGTCCCTTTTATCAGTATGGAGGCATAAGGGGAATTTGGTCACTTCGTGGAACTGACAAACTTTCTCTGGCCGGGATTCAAAACTAGGTGGTGAGGGACCCGATAATCCAAAAGCCGGCGCTTTAGAATACAGGGTCATTTTCATAATAATTTATAATGCGTGTTTCCACGATGATCAATTGGCAGGTTTACAAAATACAAATAAAGAATATCGGCTTAACTGTATGATATGCATTGTGTAATCAATGCACTTTCGAATTCATTGATTACATGTTAAGTTTTTGAAAAAGTCCATAAATGTTGCCAGAATGCTTGAATAGGTACATCAGAAATTATATGTCCCCGAGTGTAATATGTACAGTACAGGCCTGTCGAAAGCTTAACACATAGCTAACAATGAAGTGTCCGTTCATCTCGACCCATCGTTAGCTATATATCTCTACAGCTTTTCGGCAGACACTATCTATCTCTTGGCTATTTTTGGACACTAACTATCCGCTTTATCTAGATCACTCAAGTTGCAGCCGGTCTTCGACTCATTTTTGTTTAGGTGTTCAACTTTCGATAGGTCTGTACTGTATAATGCTAGTAGACCATTATTATTAGAGCCTACTGCCTCGGCGTGTCACGAATTACCGAACTAATCGGCTTTAAATTTTAGGAAAAAAATTAAAAAATATATATATTTATTTTAATTTTATAAGAATTGTATACACTATTTGCATCACATAAAGCTCAAATAGTATCACAATAACTTAAAACAAGGGCCAATCCGGTAATTCTAGGGACCTGTCAGAAGTTTGATACCCACTTTTTTTTTTTTTTTTTTTTTTTTTTAATAAATAGAAATAATTTCCAGTTACGGATTACTATTAATATATTATTGATAATTTGTTATTACAGTAATTTGATAAATATTGTGTAAACTAATCCTACAGTGCATAAAGGCTATTTTGAACATGGAATATTTTAAATTACATTTTAATAAAGAATTGCTTGGACAAATTAACGGTGCATATTTATTTATTATTCAGAGACCTAACTAAAAAGTATATTTTTGTCAATGCTGCATGTTTTGGTTAACGTCTGTATATAGAAAAAAAATCACATTTGTATTCCAGCTATCCATTTGGGCCCCAAATTACAAGTGAATGTACTTTTTTTTTTTTTTTTTTTTTTTTTTCAATATTTTTAAATATTTTACAGACTTAATTACAAAGACAAGATACAACATTCACCCGCACATACACACATTATACCAACATAACCAATAGTTTTTATACTTGGAAATCTTTGATAATTTCTGTATATTCAATCCACTTCTCCAAGAAATCCTTTTGATTTCCTAATCTAATATACATGTATTTTTCACTTTTCAGGTAATTCATTAGGAAATTTTGGAATGATTTTAAAGATGGAACAGAGTTAGCTAGCCTTTTTCGATAAATATGTAATTTTGCCAAACACAATATAGTATTTGTGGCGTTATTTGATATACCTAGTAATACACCCTGTTTAGTGCAAATTAGTCTTTTATTTGTTTTTTGTAGAACCCAAAGTTGAAGACTTTCCCAAAAAGATGTTACTATATTACAATTCCAAAAAAGATGCAGAAGGCTTTCATTTGATGATGCACAAAAAGAACATTTTGCAGACTCTTTTATTGAATTTTATATAAGAAATCATTTGTAGCCAAAATTCTGTGAACAATTCGGAATTGAAACCACCTTAGTTTAACATCAGGTGTAAATTTCATTACATTTCTATTAACAAATTTCCAATGAATATCTACATTTAACTCTTTGTTCCATTTTTCTTGATTAGAAATGTGTTTCTGTAATTTTTCAATAAATATATTATAAATTAACTTGTTACTTTTAGTATTTGATAGAAATATCTTTACAAAGTTTGATTCTTGGTTAACTGCTGCTTTTTCAGTTCCATATTTCAAGTCATTCCAAAAGTTATATATAGCATTTTTAGCCCATAGAATTGTATGAACAGTGGAACAATATCATACTTATTACAAAATTCCTCATAAGATAAAAATTTGCCTTCACCACTAAAAAGATCACCTATTTGTTTTACTCCTTTGTCATACCATGATTTATAAAATACATGTTTTTTATCTATCAGGATATTGTCACTATACCATAATGGTTCATACAAACAACGATCTAAATCCACATCAACACAAGTAATAAAATCGGCCATAGCCGAAAAAACTTCTTTCCAAAAGATATTTTTACTTTTTATAGCATCAAGAAAATAGTTCTTACCAAAGTCTAGAAAATTTGAGTCCAACGAACTTGCATGATAAAACAGCGATACCCAACCTGAGTTAGATGTCCTAAGTCTATATAACCATGACAATTTCAATTTTTTTATAAAGGATGCTAAGTGTACCATTTTTATACCTCCGTTTTCATAATTCTGAATCATTGTATTTCTGGCAATTTTATCCCTTTTACTGTTCCAGATAAAATTTAAAAAAAGCAATTCCAAGGATTTTATCTCATTCTCCTGGGGTTTCGGCAAGACTATAAATAAGTGAGTTAACCTTGGTAAAATAATACTTTTTACAACAACTGCCCTCCCTAATGTAGTGAGATTTCTTTTAGACCAAGAAAAAATTGATTTTCTAACCTCAGTAATCTTCTCATTATAGTTTAATTCTACCATTTCTTCTACACTAGTTGAGAAAATTATACCAAGAAATACAAATGTTTTAATAATCCAATTTAGCTTAACATTCGGACATAATTTTTTCAAACTATTTTTTCTTGACCCAATCCAAATACAACCTGTTTTTTCAATATTTGGCTTTAACCCGGAATACTTTGCAAATTGATCAAGCAAGTCAAGTGTTTTTTTCAAGGATTTTTCTGAACCATCTAAAATTATTGCTGTGTCATCTGCATACTGCAGCAATTTATATTCTTTTCCACCTATTTGTAGACCTTTTATTTCCTTATTATTCCTTATTAAATAACCTAATATTTCAACACTAAGGATAAACAAGTATGGTGAGATAGGATCTCCCTGTTTACAGCCTCTACCTACTTTAAAGAATTCTGATGAGATACCATACTGTAAGACACTCAAGTTAGTTTCATTATGTAACATATTAATTAGCTGTTTAAATTTTGGACCAAAATTAAAGAATTCCAATGTTTTGTTCATAAATTTCCATGACAAAGAATCAAATGCCTTCTCGAAATCAATCAAAGTAATAAGACCTGGAATATTATGTTCTTCTGTAAACTCTATTACATCATATAACAGACGAACGTTTTCCCCTATATACCTACCTGTTAGGAAACCTTTTTGATTTTCATGAATCAAATCTAGCAGGACACTCTTTAATCTCTGAGCTAATGCGCCAGATAAAATTTTATACGAGATATTTAACAATGAAATTGGACGCCAATTCTTAATAAGTTCTCTAGGTTTGTTACCTTTTGGTATAAGTGAAATTAGACCCTGTCTTTGGGTAATTGAAAGTTTTCCATTTTAACTGATTCTAAATATGATCTGTGGAGAAGAATATTTAAATCGGACCAAAAAAATTTAAAAAATTCCACAGTATAACCATCAGGGCCAGGGCTTTTTTCATTCTTCATCAATTTTAAAGCATTAGAAATTTCTTTTAGGGATAATTTCTCCTCTAAACTCTGACTTGTATTTTCATCTAATTTTATCGTATCAAAATCCTTAAGTAATATGTTCAAATCAACGTCCTCTAAATTTTCATCCTCACTTGTGTATAAACTTTGATAAAATGATTTTATTTCATGTAATAATTCTTTTTGGTCGACAAATATCGTTTCATCCGAAGATATTAGCTTAGTAATATTTTTATTAATAAAATTTCTTTTCTCTAAATTACAAAAATATTTGGATGCCTTCTCACCATCCTCAATCCATTTTGCTCTTGCTCTTATTAATAGACCATTAATATAATCTTTCCTTATTTCTTCAAATTCTTTTTTTTATCATGAATGTACCTTTTACCCGTGTGATTGAATCAAGACATTCACACCTAGACGACCTACATATAACCAATGAGGTACCCATTAGGAGTATTTATACTTAACCATTTTGATTTTATTGAAAAACGGTTGCAAAAATTATGGTATGCACACACTCACATAGACTGATTTAAAAGAAAACATTTTTTTTCACTTAGGTCTCTCTTTTCTGAGTTGAAATATTATTAAAATGTTAACAAAAAATAAAAATAAAAATGTAATCGCAATATATGCATGTTCAAAATAGCCTTTATGCACAGTAGTGCACCCATCTAAAACATCTTTGATGGTTCACCTAAAGAGGGTGGGAACTACAAAACGGAATAGCACGGTAAACAACTCTTTTGAAAAGGAGTCATGTAAATCCATTGGCAATGTCAGTGGACTTGCGAACATGTGGAAATAGAACTGAAGCATAAACTTTATAGTGAGTAGAGGGTCATATAAACCCAATTCATTAATGGCGATCTAAACGTCATTTTAACTAGCTGATACGGTAAACACAGCTAAAACGAAACAATTATTACAGTAATTAAATGCTCCTACTGTAGAATAATAAATTCTCAACTTTAGTATCAAAACTACTATTCAGGCGACTAAACCCCCATTTTATTTTTGTCTTGTTGGTGTTTGTGGTGGAACCGACCTAAACCAAGCACCTTAAGCAAGACCATAACCTGGAACCTAAGGATCTACATCGGTAGATGAAGTTTTCACTCTTGACGATTATGCAACATAACGCACTAACAGGTGGTGCTAATCATTAGAGGAGGATAGAAAATTGGAAATTTAGAAACAGTTTTAAAGAAGAAAGAAAGATAAACGATAGAATTCTAGCTGTGATTTTTCACCCCATCAGCCCAAGCCTACCTGGCTTGGATGTTCCATGTAATGATCTATCTCTACACCTCAACCGCAGTTCTCTACACAAGAAAATGATAACTTTGTCTTCCTGTTTTGTGTGGTTGAATATCAGTGCATCTGTATTTATAAGAGATGCTATGTACTTGGCACCAAAACCAGAATTTTTGCAATTACATTTTGACAAAATCTAGGATGACATCTTACAAATATTGAAAAAATCTATTTGGCACTTGGCTGAGTGTAAATACCTTTACAAAAATCTGATATATCACAATTACGGGAGTTTAACAATTTTATCTCCCTTGATTACTCTCTATGGTTAGAGGTAAGAAAGTGTACCGTCTGCAAGCCAGGGGGCATTCCCCTATTACCTACATGTATACATGTGCTAGTATGAAACTTAGTATATGTAATACATATAAATGTATCTACATTATATTTTATTTTCTTAAAGTGTTTCGTCTGAAAATAAATAAATAAATGAATAAATAAATAAATAATAAGACTGAAAAGTAATCTTGACCCAATAAGTACCAACAATGTAATTGAATAATGATTGATGCAAGGTTGCATTACAGTATTTAAATAAATAAATAAATAAATAAATAAATAAATAAATAAATAAATTTTGAAACATGACCTTGAATGCCGCATCAATATACACTTTAAATATTTTAAATCTTTATTTTATTTTTTATTTTTATTTATTCTTTTTTTTTTTTACCTTTTTTTTCTTTTTTTTTATTGACACACAGTGAAAAAAATTCATGTCATGTCTATCAATTTATTTATTTAGTTATTTATTTATTTTAAATTTTATTTTGGAAAGTAACTTTATAAAGGAATGGTTGGTTACTTTAGTTAAAACGTTTGAAATAAATAGGGATTTTTTCTAAAAAGTAATGAATCGTTTACCATTTCATATGCCATTTTTTATGAAATCAAAATAAAAAAAATATGACAACCAAAAAAACGGATAAAATTATTGAAACCATACAGATATTTAATGTTAAAGTTTATTTTAATTTTTTTTTATTCACATTCTAAATACTTTTACAATACTCTCTTACATTCATACATTTCATTTATCAATTTATAAGTTTGATATTATCTTGTATATTGAATAAGTTTGATGAAGTTTGTGTAATTAATAAAAACGATACTTGTAAATTCTTAATGTTATCGATGGATGCTGACCATAAAGGGGATTATTTGTCGTTTGTCGGTACGTGTCATGTATTGATTCATCCGGTCATGTTGACAGGTGTGCGGAGGTATGTGAATTACGGATACTAATTAACAGATTAAGACTTCAACACCATCATCTTGGTAATACATTACGGGATAAACAATTCATCAATGAAAAACTTTTTAATAAACAGTAATGTAACATGTAGATATGAGGAGCATCATATTTCTTGGAGCAAATATTGGGTAAGGGAAAGAATAAAATGTAATTGTAATCGCCATAAGTACATCATAATTTTGGGTTCGTTTAATTAATTAAAATTAGTTAAATGTAATTCTGTCAAAGGCAATTATATACATGTATACAGAATATATCGATTTAATTTTCTCCCACATCGGCGTAAACTTTATAAGTTTTGATACTATTTCAAGAAAAGAACAACTGATAAAGTTCTTCCACAAACTTGTATGTATTCAAGATTGTTTTTCTAGCTATAGACTGCCTATTATTAGTATCATATCTTTGTCCTTATAGCAAACATAACAATTTTATTTTATTTTTGAAGTTTAAAATGCTAAACAAAATATATTAATTATACTTCTTTAATTTGGTTTATTCATTTTGATCATCTTTTAATTTTAACTGTTTTTTTTAAATTCTTGATAGTTTTAATTTCTTAAATATTAAAAAATTAACATATTTGACTTAAAGAAAATATAAATTTATTAGTAAAAAAAGTTTTGTCACATAAAATATATATTTATTCATGAATGAATGTAAATATATCCCATTTATGGCAATGTTTAACCATTTAAAAGCGTTACCAGCCTTAGACCTTTATTACGACTGCCCCCTCGATTGCAAATCATGTTCAATCGCGTCCAATCTCGTAAGGTCACGGGCCTTGCGCATGCGTAATAAACAATGTTAAACTCCTCTATTGTCAGGTCTGGGATCCGCCCGAAATGGGGGATAAATGGAAATCGTCCGATAGGGGGATAAAGCGTCTAAGCGTTTTTATGACTATAACATCGCACATGCGTATTTGATTTGTTTGCCTAGAAACGGGCTTAAAATCGAGTAAAATTGATGACCTCTTATAAAAACCGCTGCGGGGATTCATTTGTAAGTAGGGGGACTTAAAAATTTTAACACTTACAGTAAACTTATATTTCTAAAGATCTGTCGTGCGGAAAAAAAATCTGTCGTGCAGAAAAAGAATTATAAGCTCTTAAAAATGCACTTCTGGTTATAAATGGTCCAATTAAAAATACATCGTAGTTACGGGTATAGAAATGCTAAAAGGACGGTTTCTTACCTAGTTCAGATGTGTGATAACCAACTCTTTGAAGATGTATTTTTGTTTTATTTTCTGTCTGAATTTCGTCGAAATAAAAAGAAGAAAAGTGACAAAATGAATGTCGTCCACTGATCGAAAATCAAGATAAAATAGTGTATTAAATTTTTTAATTGAGTAAATTTATAGATTTGAATTAGCAATCAATTTGTGTTTAATTAAAAATCTTCATTCAATTGTTCTTCTTTTATTGAATCTTTCATGTCATCATTGGAAAACACTGCCGATATATCTGTCATTATTACCTGTTGCCTGTAGGATTTACAAAGCTTTAATGACAACCGCGAGTATCTATGTATGATCTACCGGATGTTTACATAAGGTAGTATTACTCGCAATCATCGGAACTCTTCTGTGTACTCACCTGTACACCCACAAGAATTACTTCCCTTTGATTGTCCCCCGATCGGGCGATCACCTGCTTCGGGCAGATCCCAGACCTGATTGTCTTGAAAATGTACTGAAATGTACTAGGAAAATAAGAAGTTCAATATAATTTCAGTATATTTTTTGGTTCATATTCAATATATACTGATTATAAATCAAATTGGAACCATACTGAAAGTATACTGGAAACATTGACAAGCGCACTGTCAGTATATTGCAGGTACATTTGTAACACATTATTACTACTAGTGTCTAGTACAGTTTTGATATACATTAAAAAAATCATTAATTTCTACCATATATATATTAGCTTTACTTTTGTAAACATATCAAGGGTCACACTGACTTCAATCTTTTTTTCTCCAAAACTTTTGCCAGAAGTATTTTTTTTTCACCAAATATAATTTTTATGGGCCAAAGATATTTTCTGATTCTAATTGCAATTTCTAGCGAAAATTTAAGAAAAATAAAATTGTCTAATACAATGCATGTCTGATGACATGAAGAACAACAACAGTTGTCTTGTTTTATTTCTTTTATTCGATGACAACTTTGGAGCTTTAGCCAAATTCTCCAAGTCGTCAGTTGGTTTATGTTTAACCCTAATGGCACAGTGGCAATATTGCCAATAATCTGATTTCTTTGACTTCGCGTGTCGATTTATAAGTCTAATGATCAGTTGATCAAAGATGAGGCACAAGCTTCGTAATTATCGAAAAGTGCTCATCTGTTTTTACTTGCGTCCAAAGATCTATCGCCGATAATTAATCGTTCTAAATTACCTGTGTTTATCCGTAAATGCTCTTGGGACACTACACAGATGCCGGTCACGGCTTGGTAATCACTCGCTGACAACGTTAATTAATCTTGTTAAAGGAATAATCCACCTGTAATTAACACCTTCACACGTGGACTTTTGTTATTTCAACATCATGAGCATGGCTTCGATGACCAAAATAAACACTCATTCGGAACTCACTAGATCGATCGTTGACCGAGACGAAAACCTGTTGCTTTAACAACTCTGCTCATGTCTGCGATGCGCAGTAAAGCTGTTATTGTAAACATTTTTTTCGCCATCACTTTTGCCAATGTTTAGTTTTTATTGCCAAATTTATTTATTTTTCTCATTTTGCGAAAAAAGCGAATGGCAGCGTGAACCCTGGATATAGCTTTAAATACATGAATTAAGTGCTACAAAACTCTCCTGATCAAAATCCTTAGTATATCAGGATCTGCATTAGGTGTACGCTTACAGTGGTCTGCTGTGTTTTTTTAACGGTCACATCATCAGTCATATTATATAACCTATGTAATTCAGTTTAATTTTAGATGTATTTTAATCTAATGACTTATTGTTCATGTTGTTTGATTAATTAGCAATTAAAGTCTATAAGTAACCATGGTGACAGAGGATTGATTAATTGGATTTTGAGATGACGCATAACTGATAACTACAGAGATGGTAGTCCGTTGGGGTCCGAAGGCGTATAAGTTGCTAAATGGCGTATTCTGTGTATATAAACCAAGCGGAGTACCTTGCTTTAAGGTTATAGACACAATACAAAGAAACCTAGCCAAAGGTAAATTTTATACAACACTTAAATTACTTGTCTTATGCCTCAGAATTTCCTAGGGGACACCACTGTGGTAGCTTAGTTGGTAGAGTAATCACTCTATAAGTGGGATGTCATGGTTTAGAAACCCGACCGGGTCTGCCTCAAGTTTTAAAAGTTGGTAGTGACTGGTTTTTTCCCCAAGGAACTGTTTCTGTACCTTCACATATAGCCAGCAGCATCCTAATATAAGCTATGTTTCCATTCCTGGTAGCCAAAATCACCATTGGCTACTAATTTCTGAGGAATTCTTTCAAAAAGTAACCTATTTTAGTAAATTTGTGGAAAAATACTTTGAAAAGGACTATATTTTCACAAATTTTGGAAATTTGGCTACTAATTATTTCAAATTTGTGGAAACCTAGTATAAGTGAAATATTCTTGACTAGGACAGTAAATGCCATTACTCAACTCAACTTCCTGGGGAACAAAGGCTCATAATACACAGTGTTACACCTCTCCATCAGACACAGTTGTGGGATATCTTCTTGAGCTCTGCCCATGTCTTTCCAGCTGCCCTTGCCTCTATGTCGGTGCTTCTGCGCCTAGTCTGTTTTAGCTCTCTTCTCTTCCTCTTTCATTGTGGATTCCCAGCGGAACCTGCCGGTATTACTATATACATTTGTAATTTAATTCCTTGTTATTAAAAATAAAAATCAAACTGTTATTTAACATTGTTCATATATTGTCAAAAAGACCCTATTGTAATCTGTAGCTCAGTAATAGATTGTTTGCTCACTGTTCATTCTAGAAGAAGCAATGGGGCCATTGACCCCTTAGTTAACCAAATAACCCCATTGTTAGGGCCCAAGTGACTCATGATTAATGTAATGTGAACGCAAAATTATTGATGTTATGGTATTTTTATTGGAAACATTTTAAATATGAACCTCCTGTGAAAAATCTAGGGTTTACATATTTGAGGGTCAGAGTCCAAACTCTAGCTGGGTTCTGATAGAATAGACTTAAAAAAATATATATTAATAGTGACTTTCCTTTCATCGATCATTCAACATTTAGGGGTCCTTAACAAGAGATTCTTAAATACTGATGTACCATGTCATAACATATATAGCCAGGGCTTCGATTATTTACTCGTCCACTCGTCTTGACGAGTGAAATGTGTACTGGGACGAGTGATGTTGTTATTGCACTCGTCACGGTGCCTAGTTAGAATTTATCAGACATATACATCATGGGCTTGTTACAATTAATAAACAGCAGACAATTTAGTGTAGGTCAGGAAAATTGTGTAAGAGGAGGTCAATTGTCGATCCTGGTCCCTTTGTAAAAATCTTGACGTTCTGTTACAAGCGTTAATCAACAAAATCTTTGAACATTTGCATCATATGTGCAAACCGTTTCGCATTCGGCCATTTAATGTAACGTAAAATCCAACCGATGTTCTGAGTGTTTATATATTTACACATATCACCACTTGTGGACTGTGCCGAGTTAAATTTCCAAGTGCCGAGTGGTTTTCTTATTAAACTAGGCACTGTGCCAAGTAGAATTAAAAATTCTATCTAAGGCCTGATAGCACATTAAAAACCCCTCCCTATACATTTCCTTTAGTGTACTGCAAATGTTAAAATTTCTGTCACTTTACCTTTACCTGTATATAAGGCCCACCTGTCCATTAAGGTAACTTTTACTGACTTTTGGGTGTCCTGTATAGACATGTTTGCCTGTATTTTGTATGTCTTGTTTCAGATTTAAATGCACTACCTTGTTACCAACAAGAGAGAATAACAGAAGACAAGGAAACTAAAACACTTGTCTTAAATACACCAGAACCATCAGGCCTAAGCTTACAGAATCACAGACTAGGTAAGTAGCTTACAGAACCACAGGCTATGTCAGTAGCTTACAGAACCACAGGCTAGGTAAGTAGCTTACAGAACAACAGGCTAGGTCAGTAGCTTACAGAACCACAGGCTAGGTAAGTAGCTTACAGAACCACAGGCTAGGTAAGTAGCTAACGAACCACAGGCTATTTTTGTAGCTTACAGAACCACGTGCTAGGTAAGTAGCTTTCAGAATCACAGGCTAGGTGAGTAGCTTACAGAACCACATGCTAGGTAAGTAGCTTACAGAACCACAGGCTAGGTGAGTAGCTTACAGAATCACAGGCTAGGTGAGTAGCTTACAGAATCACAGGTTAGGTGAGTAGCTTACAGAACCACAGGTTAGGTGAGTAGCTTACAGAATCACAGGCTAGGTCGGTAGCTTACAGAATCACAGACTAGGTAAGAAGCTTACAGAACTACAGGCTAGGTCAGTAGCTTACAGAACCACAGGCTATGTCGGTAGCTTACAGAATCACAGGCTATGTCGGTAGCTTACAGAACCACAGGCTAGGTAAGTAGCTTACAGAACCACAGGCTAGGTGTGTAGCTTACAGAATCACAGGCTAGGTGTGTTGCTTACAGAACCACATGCTAGGTCGGTAGCTTACAGAATCACAGGCTAGGTAGGTAGCTTACAGAATCACAGGCTTGGTGAGTAGCTTACAGAATCACAGGCTAGGTGAGTAGCTTACAGAATCACAGGGTAGGTCATTAGCTGGCAATAACAGGATAGGTCAGTAGCTTACAGAACAACAGACTAGGTCAGTAGCTTACAGAACAACAGGCTAGGTCAGTAGCTTACAGAACCACAGGCTAGGTCAGTAGCTTACAGAACCACAGGCTAGGCGAGTAGCTTACAGAATCACAGGCTAGGTGAGTAGCTTACAGAATCACGGGCTAAGTGAGTAGCTTACAGAATTACAGGCAAGGTGAGTAACTTTCAGAATCACAGACTATTTACAATTTGAATTGGCCTTTTTAGATGAACCTATTTGTTTTTACTAGCATTCAATTGCTCTTGAATACATTTTGGGGTCATGACTTCTGATTACGTAACATTTAACTATCCAATTACATCACAGAATGTCATCATATAATGTCATGCATTGTTTGATTGGTCAGAATCTAAGTTTAGTCCCGACTAAACTATCCTTATTTGGAGCAAGGCTGTTCCATCAATCCTATATGTTTGTCAGAATCTTGAATGAAATGAATTATTGTAGCGATAATTTTACATTTCAGAGTTCACTGAATATGCTATACCTGACTCTCATTATTAATACGGTATTACCGAATGAATACGCTCAAATAGAATGTTTTTTCTTAATTGAACAAAAATTAATGATCCATAACCATAGAGACATAATCAATTAACTAATTCATTAATAATTTGAAGATTAAAAATTGGGTCTTTTTCCCTTGAAAAAGAGAACTTATTGCTAAAAATCTGATCATAATTGATTATGGCTTTTAATCAATCATCGACATATCACTAATGAACAGTCCTCAATTTTGTCTACTAAAATGGTGACCAAATCGACCTGGAATTGTGTCTGGCGACTTAAAATTTGTAAATGGTGGCCAGCTTATCCACTTTAAATTTGAAATTTTGTGACCAGTGAAAAATGTTATTTCTGCGTCCCAAAATGTTCATGATACTGTTACCAGTTGTGGTAATATAATGGACACTTTACATCATCATTTTTGTTAAAAAAACACTAATGTATGTTAGTGATTTTAAGTCAGTTTTAAAAAAGTGCACTTTTGTTTTCCATAGCTAAAAGATGCCTTAATTTTCCTTCATTTGCAAGAAAGGATTGCCTGGTCACTTTGAAGTTCCACTGGCCACCTAAAAATTTATATTGGTGGCCAGCTTGCCACTCGGGTTTGAAACTCACTTTGGAGGCTAGTAAATTAAGCCATTGATTTCTAATACTGTAGATCACTTATTTTTCGCGAGTAGAAAATTTAGCGTCAAGACCATCTTGGCCTTATTCGCGAACATTTTAATTCGCGTTTGGAATATTATTGAATACAACATATGTTGTAGACATAGAAACAACATAGAAATATTTGTTTGCTGGAAATATTCGCGTGCTATTTGAATTTGCGAATGGGATAAATCGCGATTTTACGCGAAAATAAACCTCTTGCGAAATAAAAGTGATCTACAGTTTCTGATTAAACAGTTTTACACAGTCGGTTATTTGCAAACAGCTAAAACATTATAAAACATTAAGTAAACCAATGATTTGCACCTCTGTCTTTGTTTATGTGAATTCTATTTTGCTTAGATATCCTAAATTTGGTGAACACTTGAAGACGATTATGTCTTCTAGTAATCTAAGCCGCTATGTTATTTATATTGTTAGAGTGCTTGCTTCAATTTTAGGAGGCTGCAGGATCCCAATCATGTCTGACCAAGACTTGAAAATATGTAGTGATTGGTTTTTCGCTAAGCATTAAAAATTAAAAAATGAAAGTCACAGGGACTCCTTGGGAAGAGACCTTAAAAATAGAAGCTTAATGTCACGGCAGGTGTGGAATGTTAAAGAACCCCTCCCTGCACATTGCCCTGAGTGCACTGCAAAGGTGGAAATTTCTGTGAGTTCACCTATAGCTGGTGAAGTCTTGATTTAAGTAAATATTCTTGCCTAGTATGTAAAACTGATTCAATCAATTAATCTGTAATTTCCTCTCTTTTTTGTATTATTTCAGTTCTTGGGGAGAGATATGAACCATCAGACTTTGTTGTAAAATATGTTAGTAATATGTGCAAACATTCATCTGGAGTCTTAGGTAAGTTTATAAAGGTTATGCAGCCCTCAAGTTTGTCTACTAAAATGATGACCAAACAAACCTAGAATTGTGTTTGGCTACCTAAAATTTTTCTACTTTAAATTTGAACTTTTGTGACCACAGAACAGATATTATTTCTGTGTTACAGAATTTTCATGATGCTGTTGCCAATTCAAGCAATACAATGGACACTTTACACCATCATTATTGTTATAAACAGCACTGATGTATGTAAGTGATTGTAAGTCAATTTTAAAAAAGTGCATTTTTGTTCTCCATACCTAAAAGATGCCTTCATTTTTCTTCATTTGGAAGAAAAGGTTCCCTGGTCAATTTAAACTGGTGGCCAGCTGTCAACTTAGTTTTGAAATCCACGTTGAAGGCTGTTATGAACAGCACTTAATCTGTTAGTTTTGATGCTTTACCCTTCTTTCCCTGACGAGGAAATTTGATTGCTGTAGGTTGGTCATTTTTTCCAGGTACTCCAGTTTTATCTGGAGTTTTATGCAAGATCACAAAGGTTATCATTATTTCTAAATTTAATTATTAGTGTGGATATAAATATAATATATATATAATATATTTTAAACCACTGAGCTGGTATATCTGCTGATGGTTGTTTCCCCATGGATATCACTTGTGTATTATTGTCAGAAATATACTACATGTATTGTCTAAATTTGCTGCTAGTTAAAATCTAAAAGTACTCAAAAACTAAGGTATACTACCGTACTTTATGCAAAATTGATAAAATATGTTTTAGTTCTTTGAATATATTTTCAACATCTTGAGGAGGGAAAAAGCACTACTGATGAGGAAATGTATATTAAAATGGCCCTCTTTAAGAAATAAGGTTATTTTCCAATGCCTTTGTCTTTTGTGCAAAAATTTTGAGACATTCAATTATACTTTGCAAGTTCATAAAAACATTGAAAAATAACCTTATTTCTTATATTTACAATATTTATTAAAATAAATTTTACTGCTGGCATTTTTTACAGGGATTTATCAGGGTCTTTTGGGAAAAGTCCCTAAACTAAAAATTGGGAAAAACTATCAACTTTTTGCTCATTTTGGGAAAACTTGGACATCATTTTTGGTGCCATTAATGATTAAATCTAATGCTTTTAGTGTATTGAGTTGATTGAAGATTGAGAAAAGCAGCCACGTTTATGACCAGACATCAGCTATGTATCTGGTACAATTTTCTAATTGGGAATTTTCTCAGCCCATTTTGGGAAAAAATCAATGTTTTTCCATTGGGAATTGGGCCACATTTCGGCCATAAATAGGCCCTTGATAAATTCCTGTTTTATGTTCATTTGGAAACAATTTTGAAATGGGTCGTCTCCTGTTAGTCAAAGAGAGCATTTAAAATCTGTCATCCCGTGGAGACATTGCTATAATATGTAATTAGAACTGTTGTTAATGAGAATTTTAATGTCAATATATCAACTGAAAAATATATAACGATAAATCGATATATCAAAATATCCAAAAAGTGATTAATATAGTTTATTTTTTGTTGAATCTTTTATAGATAGATCATTTTCCACAAATATTTGGCATGTCTGGTGCTCATTTGATAATTTTCCACCAATATTTGACATATCTGGTGTTGTTTTAAATGTTTCTAATATTATATGTACTCTGTTTTCATGGTTTTGTGTGTCAGTTGGTTGTGAGATACATTTAAATGATCTGTTGTAATTATAATACTAGTACATTTACAAACAGTTTAATCTACATGTCATTGACTACTCCTACCTTAACCATGAACTGGAGGCTTTTTGTAGATATTGATACTCAAAACACCTATCGATATATATCATATCAATGGCTTTTATCGATGATATATACCTATTATATACACAGTGTGTATGTACAACCCTCTGTATCGGATCAAGTCCTATTTTTTAGTAGTCGTATCACTATAAGTCGAGCATGATACGAAGGGTTGTACATACACATGTACATAAACTAATAAAAAAACAACACTTTAAGTGAAAAAATTATGTTTTACCACAGAAAAACATTGAACTATGTTGTGACATACAAAATTCTGTATCATACGTGTTCCATGAAACTTGTATTTCATCAAATCAGATATAAAAACTAGTCTAATGTTAGATACTGATATATTGATCTATTAATGACAATCCTATATGTAACTGATACTCACCAACCTTTCCATGCCTCATTAGTTTACTTGACCAAGTATGATGATTTTCGCCAAACACTCCGGTTTCCTCCTCTACCATTGATAAACTGACTGCCTCCATATAATGAAAGAATTGACGTATTGCTGACCACGCCCCTAATGTTCCGACAAAGGCCTGGCATGCTTGATTTACATACTAAAAGAATGTTAACTCAGCCTTAATTGCGCTGTTTGATGATGTCACTGATACTAGTGCGTCATTAGTTGCCATGACACTACTTTGGCACCGTGATGGTGTCCTCTGTCAGAACAATGTGGGCGTGGCAACAATACGTCAATTGACTGGGACATAAAGCTCTTTTACTCAACTTGCCTAACTCTACAAATCGAAGTGACAGAAAACTAATAATGCCAACATTAAATGAAATGCCATCTCATGGCAAGGTAAATCTTCTTCAACATTTTTAATGTGCAATATGCACCTTTTAACATTTTTAATGTGCAATATGCACCTTATATATTTAGATATAGCCTTGGGCCATATAGTATCCTTAGTGTCTGAGATTAAGATTAACTAGCCCATAGCTCCTAAAAATAAGTATGAGCCAGGTCTCTTAATTTTATAAATTTTAGATATTTATTGCTATTACAACTTTGTTTCTGAAGTGAGCTGGACCCTTAACTCAAAATTGTTCAGATTCAACCCCGAGTACAACTATATTTGGACTGTGAGGCCCACAATGGAAATTTTCTATAAAAAAAATTAGTTTAATATCGAATGACAGGTCATTCAGATGAGGGATAAGCCCATTGGCTTCTAGATGGTATTAAAGAACTACTATAAACTAAGTTTTGTATGCAGCTATTAACTTTCAATATCCTGTTACCAAAGGCAACAGTAGTTTGTACCATGTGATCTCCTATCACCCAATCAAATTTATTCTTACAAAACTGATATATAATAAGTATTATTATTATAACCTTTTAGTTATGAGTGTAGGAACAAGACATAATTATATGGAGAAAATAGCTGCAGCAAAATATCTACGGGCAAGTATTATGTACAGTCAATGTTTTCTTTATCCGACATTATTTTTCTGCTCAATGGGTAGAATGCTTGCTCTGTATGTGAAAGTGAGAAATGGTGTTTAACGTCCCAGTCAAGAATAATTCACTTATATGAAGACGTCGCCAGCTATGGGCAAAGGTGCAGAAATTATGCCTGTGTGTTGCGCTGATGGCATTATAGAGCAGGGTTCTTTAACGTGCCAAGCCCACCGTGACACGGGACCTCGTTTAAGTTCCCATCCGAAAGAACCGTGACTTCTGTATGTGAAAGGCTGGGGTTAAATTACTCGCGGGAAGATGTCACTAACAATTTGCAATAAATTGGAAATATTTTACCTGGATGTTTGTAGTTAGGCTAATTAACACAAGTTTACTTTTCATTGATTTAATCATTTTGTTTATATTGCAGCTGGTTCATCACACTTACAAAAACAATATCCTTCTTCCCAATGTGCTAAGAAATCTCTCACCTCCAAAAGCACAATTAAATTTTGGAGTATATTAGAATTTCATTGCACTTATACACTGTGACTTTGAATACTGGAAGCTTCTGTGTTTTGGTTTGACTTTTATACACACTGGAAGTGATGATAATTTGACAGGCTATCAAAATAAATCATCAAGTCATGAAAAAACCCTACTGGCCTGAAGGTAGACCATAAGGTTTCAGCTAACTCATTATCTTGAGAAAGGTAATGAACAAGAAACAAATCCAAACTGTTCAAATTCAATTTATTGGTGGTAAATGCAAACAATGTGCTTTTTGCATGCATGCAGTTTTAGAGATGAGATTCTTTTTTTTTCAAACAAAATGGCCTATGGCCAACACTGAGATATTGTATGTGTATATCCACCCTTTCATGCATTCATTTGTCAAATGCACACTTATATTATTATCCATATATTCTTTCATTTTATTATTATTTTCCTGCTCAGTGGGTAGAATGCTTGCTCTGTATGTGAAAATGAGTAATGGTGTTTAACGTCCCAGTCAAGAATATTTCACTTATATCGAGACATTGCCAGCTATGGGCGAAGGTGCAGAAATTTTCCCTATGCGTTGCGCTGATGGCATTATACAGCAGCTATCAAAATAAATCATTAAGTGGTGAAAAAACCCTACTGGCCTGAAGGTAGACCATAAGGTTTCAGATAACTCATTATCTTGAGAAAGGTAATGAACAAAAAACAAATTCAAACTGTTCAAATTCAATTAATTGGTGGTAAATGCAAACAATGTGCTTTTTGCATGCATGCAGTTTTAGAGATGAGATTCTTTTTTTTTTTTTTTTTTTTTTTCAAACAAAATGGCCTATGGCCAACACTGAGATATTGTATGCGTATATCCACCCTTTCATGCATTCATTTGTCAAATGCACACCTATTATTATCCATATATTCTTTCATTATACATGTTATGTAGACTATTACTCTTCCATATTGATACAGTAAAACATGAATATAACAAACACACACACCAAATACATGGCTATGTTTCCATTCCTGGTAGCCAAAATCTCCATTGGCTACTAATTTCTAAAGAATTCTTTCAAAAAGTAACCTATTTTAGCAAATTTGTGGAAAAATACTTTAAAAAGGACTATATTTTCACAAGTTTTGGAAATTTGGCTACTAATTATTTTAAATTTATAGAAACCTAGACACGGTTAGTACGAAGTCAAATATTGGACCGGTCTGATCCTCTCTATAAGTCTATTTATAACAATATAACGAAGTTCAAAATAGAGTCCCGAGGACTTAGTTATAAAGTGAACGTGATTTACTGTATACCACTCTGCCAAAATATTGGAGACAGACTGTAAAATCTGAAAATGAAATTCAATTTTACACATGTATATGTATTCATTTGTTAAAACCACACTTACGTATGATCCCTGTTTACATTATTCTAGCTCTTCCATGTTTATAAACACTTTCAAAATATTGCGGACATACTATAATACCTGAAAATGAAATTTAAGTTTACACATATATAGGTATACCATGTACAGGGAACATTTGGGGTAGCCACATCCAATTACTCTCCAAAAGGCAAAGTACTTCAAAGAACCACATACCGTGAGTACATTTAAATTATATAAACTTATCACCTCACCTCGCCTATCATCTTCGTGCCCACTGGCACATAAGGCCCCAATTATTATGGATTTCCGTAATCATCTACCTGGTAATTAGCCATGTAAAACCCCTTTGAACTTTGAAGACCAGTGGTTTTCTGTTGGAATTTTCCATCCCTTAGCCACAGGTTCCAGTTATTTGAGGCGCCAGAGACTCGCCTATCACCACTGTCACTCAGCTGCTATTGCATTTCCAGGGCCACCAGACATGGAGGTGTGACATTTGATTCACTGGTAGAACCTTTTTGAGATGGTTGGCATTGCTTGAGGTTTTATAAAGTGAAACCTAGTGACATCAGAAACATCTCTTGAGACCGTACCAGCATTTATCCACATAACTTATAGCATGTACTAATTACTTTGGCCTTTAACTCCCAGTGGAGCTTAGACCATTGACAAAATCGCTCTAACTGGCTCTGTTCTGTGTGATTTTTCAATGTCTGTCCAGTTGTATCCCCTCTGTTTCAATTTCATTTCCGTATTTTGTCTACAGGTGTGTCTTGAACGTCCTCTTTTCCTTTTTTCCCTGTGGGTTCCATTCCAGAGGTTATTTTGTTATGTTGTTTACAGGTTCTTGATGGTGTGACCTCTCCGTCCCCATTTTCGTTTTTGTATCTTTGTCACAACATGATCTTGTTTTGAGATCTGCCATAGCTATAATATACTAGCAGGGCTAAAAGTGACATTTTTAAACTAGGAGTATCAAAAATGTTCAAGTGTCAATCAAAAAATTTTGATGCCAAAATATGATATTTTAATCAAAAACTTAAAAGCAAAATGATAGTTGTTTTTATTTCTAGTATGTAAAAAATGATAGTTGTTTTTATTTCTAGTATGTAAAACTGATTGTTGATTTTTATACATGTACAAAATAGTAGTATTGTGTCTATATATTCTTTTGGCCTTATCTTTCTGTTTTAAACAACTATTTTTAACCAGAAATGGTTAAAGTCAGATTTTGATGATAGAAATTTTAGTAGCCGAACTGACAACTAATAGCAATGCAGGGATGAAGATTAGCAGGGGCCCAGTAGCCATTGGCTATCTAAAATCAGTCTGAGCCCCTTAATATTTACACATTTTAGCTGTGTATTACTATTACAACTTCTTTCATGAAGTGAGCTGGGCCCCTAACTCAAAAAAGTTAAGCTTCATCCCTGGCAATGAAATGGTTGCAGAATCCAAATTTTTGTTGAAATAGGTCCTATTTTAGGTGCAACTTTGAGACCTGACTAGTGATGGGGAATCTGTGATTTTTCATAATCAGTGGTCTGGAATACTCACTTTAGTATTAATCTGAAATAATCCATTATATAACAAATACATAGGAAATAAACATTTGTTCATTTGTTCATTATTACTAGTTTGAGGGGGTAAATAGAAATCACCATATCTCTCTGTCGATGTAAAATTGTGTCTGGGCCATATCTCATAACTGCCTCGGAGGAATGTCATAAAACTTCATATGAATAATCTTCATGGTCCAAATGTGTGTCATGTCCTTAAACCAAGGTCATATCAGAAAGGTTAAGTGAAATTTTGGGGGTGGGGTGTGGGGGATATTTGGTTCTCAAGAGACAGTTCTAGTTATGTACAGAACATGCATGATATACACTATATTAAGTACATGTAATTTTGTTTTGAACTCGAATTTTCATGTGCATTATCTATCATTAATTCAATTTACTGCCATATAAATGTAACTACTCAAAATCTATTCTTAAATCCAGAGAATAGGAGTAATAGAAAAAAGTGCCAGCCAAAACAGTGTGTTGTCATTCTTGTTTCTGCCCATAGTCTCTTCTCGCCCAAAAGGAAACAGACCAATGATTATTCCATTGTATTCATCATCAGTACCTTTTCTTTAAAGCTTTATTTTTTGCAAATAAAACTTTTAATTGGCACCTGAAAAATTTTGATTGGGAGCTCCTACATTTAAAAAGTCACTTTGACTGCCCCTGTACTTAGTAATCAGACATGCTCTTAACTTCTCAAGTGAGCTACAAAGCCCATGTGTCTCTTGTTAGTTGTTACAGATAACATTACAACATTATTACAGTTGGTGACATCACAATGTAATTGAAATTATGTGTTTTATCACTTGCTATGATTCTGTAAAAAATATTAAGAACCACTATGGAAGCTTAGTTGGTAGGGTTCTCACTCAGTAAGTGGGAGGTTGTGGGTTCCAACCTACAGAAAGTGAACTGAGAAACATTTGTGCGCCAAGGTTCATATAAAAAAAGACTACAATTAGTAACACCTTGATATCAATTAAGGGGCCTTAATAGCCTGTTTGTCCAGAGCATACAGTGCCTCTCATCGAATAGGATCAAATCCCACCCCACTGGGGACAGATACAAGTGTGAGAAAGCTTGTCAGCTTTAGATTTGCAGTTTTCTCTACACATTTTGGTTCCCCCTCCCCCCTCTGCGTCCCAGAACTGAAATCTTGATATAAGTGAAAGAAAGAATCTTGAATGTGGCACAAAACTCCATTACTGGACTACTCTCTTGATATAAATCAACTAACTCATCTTTTCTGTTTCATTGCAGATCATATCACAAGTTGAAGCTGGATAAAGTGTGTGCTGCCTCCCAGGCTAGTCACCAAAAACACATGTTTGAGTCAGTATTTGTTGTTTGTTTTAGGATAATTAGCATGGTTCTAAACAAAACATGCAGTTGTGCTAAATTAAACTAAATTTTAAAAGTTGTAACGCCTGATTTAGTGTTAATAAGTACAATGTATCCATGCTGAATGTTGTTATGGATATATTTGGTGTCACATAGTTAAAAATAGGAATAGAAGCTAGGGAAAAATTGAGTTCTATCCATGGTTGATTTGTAATTACAGATATTGTTGATATTTTGATGAAAAAGGAATGTCATATCAAAACATAGTTTTACTAACTAGTTTGAGGGTGAAATATAGGAATTGCCATGTCATGTCTGTCTGTCTGAAAGTCAAGGTCACAGGAAAATATTATACTGTTTGTAAGTGTCGGTGGTAGGGGTATTTGGCTTTCAAGAGACAGTTCTAGTTTTACTTGTCATTATTTATACAAATAGATTTTGTAATTTCTAAATCATAATGGCAGTCTGTCAAGTGACTCCTGATTTTCCTTATATTTCCTGATTTTTTCGTTTGATAAACTCCTAATAACTTCTGATTTTGAGCTTTTCCCCTCAAAAAAACAACATAATTTGTTATCTGTCTGTAGAAACCAATATAGGCTATTCGCCTCTCTGGCAAATAATAATATGTTGGAATTTTTAAGTGTAAAGCAAATTTGCGTTGTATGTAAGTAAGAATATTAAGATTCATTTGTTGCTGCTAAACATTCAAATTGTGACATTTCTTTTTATAAATGTCATATCATGTAGGGCAATTTTCTTTTTTTATAGATATTTTAGTTCATGTTGTTACCAAAATTTGTGGTTTTTATCACTTTTTATAGAAATAATTCCTGATAATCTCCTGATTTTTAACTATAAACCCTCCTGATTTCCTTTTTTTAGCCAAAACGTGCTTGACAGATTATCTCCCTTATTATTTGTAAGTATGCTTAAACTGGCCATTTGAGGAAATTATCTCCCTTATTATTTGTAAGTATGCTTTAAACTGGCCATTTGACCTTTAATTTGAATATTAGATTAGGGTAATAGACTGTTCATCATCTTAAACACCCAGTGCCCAGTATTTCTATCCTCTAACCTTATATATCGATTTTTATATCATGTTATTGTGATAAGGCTATAGCCCCTACATTACACAATGGATATACTTGTTTGAATATTAAAATTAAAGGCTAAAAAGCCAGGTCAAACGTCGTGGCACACTATACCTTATTATTTGTATATATATGCTGTGTGATTAATCTCCGTTATTATTTGTAGATATGCTGGTGTTAATCCAGAAAGCCAGAAAGCTTATGAGCTGGCATCAGTTGGAATTGTTCGTCCACAAAGTAAAGATACACCCCCAATAGTGTATGGAATCAAATGCATAGATTTTAATCTTCCAGATTTCACTTTAGGTAGAGATATTATTATAACCCCCACCCCACCCCCACACCCCACCCACCCACCCCTCCAGTAGGGATGTTATTATTATAACCCCACCTTTTATCACACAATTTAATTTGGACATAACTGTAAATTCATTAAAAATTTTCCACCAGTGTTACATATTTCAGAAATTATTTTCAAATGTGATTTTAAAGAGACTGGAATATCAGAAGAATATATCCTTAAGATAATAGATTATATTGTACCAAACTTTACATGAAGAAGGAAATAGTGTGTGAGTGAGTAAGTGAGCTTTTTTGATCAGTTTTTGTATGTTAACCACTATTGTAGCTCAGTTTATAGAGTGCTTGCTCCGTATATGGGAGGTGTAAGCCAGGTCTGACCAAGACTTGAAAATAGGTTGTGATTGTTCTTTTGCCAAGGACTTGGCATTTAGAAATGAAATGAGGGTATTTCAGTAGAGACCTTAAAAGCCAATGCCCTGTCTCAGCTGGTAAGAGTGCTCACTTTATATGTGGAAGGTCTTGGGCTCTAATCTCAGCCAAGTCTTACCGAGACTTGAAAACAGGAAGTGACTGTTCTTTTGCCATGTTTGCCAAGCACTATGCATTTAGAAATAAAAGTCACAAGTTCCTGCTGGAGTGACCTTACAAAAAACGATGCCCCATGTCACGGCAGGTGACCCTCCCTACACATTGTCCTGAGTGCACTGCAAAGGTAAAATTTTTGCCACGTTGTCTATAGCTCGTGACGCGTCTATATAAGTAAAATATTCTTGACTAGGGTCTAAAAATCCATTCATTTCATCAATTAAATTTGGTTTGTTGTACAGTAACATTTCATTTTTTGATAATCTATTGACAACAATGTTTGCCCAATCCTCATGAAATCTCAAACTGATCCTCTTCTCTAACTCTTAGTTTTTAGCTTACTCAAACAAAAAGTCAGCTAAGGCTGAGCTTATGACATAATGCAGTGTGTGTGTGTGTGTGTGTGTGTGTGTGTGTGTGTGTTATTAACACCTAATTTTGAAAGTACTGGGCAGTTTTCACTAAAATATTGCTGAGAAGTTCTAACAAAATTAGGTCAAGATGACCTGGGAGTGCAAAAATTTTAAAACAAAACTTCTTCTTTTAAACTTACGTTGGGGAACAAATGTGATCTTAGCCTATAGTTTGTTTAACTTTTTGAATGTCAGTCAAAAAATGGGTTGCAGGTTTTTATGTTAAGTTTTGAAATTATTGGTAAAATGGCTTCAAATTGAAAAAACTTGACTATTAACATGATTTAAACAATGAATGAAACTGAGGTTTCCAACTTACATGTAACACATTAAAATGAGAACTAACCACCTCTGCAGTGTTTGGGGAAAGGGTCTCTTTTTTACTGTAATTTTGAAACATTAAATTTTCATATTTTTTTTCTCAGAAATTCACAGTATTAATGAGAAGTCTGAATTCCTAAGGGCTTTAATACATGACATAGGATTAAAATTAAAGTCTACAGCAGTGTGTTCAAGTGTCCGTAGGATCAGGCATGGTTATTTCACATTGGATCATTCTTTACTGAGGGCAAATTGGCATTTAGACCAAATCTTGGCTAATATGAAGACATGCAAAGAGCTTACAAAACCAAAAATATTGATAAGTGACCGAAATGTTAAACCTTTACAGGATACTAAACTGCTCGCTGTTGGTGAAAGTAAATTGCTCACTGACGACAAAGATAAATTGGTTGCTAAGAGTGATGGAATGAACTCCGACAGTGACAGTGAATTACTTGCTAGCAATAAAAATAACTTGGTTGCTAAGGGTGATGAAATGAACTCCGACATTGACACTGAATTACTTGCTGGCAATGACAATAAGTTGGTTGCTAAAGGTGATGAAATTAATTCCAACAGTGACAGTGAATTACTTGCTGGCAATGACGATAAATTACTTGCAGATAAAATATCATTTCCTGGTAATGACGCTAAATCTATCTCTGCGGATAGTGTAAAATTGCAAACTGATGGTGAACTGATTAGCAATAGTGAATTGTGTAGTATTGATGAATTGATTAATGAAAGTGAATTGATCAATGATGGTGAATTAAGTAATGATAGTAAATTTAGTTATGAAGGTAACATAAGTAATAATGGTGAATTAATGAAGGAAAGTGAATCAGTTAAAGAAGATGAATTGATTACCGAGGGTGAATCAATTAACGATGATGGATTAGTTGACATTGTTAAAATGAGCAATAATGGTGAATTAATGAACAACAGTGAATTGATGAATGCCAGTGAATCGATCAATGAAGGTGAATTTATTAATGATTGTGAATCTATTAACAAGGGTGAATTAAAAAATGCTAGTGAATATAGTAACAAAGATGAAATGAGTAATAATGGTGAACTAATGAAGGACAGTGAATCACTTAAAGGAGGTGAATTGATTTATGAGTGGGATCAATTAATGATGGTGAATTGGTTTACAAGGGAGAATTAGTTGACAATGGTGAATTGTCTAACAGTGGTGAAATGAGCAATAATTGTGAATTGGAGAAGGACAGTGAATCAGTTATAGAAAATGAATTGATAAATGAGGGTGGATTAAATAAAAATGGTGAATTAGTTTACAAAGGAGAATTAGTTGACTGGTGAAATGAGCAATAATTGTGAATTGGAGAAGGACAGTGAATCAGTTATAGAAAATGAATTGATAAATGAGGGTGGATTGATTAACAATGGTGAATTGGTTTACAATGGAGAATTAGTTGACAGTGGTGAAATGAGCAATAATGGCGAGTTGATGAATGACAACAAATCAACATCCCAGAAACGATAAAAGAAGGTGAATTGATTATTAATGGTGATAAATGCAGCAGAGACAAAGAAAGATGATATATTTAATTCTGATGGCGAAGGATTTGATGGAGTTGATAAAATTAACAATGATAATCAGGATAACACAAGAGTAAAAATAGGTTTTTTATGATACATGCTATATTAAATGTTTTCTTGTATGATATGATCTATTGTTGACAATATAAATTTATGTATAAAAAGATTGCTCTTTTTTTGTTCAGAACTACTCGCTTCCTATTTGGAAGGTTGTGGGTTTGAACCCCCTACCGAGACTGAATAAGATTTAAAAACAAGTAGCAACTGTTCTTTAGCCATGCTAACCACTGCAGAATCTCAGTCCATAAAGTGCTCATTTTGTAAATGGGAGGTCTTGGGTTCGAACCCTGACCAGGTCTGACCCAAAACTTCATAGTTTTCTTTATTAGCTCACCTGAACTGAAGGTTCAGTGGAGCTTTTCTAATCAAAGTTTGTCTGTAGTCGTCATCTGTGTCGTCTTAAACTTTAACATTTTTGACTTCTTCTCTCAAACTACTGGACAGATTTCGATGAAACTTTGTCAAAAGTATATATGAGTCAGTGCACTTCAGATTTGTTTGTGGGGTTGCCATAGCTACCAAAACTAGGTCAGGGTGACCTAGGGGTGCAAAAATCTTAAAAAATCTTCTCTGAAACCAATGATTGGAGGAAAAATTTGATGTGATATTTGGCTTCTCTAAAGTCTTATACCTATTAATTGTTCATTTCGTGAAATCGGACAAAAATAGGTTAGGTGTTTTTGCGTTTAATCTGTAAAAAGTCTTAAAATTGCTTCAAATTGTTATAACTGACTATTTCATCAGATAATGACATGGGGTTTTGAGTTTTGACATAATCCTGTAATTACCTTTAAAATGGGGTCAAGGAATATATAAAAATGACAACAAAGACTTGAAAGTTGGTACTTACTGTTCTTTCGCCAATCACTCCTCATTAGAAAATGAAAGTCATGGTTGTTATGTATGGGAACTTAAAAATAAACAAGGTCCCGAATCAGTAGGCATGGCACGATAAAGAATCCTGCTGTATAATGCCATCAGCAGGGACATTAATCAGCATTACTGAACTCTAGCCAAGCACTCAGCATTTAGAAATGAAAGTCATGGGTATGGAGGAGACTTAAAAACCGATGCCACATATTATGACAGGCATGGCAGGTGAAAAAACCATACTGACACAATGCACTAAGCTCACTGCAAAGATAAACATTTTCACCATTTCACTTCAGCTGGTGATTTCTTGATATAAGCGATATATTTTTTTTTACTAGGAGGTTAAACCCATTCAATCAATCAACCTCTCCTTAAGTCTAATTTTGGTTTGTTTGTTTATTGTTACGCCTAAGAACTAGGGCCAAATGCATTAAAGGGATGAAATAATAGCAAAGAAGGTGGGTTAAATGCGCTGATATGATGAATGGCGCTGTTCCATATACTGACAAAACCAGCGGATAATAAATGAACACCAGTGTTTTATCAAATAAATGATTGTCCTTTTGCAAATTGTAAGCTGAAGAATGTCATGGATTTATATTGTAAATACTAGTATGAGAAATAACTTTCAATTTGTTGTGGTTTACGGAGTATCAACAATAACTTGGAAGTGGCAATTGCTTCTAAAGTAACTAAAACCAAATAAAACATTATTAAAGTTAGTTAAAGTCTGTCTCGAGCCATTAGGCCCATCAGGCCGGAGCTTATCCCGGTTTCGGTGGCGTTAAGCGACTGAGAGTACAAGACTCTCCCTTGAATGGGACGCCGGTCCATCGCAGGGTTAACCCTGCAGCATTTTGCTGGTACTCATTTATTTTTCAGCTGAGTGAACTGGAACAACGTGAAATTAAGTGTCTTGCTCAAGGACACAACACATCGCCCGGTCCAGGGATCGAACCCACGACCTTCAAATCATGAGTCCAACGCCTTAACCACTAGGCCACGCGCTTCCACAAATAAAACATAATAAACAGTTAATTGGCAAGTGGTTTATCAGAGTATATATATATAGGTAAACAACATTGACCTGTCAGCTTGACCTTTCATTAGAATATTCATATTCACCCTGTACATTGGTAGAGTTAGGATACACAGTTAACCCCTTAAGCCTCAGGATTCTGAGTTGAAATTAGAGGGAAATCATACTAATTTTCACAGCTATTTTTCGGCCTTTTGCATTAATTTTGTCAAATACAAACCCCTATATATTATCAAAGCATATAACTTAAACTTTTTGTTTCCATCAAATTTAGTCAGATATTGGTTACAATGGCAACGGAATATTCATTTTAATGCAAAAATTTGTTTCCATTAAATTTATTCAGATATTGGTTACAATGGCAACGGAATATCCATTTTAATGCAAAAATTTGGGAAAAATCATTAAAATATTGCTTCTGGATGCATGAGTGACAAACAAATGCATATATCTACGAGGAATTCACACCAAAATGATAAAAATGAATTGATTTGATACAATTCAAACTTTTATTGTAAAATATTTCAGCAATACTGAAGTTTTAGCACAATCAAATCTGTGATATATTTATAAACAAATGATAGTTGGTTTTCGATGCTTATTTTCAGCCTTTCTATTGTAAATTATTATAAGGAAACCTTATATATCCTTAAAGATAAAGAATTGAAGTTTTGATTACATTTGCAATAAAGTCTTATTATTGGTTACTAGTACCATTGCAACAGATCTACATCTAATTTGCATAAATAGGTAAACAATCATTTAAATATTGTTTATAAACGCATATCCTAACTAAATACATATAACTATTGGAAATTTACATTGAATGGGCAAAAAAATGATTTCAAGCAATTTAATTCTTGTTATAACAAATATGCAGGAATACTCAACTTATATTTCAAACTTTACCTCCCAGTATGCTTTTACTTTGAAATAAACAATATCCATTAATATATCATGACTCAAGGTTATACAAATAAATGTATGTATGTTTTTAAGGTTTTTTTCAGTGTTTTTCTTTATATTACAATAAAGAAAACCTCCTGGGCTGGGTAACTCGAAGCTCTTAGCATTTACGAACACTTATTGCCTATATAACACAAAGTAGTTAAGTGTTCGTAACTGCTAAGAGAGCTTCGAGTTACCCAGCCCTGTACTCTGAAAAATATAGAGTAAATTTTATATGTCTTTTCATAAAAGTCTGATATCAGTTGCCATGGTAATTAGTAAAAAAAAAATCAGCTAATGCAATAAAGGTATATTCATTTAAATAGTGTTTCTTGATATATAATTCACTAAAATGTTTGTTTCTTTAAATGCATTGAAGGTACAAAAGAAGAAATAATTATTTATTTAAAAAAAAAATAAGAAATACTCACCAATGTAACATACATGTATATATACTCTCATTATGAAAAAATATCAAATGCAGTCTCAGAATTAAAGATTTGACCATTTATTACGTTTTAAGGCTTTATGGTGAAAAGAGACAAGGAAAATATTCTTAAAATTTGTTTCAAGTTTTAATCTACATGATCAAATTACGAAAAATCCAACAGACATAAACTGTTAACTGAAATTCTAAAATGATCCTCTATAAACTGTACGGTTGGTTGGTTTGACGGTTGAATGTTTTTACACATCAGTTGATTTTTTCAGCTTTTTGTGATGAGACAACTTTTTCTTATTAATTTCTATAGTTAGTCTAAAACAAAATGGCGACATTTAGAGTGCTAGTACATATACGCTGGATACACCAACTGCGATGTCACAGACAATTAAGTCCATTGCACTACAATCGAGCCACAACAAGGAAACCCCTTTCCTAATTGAAATCGATCCCAGTCACCTGGGATTTGAAGGTTACACCTTCATCACTCGGTCACTGAAGCCACCCTATAAAGTGTATGAGAAACTACTAGATTTACAATGCAATGCAACCCGAACTGCATATAATTGCCATGTGCATTATTTTTAAATAAAAATTCAAAAATATCTCATGACAAAACAATAATTAATTTATTGAGGGGGTGGACCTTGGACCAGAGGACAGAGCATATAAAGTATTAGATTGCTCTCTATCATGCAAGCAATTTAAAATATATATGTGTTTTATATGTGGGAGTCTGAATAGTTTTGTTAGATATCCAACAATGTATTATATAGGGGTGGCGCTAACGAAATATGTTGAGTATTGGATATATCTAATAGAAAGGGTTGAGGTTGTGGATCTTAATAGGTTTCAATGTGATCAAAGGGTGTGGCACAGTTACTGGTGGCAAAACCTATTACAGTACAGACCTGTCGAAAGTTTAACACTAAGATAAAGGATAAGTGCCGAATCGACAGCCCATTTTGGCTGCTCATTATCAACACCTCTTGATAACTGCTATCTATGTTTCGGCGGGCCAGTTTTTTCGACCAAAAGCATATCCAAACCCCTCTCCAGCCGATTTCGACTCTTTTTCGTTAACTCGGTGTTAAACTTTCGACGGGTCTGTACTGTATGTACTGTACTTCTTGTGATTAGACACATCATTTTTAAGATTTCTGGCAATCTCAGGTAGTCGAGTAAAATAAGAATTTTACATATTTTTTGTGGTTTCCAAATAGCAGCCATGTTATATTTTTATATGCCATTACCATGTCTTCAGACCAATGATAATGTAGTGCCTGCATAGTAACATCATGTTGTTTTTATTGTAATGTTGCTTAATGTCGCATCAGCATTTTTTAGCTATCTGCGACAGAATCAAGTTAATTTAATTCTAAGAATAAATCAAAGTACAGGTTCTTGTATGTGCAAGATATAACAGTGTGTGTTTGAACTGACCGGGGTTCGAACCCACGGCGGTCCCACTCTAGAGACACACACTAAGTAGACCCGATATGGGAAATTATACACGCGGTAGTACATATGCATGCATATTTATATTCACTTGGAAAATCTAATTTATGATACTTCAGTTAATTTAAAAAAAATAAATAAATAAAAATCCAAGGACGAAATCACGAAATGTATACTCTATAAAAAGACCTTCCATATACTGATATACAGGTCAATCTTTTATAAAGCCACGTTTCCATCTACAAGCTGAAATAATAAGAGCTATACATTAGCTATATATAAAATAAAATAATTCATTGAACTATATGCAAGTTAAACTAGTTTAAATACATTTCATTTAGTTCAGTAAAGATGTGTTACCTTGGAATAAGGTAATGTTATCATCTGTTTTACATTGATGTCAAGATTGTTTCAAGGTTGTCAAGTAAAAGTTGATGTCGAAAACAGGACTACCCGAAAAAAAACAACCTTCGGCAAGCGAAATGACAACATCCCGTGATGTAGACACAGGATTCACAGTTAAGACAGTGCTTGTCTCCTGAGTGCTTGTCAATACTGTGTCTACATTTCAGGAGACAAGCACTGTCTTAACTGTGAATCCTGTGTCTACATCACGGGAGACAAGCACTGCTTTAACTGTGAATCCTGTGTCTACAATACGGGAGACAAGCACTGCCTTAACTGTGAATACTGTGTCTACAATACGGGAGACAAGCACTGCCTTAACTGTGAATACTGTGTCTACATTACTGTGAATCATGTGTCTACAACACGGGAGACAAGCACTGCCTTAACTGTGAATACTGTGTCTACAATACGGGAGACAAGCACTGCCTTAACTGTAAATCCTGTGTCTACAATACGGGAAACAAGCACGGCCTTAACTGTGAATCCTGTGTCTACAATACGGGAGACAAGCACTGCCTTAACTGTGAATACTGTGTCTACATTACTGTGAATCATGTGTCTACATCACGGGAGACAAGCACTGCCTTTACTGTGAATCCTGTGTCTACAATACGGGAGACAAGCACTGTCTTAACTGTGAATACTGTGTCTACAATACGGGAGACAAGCACTGTCTTAACTGTGAATCCTGTGTCTACATCACGGGAGACAAGCACTGTCTTAACTGTGAATCCTGTATCTACATTACGGGAGACAAGCACTGCTTTAACTGTGAATCCTGTGTCTACAATACGGGAGACAAGCACTGTCTTAACTGTGAATCCTGTATCTACATTACGGGAGACAAGCACTGCTTTAACTGTGAATCCTGTGTCTACAATTGATACGGGAGACAAGCACTGCCTTTACTGTGAATCCTGTGTCTACAATACGGGAGACAAGCACGGCCTTAACTGTGAATTCTGTGTCTACAATACGGGAGACAAGCACTGCCTTAACTGTGAATCCTGTGTCTACATTACTGTGAATCATGTGTCTACATCACGGGAGACAAGCACTGTCTTAACTGTGAATCCTGTATCTACATTACGGGAGATAAGCACTGCTTTAACTGTGAATCCTGTGTCTACAATACGGGAGACAAGCACTGCCTTTACTGTGAATCCTGTGTCTACAATACGGGAGACAAGCACTGCCTTAACTGTAAATCCTGTGTCTACAATACGGGAAACAAGCACGGCCTTAACTGGGAATTCTGTGTCTACAATACTGTGAATCATGTGTCTACAATACGGGAGACAAGCACTGCTTTAACTGTGAATCCTGTATCTACATTACGGGAGACAAGCACTGCTTTAACTGTGAATCCTGTGTCTACAATACGGGAGACAAGCACTGCTTTAACTGTGAATCCTGTATCTACATTACGGGAGACAAGCACTGCTTTAACTGTGAATCCTGTGTCTACAATACGGGAGACAAGCACTGCTTTAACTGTGAATCCTGTGTCTACAATACGGGAGACAAGCACTGCTTTAACTGTGAATCCTGTATCTACATTACGGGAGACAAGCACTGCTTTAACTGTGAATCCTGTGTCTACAATACGGGAGACAAGCACTGCTTTAACTGTGAATCCTGTATCTACATTACGGGAGACAAGCACTGCTTTAACTGTGAATCCTGTATCTACATTACGGGAGACAAGCACTGCTTTAACTGTGAATCCTGTGTCTACAATACGGGAGACAAGCACTGCCTTAACTGTGAATACTGTGTCAACATTACTAGAGTCCAACGCTTAATGAAATACAGACTTTATTAAACGCTAAAGTTGCAACACCTAATGCAGTCCAGACTTCATTAGGCGTTGACAATTTCGACACCAAATGAAGTCCAAAGATTGAGGCTCCAGACAAGTTGTCTTTTTAGTGTTACAAAATATATTTTCTCAAAATTGAACTATTGTAGTTAATCCTCAATATTTGGACTTCATTAGGCGTCGAAATTGACGGATCGCCGGCCACGCCCACTATGTTCCGACAAGGGGTCGACATGCTTGAATTACACGCAAAAAGAATGAAAACTCGGCCTGAATTGTGCGGTTTAATGACGTCACTGACACTAGAACGTCATTAGTTGCCCTGAGGCTGATTTGGTACCGTGATGGCGGTCAGTGTCGGGACATTGTGGGCGTGGCCGGCGATACGTCAATATTGTGACTAATGAAGTCCGGATGGCGTTGTAATTTCGACATTGGTTTTCATTAGGAGTCTTTACAGCTCATTCTACAACTTTTGATAATTAGGCCTTTATCAGGTGCCGATATACCCCCCCCCCCTCCTTTGAAAAATTGAAGAGAGAGAGAGCGAGAGCTATTGACTGATGTGACCCCCATTTGTTAATGTAACAACCCATTTCTGTATACGTGTTGTTCCGGATCGCGTTTACTAGACCCCACGTTTCTGGAAGATCGAGCCTTCGGCACTCGCACCTAGCATTGATATACTAGTAATTCTCAATCCCCCCTTTCAAAAAATCCTGGATCCGCCCCTGATATACATTCAAATTGCATTCTAATAACATAGCACTCCTTTTTACAAGGAAAACTGTGGTACAATTAAAAAAACCTTAAAATAAAAAAAAATATTTTTAACTTAGAAATATTGATTCCCCTTGTGGAAATTATTTGTGAACGGAAAAATATTTTCAATGGTATTGGAACATGTGGGAAAGTGAATTGTCCTTGCCGTTGACCTTTACTGGTTCACCTGGTATCAGGATAATGTGACTGGGAGACTGGCACGCTTGTCTGAAGCGTACTGACTCGGTAAGCTAGCACAGTAAAGTCGCCCTGAGTGCGCGCTAGTACAAGGCAGACCATACAACACACTCGCACTTCACATGCATACACAAACTTGTTCATAGATTAATCCATAGAGATTAATAAAAATAGTTTTCGTTTCTCGCGAATAGTTAAAAACATTTGCTGAGTTGACGTTAAGCAACACCCAACCAACCAATTATTGGTATGGGAGTTGGACAGAAAGAAAACTATTATGAACAGAAAAGACCTTATCATAATATGTTTCGTTTCTACATGTAGGATAGGAATGTGCATATAAAAAGTGTTTAGATAAATAATTCAAATAGATATTTCATGTAAAACTAACTTAGGGCACCTAATTTCACCTGTTACATATGATAAAATATTTGAAAATATTCAAATAATAGAAATAACCGATTTTGAACTTAATCAAACTGGATAGATTAAGTATTTATTAAATGTGTTTTATTGTGTTGCAGGATAACCGATAGCTCTGAGATATCCCATTAATTCGCGCTCATGTTCCCCCTCCCCCCCCCCCCCCCCCCCCCCCCCCCCCCCCCCCCCCCCCCCCCCCACCCCCCCCCCCCCCCCCCCCCCCCCCCCGTCAGTAACCATTACATATTGTCAAGAGTTAACTTAATATTTGCACTCGCAAGCTGTTCAGTATTACCTTACCACTCGTGCAAGGTATATTTAAAGCAAACATTATCAACCTATTTCTAATCTATATGAATCGTACTTGGTATTACTATCACGGTTTGATTTTCAGAAAATATAGCTATTTGGACAAAATATAGGTCATTGGTTTCCAGCTCTATATAATCCTCAATCATATATTAGTTATCCTAAAAACTAGTAAGACAAAGTATTAAGCGGATTACATGATTTTTCTTACCAAAATTATTCAAATGCGGATAAAAGCATGAGACTTTGCACTAATATTTTTTCAATGTACATAGTTTTAAAATCAATCATAAAGAGAACAGTATATTAGACGAATTATAACTCATGATAAATTAAACGAACTGTAACCTACCCGCCAAGGTAAATTCAAATAATATTGACACGTCACTTGCTTTAAGTAAAACAGTATATTTTAACATAGGCGTAGGAGGGTTTTTAAATATTGGGGGGGGGCAAACCGAAGCTATGTCTATGTCGTGCCGCAGGTACGACCTCGTGCCAATGGCACGAGGCGGGGAGAGTATGAGAGGGGTGCTAAACCCCTCGCATAGGTGGGGGTCCGGGGGTCCTCCCCCGGAAAATTTTAAAACTAAGTCTTGTCTAGACGCATTTTCAATGTATTGTGCATCGTTTTTGATAGGTAAAAATACTGTGATATCAAGGCAAGATATATAAAATAAATGTATGATAAAGCCCTCTCATTTGAGACGGACATTGAGATGGATATCGGAGGCTGATCCAGAATTTTAGAAAGGGGGCGTAGAATGTGAGAGCCGAAGGCTCGAACCTTCTAGGGGGGTTCGGGGGCATGCTCCCCCGGAAAATTTGAAAATGTGGCGCAAAAATCCTGCATTCTGGAACATTAAGTTCACAATATATATGAAATTATACAAAATTCGAATTTTGACTAATCAATTGATTAAAGTAATCAGGCTTCGAACAACTCGGGCCAAGTTTGATCAAAATTCACCAATAGACATGGAAGATATGGAGCGGACACGATATTGGGATGGACAGATAGACAGACAGGGTGATTCCTATATAACCCCCTAAACTTTGTTTGCGGGAGTATATAAAAATATAGAATAAATAATAGTACTCGTAAGAGTGGATATTACAAACTCATTCGGTAATACTTTTGTATTCATTGTCAGAAATATACTATTTTTTTTAATTTCCTGCTAGTTGAAATCGGAAAATCTTCAAAAACTAAGGAAGACTTCCCCATGCAAAGTACTTCCTTAGCTAAATTTGGTTTAATATATTTTGTTCTTTGGATATTTTTCAACCCTTTTAACAAATTTTGGTTTCAATTTTTTGGTTCAAGCACTACTGTTGAGGAATTGCATTCCGAAACGGACGTCTAGTGCTGTAAAATTAGCACCGGTGTCAGATGTAACATAACATAAGCATTAGTAAGTTATACATATAACTTAACCATTGATGTTACTAATAAAATAAAAAACTAAAACAGAAGCAAATGAATTAATTTCACACTATTTGGATTCAAGAATACAAAAAAGAAATATTTATTTCGATCATAAATTAAAGAATTACATTTCAATGGTTCATCCCGACATAAATTAAAAAGGTTTTCATTCCTATCTATATTTTGTCAATGTCGAGTTTTGATTGGTAGTCCAGGGGCGGATCCAGGATTTTTTGAAAGGGGTGAGAATTATAACAATGCTAGATGCGAGCGCCGAAAGCGCGAGCTTCCAGAGACGAGGGATTTAGGGCAGAGTCCCGACGGGGGGGGGGGGGGGGGCAAGAAAATAATTTTTAATCAGTCAATAGCTCTCTCTCTCTCTCTCTCTCTCTTCTCTCTCTCTCTCTCTCTCAAATTTTTCAAAGGGGAGTTGCAACCCCCGCACCCCCCCCCTTAAATCCGCCACTGTAGTCTATCAGAAGCTTGATTAGTTTAATCAATGACTAGCAGAAATTTAAAACATGAATAAGAATCAATATAACATTATCGCATCTATAGTTTTATTACAATGTGCTTTTATAGTTTGATGGGAATTTTATTCATTTTCCACATTTCAAGATTAAGTTCACAATATATCTGAAATAATGCAGCATTCACATTTTAAATAATCAATTGATTAAACTAAGCAGGCTTCGAACAACTGACCCATGGTTGTTTGTCCTAAATTTTCTTAAAATTAAATTTTATTTGTGTCAATGTGTATTTTCAGAAAATGATTATATATTGTACCTGTTTACTTAAAACGTGCAATTTCTTTTTAGTCAATATTTATACTACCATAGGCACTGTGTGGGAACGGAAGTTGAGTCAAACTGTACAGTTTTCGGTAGCTCTGTTCATTGAAGCGAGAGACGAAATAAAAACAATATGTCTGAAACGGTTGGTGGGTACTTTTTAACTTGTATTAAGCATATAATGCAAGATCTGGATAGAAATTCAAATGGAGAAATTTGACGATGAAAATTATTTACCATTTTAAGAATTCGTTGTCACTTATATCTTCATACACTCGACAATAATAACACTTGAACACGAGACAGTGAGATGAAATACATCGACTTGTAGCGAAAAATGCGTAAATTCTCTAGCGTGATGAATTTTCTAGTGTAACAAACAATACTTCAGACAACTTTTAATATAAAGTTACACATATATTAAGATGACATCACCCTCCTTTAAATGGTTATTGTTATAAATAAGATTTTTCTTCGCACCTTAGAGATTGTTTACTGTACAGGTAGCTCGAAAAATACTGTACAGGTAGCTCTAAATATCTGTATTTTTTCTGTACAGGTAGCTCAAAATTAAAACAAAATAATTCAAGGTTTAATGCATTATTATAGCCCCCCGCAAACGAAGTTCAGGGGGTATATAGAAATCACCCTGTCTGTCCGTCAGTCTATTCGTCCGTTCGTGCATCCGTCTGGTTGTCTGTCTCAATATCGTGTCCTCTCAATATCTTCCATGTCTATCAATGGATTTTGATCAAACTTGAAACAGATGTAAAACAACATGAGCCGATGTGTCGGGTACCAAATTTATGTACAAAAGGTCAATGTCATGAGGTCAAATATTAGTTGTTTTTGTCACAATATCGTGCCCGCACCATATCTTCCACGTCTATCGATGGATTTTGATCAAACTTTGCACAAATGTAAACCAACATGAGACGATGTGTTGCATAAGGTCAAGGTCATGAGGTCAAATTTTAGTTTTTCCGTCACAATATCGTGTCCGCTGAAATGTTACTTTTATTTTTATTTTTTCTGCGGGTTGGGTCTATTAGTCTCCTTTAGACAGTTCTGGTTTATTTAAATAATTCACAATTCACAAAAATGTTGCAATAATATATATTATATATATATCTATATATATATATATATATATATATATTATTGCAACATTTTCTTAATTTCAGATGTTAAAAGAACGCTAAAACGATTCCATTGTTAATACTGCAAAAGTAAAGTAAAATTAAATTTTTCTAGGTTGTCGACCATTGTATAATATTTCACAAGGATTTGGAAGTGAAATTTAATAAACAGACCTCACTCAAGGAGATATTCGAATTTAAAATTTCCACATCGTCCCAAACGAAAACGAGAAAGACAACAAAATTCTCATACCAAACGAATAAACTGAGAAAAAAAATTCAAAATGCCCAAACGAAAGAAAATTTTGTTACACTCTACGCCTACACTTTGTAATCATTATGAAAGATGTAAAATTGTGCATTTTCACAACAATAATGAGTTCCATCGCGGAAAAACAGGTTTAGGTATGAAAGCTGAACTATATTTACCAATCAATGGCCAAATGAACAGTCTAGAACGTAACGTTGTTTATTTTGTTTGAAACAAATTTGAGGCTTTATGATATTCAAACAATTTATGCCATAGATCTACGATTCAGATGTCTTCTAAAAATGCGTTACCCAGGCGTGATTCTTCACATTATAAGATTATATCTATACACTTTTACTATTTTAGAGACATAATAGTATTCAGTTGTATATTGTTCATAATAAACGGTATTCGCCTTAATTTATATAGAACAGTATTGTCTGACAATGTCCTTTTTATGACTTGATGTATTTTAGATCGTTGATGACGTTAGAATATGGATGTCACGCCTGAAACACGCATTTTAGATAGCAACCCTACGTTTATAACCCTGAAACCCAAATATAAAAAAACTCAAACCTTGTTGTTTTTTTAATTAATCGTGATACATGCATTTCTATTAAATAAAAGCGTTCCTTATACTTTCTATACTTTGAATTTGAATACCAGTTGTGAGCTACCTGTACAGTGTAATTTTATAAAATGTGAGCTACCTGTACAGTAAACAGAAAACACACAGTCCAATAAAATCGTGTTTTGAAGTTTTCTCCAAACTTCTACGTACTGTAATAAGTCACAAGTTATTTTTAACATTCATAGCTTGCAAACTGTCTTCAGAATAGTATTAAATAGAATAGTAATATAGAGAAAATTGAGAATAAATCGTGAATTCATAATAATTCCGCTGTGATCTATCATGTTCAACAAACGAATTAAAGTTTTAGGTTTGATTTTTCTCAAAATGTGTTGGATAATTAAAAATTGCATTAACATAGTGATATCCATGTACCTATGAAAAATCTCGCAACACTTCAAAACAACAACAATTTTACATATTTTTACTTACGTTTGACTCCACTGTTTTCATTCCTCGCTTCGATTAACAGAGCTACCGACAACTGTACAGTTTGACTCAACTTCCGTTCCCACACTGTGATAGGCAACTATCATGTACATTGTCGTACTTCACCTGTGTAACGATCTACAGTTCAGTGTCCTACGATCGATACATAGAAATACATAACAGGTGTACAGTTTTTATTTCGTTACAAAGAAACCAAAAACGATACAAAAAATTACAGCATCTATTTGAGTTCCTTATTAAATTCCGGTTTTTCAGTATTTTTTGTAAAATTTTAGGACGTCGGGAAATTACTTCCATTTTAAGTTATAAATATAGCAGTTATTTTGGCACTATCTCCTCATATTCTTGTTTAATTTTTGAAAAATGTGGCGAAAGACCGTTAGTTATAGGCTGTTTTTTCACAATTTGATTTTTTTTTCAAAAATGACCACATCTAAAGTGTTAGAGCACACTTTGATAAAAGTAAAAACATAAAAATCAAATGTTGGTTTTGACGGCAAATTACTTCCAATTTTATTTAAA
Source organism: Anadara kagoshimensis (assembly GCA_021292105.1). Classification (NCBI taxonomy): domain Eukaryota; kingdom Metazoa; phylum Mollusca; class Bivalvia; order Arcoida; family Arcidae; genus Anadara; species Anadara kagoshimensis. Next base: position 14,528,106 of record CM037867.1, on the reverse strand, counting down.
GATAGGGGAATTTGTGAATATCTATTGAAGAAATATCCAATATGACCGACACCGCACCAAGTATAAAACATGCGATATGTTGATTTATTTTTCCCCACCAATTCCGGAACAAGTTACGCCGACTTCCCCGTAAGTGAAAAACGGTAAAAATAATAATAATAATAATAACTAGAGATTGTAACTGGGATACCAGTTACGTATGATTCCCCACCATCTATAAATAATTTATGGCATATATCCAGATAAACAGCAATTCCATACCAGTTCGTCATAAAAGTATCTCATTACAACCCGGAACATTAGACAGTGATATCTGGTGAAAAGAACCTAGCAGGGTTAGCGCTGGGTTGGAAAAGTCTGTCGCCAAGGAAATCGCCAGTTGTACAGGGGTTCAAAATTCCCTGGGTCCGAAGTCCGGGACCTATTGCTTTTACCTTGGGACCATTAATATTTAAATTGTAAAAGTCCGCTGAACCTGCCATTTTTACCAGAATAATTCTACTTTTTCAATATAATTACATAATTGCACATGGATCTTTCAATGTTGATATTGGACTTTCAAAACTTTATGTGGGACCTGCCAAAAATAAAGGCAAAATGTCCTGGATCTTCCATTACAAAACATAATTTTGAACCCCTGATTGTAAAATTCTGTCGCCAAATTCATTACTGTGTCGCCAAAAAGGGTACTTTTTGACACATACAATATTTGACTTAATACACTAGTCGAGTCGGGTACCTGTGTGTAGGTAGTCTTACATCAAAGTTACGGCCCTTCATATATGAATTACAAAATGAATAAAACTAATAAATGAACAAGAGATGTTGTTGTTTAGTTATTAATCAACAGGTAATCAACGTTTTTAATTTTGTGTATATATCTGTATATTGCCTTGATGTACGGTTACATTCTAAAGGCAGTTGTGTATGAAGTACATTTGTACCGCGCCGACCTGGTAAACTAAAAAATCATACCTTGATTGCTTTTTAAAATTTCTTTGAAAGTTAAAGTAGATTTGAATTAAAGTTTTCGGTTGAGAAAAATCGTACATTGGAAGGCCTTCTCGGCATAGGAAGTGACGTTTTCAATGAATTTTATTGAATAAGAAAACTCGTAGAACCCTCTCAGGCCTCTGATTTGGCGTCGCCGCGTGTTACAATGAATGAACACGTATGGGAGGGTTTGCGCTGGGCATCGCTAACTGCGATTTTTTTCTTTAACTGCGACAAAACACGGCGCTTTGCGATTTTTCTGGCCACAAGTTTTCAAAGTTCACCGGTATCTTGGTCACCAGTAATTAACAGGTGATAACACATTGAAGCCAGTGACGGATTGGCGAGTGTCACTGAATAAACACAGTAATTAACGACTGAGTTGATTAAGATCGTTGTCTTAGGTGCGAATGTAAGACCTTCTAATGATGGGCAGGTAGATCCAAGTAATATTGGAGCGTGTCGACACTGCCTGAGGATATACCCAGGTGCCCTCCCGATGTCGTCAGACAGTATAAACACCATGGACTCGGAATTATTGTAAAATCCAAAATAAAATATAATAAAAGTTACCCTTTGTGATGTTTATTTAATATTTTTTCTAAAAAGTTTATTGATTAATAATCGTGATTCAATGCGCAATACACATCATAGGAGGCCATCTGTTTGTATTTTAATTACGCGACTTATATCGGTTATTCCTATATGTTTGAGGTTCATGATCATAACGATACATCTACTCAGTCAAAATAGTAAAAGACGGACATTTTTATATGAAGCATGTATGTTAACTCTGTGTATAGTGTGTTGAAATAGATCGACGCTGTATATATAGTCCGATTTAAAAGACCCCCTCTATTGAAAAAACGTACTTTTCAACACGTTGAGGTACATATTAGTTTAGGTGTATTATACGGAATAAATCTCATATTGTTATTTCCAGCATCTAAAAGACTCAGATCTTCATTGCTCTATAGATTATTTAGGTGTTTTTGATGCAAAAGAAATAAAGTCGACTCTCGTTAATTCGAAATCGGTTGAATCGAAATTTCGCTTAAATCGAAATGATACAAATGGTCCCGTCAGATCGCTATGTATTTCTATGTAAATTTGTTAGTTAATTCGATATGCCGAATTTGAAGCGAATTTTCAGTCCAAATTACGAAATATTACGAAAATTCCCATGTTTAAATCGAAGTGAACTTTCAGTCCAAATTACAAATTCCAATGTTTAAATCGAAAAAAAGACACAAAAATATTTTATCTTAAACTTGAACAATACCTGAAATAATTGTCCATCTCTTATTTGAAAAGTGTTAATAGTAACAGAGTGGCGGCTTACTCGGAAGATTCATTTCCGACTAAAACTACAAATTTTTGTACTCGACATACCGGTCATTAGGAAAGTGTCAGTCAGTAAAAGGAGACATTTCATTGGTGTAAACTTAAAAAAGTGGGCAGTCTTCTACTTCCACAGTCAGTGATTAACAGAAAACCCCCAAGCCATTTGATCTATCAAGGCAAATTGTATACACCATTCATCTCATTGTGTAAGGTTTTAAGTACAGGCGTGTGACGTGACAAGCTGTGGTTTTAAAAATCGCCAAGTTTTTAACGGTCACTAATCGGATTAACTCATAGGTGAAAGCATTGGCTTGGTATAATTAAGGTGTCGTAACCAGCTTAAGTCCATTCAGAATTGGTTTCCCCGGGTATTTAACTACGTTTATTTACACCCACCCACCCACCTTCAAGATAACGAACGCGTCTTGATTATCTACACAGACAACAGATTATTGGTAGCAAATTTCATCTAAATCCATCAAGCCGTTCCCGAGATATGCTCAGCATATGGTCTTGAGAAGAAGAATAATAAGAATAATAAAATAACTAGAGATTGTAACTGGGATACCAGTTACGTATGATTCCCCACCATCCATAAATAATTTATGGCATATATCTGGTGAAAAGACCCTAGCAGGGTTAGCGCTGGGTTGTAAAAGTCTGTCGTCAAGGAAATCGCCAGTTGTAAAATTTTGTTGCCAATTTCATTACTGTGTCGCCAAAAAGGGTAAATCTTGTGATTTTCACGTCACATGCGTTTTTAATGTTGTGTATATATTGCCTTGATGAACAATTACATTTTAAAGGCAGTTGTGTATAAAGTACATTTGTACCGCGCCGACCTGGTAAACTAAAAAAATCATACCTTGATTGCTTTTTAAAATTTCTTTGAAAGTTAAAGTAGATTTGAATTAAAGTTTTCGGTTGAGAAAAATCGTACATTGGAAGGCCTTCTCGGCATAGGAAGTGACGTTTTCAATGAATTTTATTGAATAAGAAAACTCGTAGAACCCCTCTCAGGCCTCTGATTTGGCGTCGCCGCGTGTTACAATGAATGAACACGTATGGGAGGGTTTGCGCTGGGCATCGCTTACTGCGATTTTTTTCTTTAACTTGCGACAAAACACGGCGCTTTGCGATTTTTCTGGCCACAAGTTTTCAAAGTTCACCGGTATCTTGGTCACCAGTAATTAACAGGTGATAACACATTGAAGCCAGTGACGGATTGGCGAGTGTCACTGAATAAACACAGTAATTAACGACTGATTAAGATCGTTGTCTTAGGTGCGAATGTAAGACCTTCTAATGATGGGCAGGTAGATCCAAGTAATATTGGAGCGTGTCGACACTGCCTGAGGATATACCCAGGTGCCCTCCCGATGTCGTCAGACAGTATAAACACCGATGGACTCGGAATTATTGTAAAATCCAAAATAAAATATAATAAAAGTTACCCTTTGTGATGTTTATTTAATATTTTTTCTAAAAAGTTTATTGATTAATAATCGTGATTCAATGCGCAATACACATCATAGGAGGCCATCTGTTTGTATTTTAATTACGCGACTTATATCGGTTATTCCTATATGTTTGAGGTTCATGATCATAACGATACATCTACTCAGTCAAAATAATAAAAGACGGACATTTTTATATGAAGCAAGTATGTTAACTCTGTGTATAGTGTGTTGAAATAGATCGACGCTGTATATATAGTCCGATTTAAAAGACCCCCTCTATTGAAAAAAACGTACTTTTCAACACGTTGAGGTACATATTAGTTTAGGTGTATTATACGGAATAAATCTCATATTGTTATTTCCAGCATCTAAAAGATTCAGATTGCTCTTTAGATTATTTATGTGTTTTGATGCAAAAGAAATAAAGTCGACTCCCGTTAATTCGAAATCGGTTGAATCGAAATTTCGCTTAAATCGAAATGATACAAATGGTCCCGTCAGATCGCTATGTATTTCTATGTAAATTTGTTAGTTAATTCGATATGCCGAATTTGAAGCGAATTTTGAGTCCAAATTACGAAATATTACGAAAATTCCCATGTTTAAATCGAAGTGAACTTTCAGTCCAAATTACGAAAATTCCAATGTTTAAATCGAATAAAAAAGACACAAAAATATTTTATCTTAAACTTGAACAATACCTGAAATAATTGTCCATCTCTTATTTGAAAAGTGTTAATAGTAACAGAGTGGCGGCTTACTCGGAAGATTCATTTCCGACTAAAACTACAAATTTTTGTACTCGACATACCGGTCATTAGGAAAGTGTCAGTCAGTAAAAGGAGACATTTCATGGTGTAAACTTAAAAAAGTGGGCAGTCTTCTACTTCCACAGTCAGTGATTAACAGAAAACCCCCAAGCCATTTGATCTATCAAGGCAAATTGTATACACCATTCATCTCATTGTGTAAGGTTTTAGTACAGGCGTGTGACGTGACAAGCTGTGGTTTTAAAAATCGCCAAGTTTTTAACGGTCACTAATCGGATTAACTCATAGGTGAAAGCATTGGCTTGTATAATTAAGGTGTCGTAACCAGCTTATGTCCATTCAGAATTGGTTTCCCCGGGTATTTAACTACGTATTATTTACACCCACCCACCCACCTTCAAGATAACGAAAATGAACGCGTCTTGATTATCTACACAGACAACAGATTATTGGTAGCAAATTTCATCTAAATCCATCAAGCCGTTCCCGAGATATGCTGCAGCATATGGTCTTGAGAAGAAGAATAATAAGAAAATAATAATAATAATAAGAAGAAGAAACAGAACGAAAACAATATGATTCCCCACCTTCGGTGGTGGGGAATCATAATAATAATAAGAAGAAGAAACAGAACGAAAACAATATGATTCCCCACCTTCGGTGGTGGGGAATCCATAATAACCAAACAAAAGGTGATATACTTCTCGATCTTTGGATATACTATTGAAAGTTTCAAAAATTTAAAAATTAAAGACAGATTTGTTAGTCAGCTTCATACATGTTCTGGATTTTTTTTCTCATATAAGTGAAGCGAATGGAAGTGAAATAATCTCTAATCAATAAAAATAATATAAATGATTAATGCAGTCAAATAAGAAAAAATTATATATTTTAATAATTTTAAAATTTCAAAATTAATTTTATTAGGCCAGTAAGTCGGTCCATCAGTATATCCATCCAAATTAATCTGATATGATTTAAGTCTAATTTAGTCAAATATATCTTTTCAAAATTACAGAAATAACATTTACCGGGTATCATAGAGACTTCATATTATTATTATTTAAGTAAAAATAATAATGGAATTCATAATAGTTATAATTAGAATACTACAGCGATCCTGCTGTGTAAATTAACATATGAATTTTCGAACAGTACTACCAAACAAACTATTGGTGTCGGGGCGGACGCCGTTCTACCTCTGAGACATCGAAGTAGTCGTCGCATGGGTAATACCAAACAAACTATTGGTCTCGGGGCTGACGCCGTTCTACCTCTGAGACATCGAAGTAGTCGTCGCTTGGGTAATACCAAACAAACTATTGGTCTCGGGCCGGACGCCGTTCTACCTCTGAGACATCGAAGTAGTCGTCGCTTGGGTAATACCAAACAAACTATTGGTCTCGGGGCGGACGCCGCTCTACCTCTGAGACATCGGAGCGGTAGTCCCTTGGGTACTACCAAACGAACTTTTGCTCACGGGGCGGACGCCGCTCTAACTCTTGAGACATCGAAGCGGTCGTCTCTTAGGTACTACCAAACAAACTATTGGTCTCGGGGCGGACGCTGCTCTAACTCTTGAGACATCGAAGCGGTCGTCTCTTAGGTACTACCAAACAAACTATTGGTCACGGGGCGGACGCTGCTCTAACTCTGAGACATCGAAGCGGTCGTCTCTTAGGTACTACCAAACAAACTATTGGTCACGGAGCGGACGCTGCTCTGACTCTTGAGACATCGAAGCGGTCGTCTCTTAGGTACTACCAAACAAACTATTGGTCACGGGGCGGACGCTGCTCTAACTCTGAGACATCGAAGCGGTCGTCTCTTAGGTAATACAAAACAAACTATTGGTCTCGGGGTGGACGCCGCTCTACCTCTGAGACATCGGAGCGGTAGTCCCTTGGGTACTACCAAACGAACTTTTGCTCACGGGGCGGACGCCGCTCTAACTCTTGAGACATCGAAGCGGTCGTCTCTTAGGTACTACCAAACAAACTATTGGTCACGGGGCGGACGCTGCTCTAACTCTGAGACATCGAAGCGGTCGTCTCTTAGGTACTACCAAACAAACTATTGGTCACGGGGCGGACGCTGCTCTAACTCTTGAGACATCGAAGCGGTCGTCTCTTAGGTACTACCAAACAAACTATTGGTCTCGGGGCGGACGCCGCTCTAACTCTTGAGACATCGAAGCGGTCGTCTCTTAGGTACTACCAAACAAACTATTGGTCACGGGGCGGACGCTGCTCTAACTCTGAGACATCGAAGCGGTCGTCTCTTAGGTAATACAAAACAAACTATTGGTCTCGGGGCGGACGCTGCTCTAACTCTGAGACATGGAAGCGGTCGTTTCTTTGGTACTACCAAACGAACTATTGGTCTCGGGGCGGACGCCGCTCTAACTCTTGAGACATCGAAGTGGTCGTCTCTTGGGTAATACCAAACAAACTATTGGTCTCGGGGCGGACGCTGCTCTAACTCTGAGACATCGAAGCGGTCGTTTCTTTGGTACTACCAAACGAACTATTGGTCTCGGGGCGGACGCCGCTCTAACTCTTGAGTCATCGAAGCAGTCGTCTCTTAGGTACTACCAAACAAACTATTGGTCTCGGGGCGGACGCTGCTCTAACTCTTGAGACATCGAAGCGGTCGTCTCTTAGGTACTACCAAACAAACTATTGGTCTCGCGGCGGACGCTGCTCTAACTCTGAGACATGGAAGCGGTCGTTTCTTTGGTACTACCAAACGAACTATTGGTCTCGGGGCGGACGCCGCTCTAACTCCGAGACATGGAAGCGGTAGTGTCTTGGGTACTACCAAACAAACTATTGGTCTCGGGTCTGGGGCCGCTCTAACTCTGAGACATCGAAATGGTCGTCTCTTTAATACTTCCAAACGAAAAATTGGTTTCGGGGCGGACGCCGCTTTACCTCTGAGACATCGAAGTGGTTCTCTCTTTAATACTATCAATCAAACTATTGGTCTCGGGGCGGTCGCCGCTTTACCTCTGAGACATCGAGTGGTTCTCTCTTTAATACTATCAATCAAACTATGGTCTCGGGGCGGTCGCCGCTTTACCTCTGAGACATCGAAGTGGTTCTCTCTTTAATACTATCAATCGAAACTATTGGTCTCGGGGCGGACGCCGCTCTACCTCTGAGACATCGAAGTGGTTCTCTCTTTAATACTATCAATCAAACTATTGGTCTCGGGGCGGTCGCCGCTTTACCTCTGAGACATCGAAGTGGTTCTCTCTTTAATACTATCATCGAACTATTGGTCTCGGGGCGGTCGCCGCTTTACCTCTGAGACATCGAAGTGGTTCTCTCTTTAATACTATCAATCGAACTATTGGTCTCGGGGCGGTCGCCGCTTTACCTCTGAGACATCGAAGTGGTTCTCTCTTTAATACTATCAATCGAACTATTGGTCTCGGGGCGGACGCCGCTCTACCTCTGAGACATCGAAGTGGTTCTCTCTTTAATACTACCAATCGAACTATTGGTCTCGGGGCGGTCGCCGCTTTACCTCTGAGACATCGGAGTGGTTCTCTCTTTAATACTACCAATCAAACTATTGGTCTCGGGGCGGTCGCCGCTTTACCTCTGAGACATCGGAGTGGTTCTCTCTTTAATACTATCAATCAAACTATTGGTCTCGGGGCGGTCGCCGCTCTACCTCTGAGACATCGAAGTGGTTCTCTCTTTAATACTATCAATCAACTATTGGTCTCGGGGCGGTCGCCGCTCTACCTCTGAGACATCGAAGTGGTTCTCTCTTTAATACTATCAATCCAACTATTGGTCTCGGGGCGGTCGCCGCTCTACCTCTGAGACATCGAAGTGGTTCTCTCTTTAATACTTCCAATCAAACTATTGGTCTCGGGGCGGTCGCCGCTCTACCTCTTAAACATCGAAATGTGATGTCAAAATTCTTCAAGGGATTGAAAAAATATCGAAAGGACCAAAAGATATTTGACCAAATTTAGCTAAGGCAATACTTTACATGAGGAATATACCTTACTTTTAAGGTTTTGTGGATTTTAAGATTTTAACTAGGTTTAAATTTAATCATAACATATATTACAATATGTCATATACCATTTTTGAATGTGTTTTATTATTACATTTTTTAAAATGGTATATGACAGGAGTATACGTCTAAATATGACACAGAATTTGAAGAATCCATCGTATCTCTTTTCAAGACCAATAGGATAGATGATATTTACATATTCTTCAAATTTAGGATCATCAAATAACAAAACAAAACAAAAACTAAAGACCTGTCGAAAGTTAAACACTTATCTTATGAATAGGAGTCCGGGCTCGGCTTCAAAAATGGCTGAGATATGAATAGCCACTGCACGAAAAGTTACTGAAATATAGATAGCAACTGCTGTCGAAATATGACTAATGAGGGGCCGAGATTAACAACTGATTCGGGGCTAATTTGTTGGCTTAGTGTTTAACTTTCGACAGGTCTGAACTGCAGTACATTGCATAAATGAGTTATTTCGGAAGCTAATTGAAACAAATACAACTGTGATTCTCATCCTTCCATTGCTGTTGATGCAACAATATTTATTAAAATACAGACCGGTCAAAAGTTAAACACTGAGCTAACAAAAAGAAGTTGAAAGGCTTAGTTGGGAAAACTCATTTTACGCCATGTACGCAATTCCGTGTTTACACGTAAATCCATGGTTCTTGAGGTCTTAATATACAGGTGGTCTTAATATAAAGTTGTGTGTAATGACCGATACAGACCGGTTGAAAGTTGAATACTGAGCTAACAAAAAGAAGTCAAAGCTCGGCTACCTTGTTATCGCAAAGCTACCCAGAGATAGATACCAGCTGACAAAAATCTGTTGAAATATAGCTAACGAGTTCCGGGGTGAGCTGCAAATATGCCTCTTAATCGTTAGCTTAGTTTCAAACTTTCGACAGGTCTCTACTATATATATATTTAAATATATTATATAGAAACACCAAAGAATAAATGCATAGAACTATTTATTAAAGAAATTTTATATACACTTCAATCCGTAAATAACTATAAAAAATATATTACAATCAACGTCAATGTCAATTTCAAATAAATAGAGTTTAAATATTAAAGCTTTGGCATTATTTGAACGTTATATCTTAACTAAATTATTTAAAAAATGTATGCAACAAAGTTGTTTTTCTTGATAAAAGAAATATTTCAACTCAAAACCGTTCCACTTAATTAAAACATTAATTTTGTGAAGATTGCTGTAATGGTATACCCAGTTTTAAACAGTTTTAAACTTTTTTTTTATTTTGGGGAAAAGTATTAAAATTTGGGGAAAATATATTTTTTCAAAATGAAAAGAAATATTTCAGCTCAAAAACGCTCGACTTTAGCAAAATCATTGTAATTTTGTGAAGCTTGCTGTAATGATATAGCCAGTTTTAAACATGTGTAACATAGAAAACGTATAGGTTTAATATGCTTATTAAAATTCTATATTTTAAGACCCATGTGACCCAGTAAATTTGATTTTCCTTTCCCTTGCTTGAACTAGAAAAGGCTTGATTTTCTGAAAATGTGATTATTTAAATCCTTGTCCTGATTTGGTCTATGTATATAAAGTCGAATTGTGGCGATACGTAGTCACTGTCAAAAGCAAACTTTAAACAACCTGTAGACATTGTAATTGACATAATTCAAGATGGATATCAAGGTAAGGTTTGATCTGGGTTATGCACTTGCACAAGCATTTTTAAATTTATCTATTTATTTATTTATTTATTTATTTTTTTGTTTGTTTTTTGGTTTTTTTTATTATTTTTAGTCGAAAAAGAAATAAAATCCACTTCTTTTTTTATTTTTTTATTTTTTTTAACATGATAGAAATACTGAATCAAATTAAAAAAAAAAAAATCGGTCCATATCAAGGAAATAAGACTTACTACCCTTACAAGTGGTACCACTGCGGTAGCTCAGTGCTTGCTCTGTAAGTGGGAGGTAGTGGGTTCGAACACCTACCGGGTCTGACCCAAGACATGAAAGTGGGTAGTGACTGTTCTTTTGCCAAACACTCAGCATTACGGAATGAAAATCACAGTTCTTTCGGAATTAACGAGGTCCCGTGTCATGGTTGTCGTAGCACGATGAAGAACCCTGCTGTAAATTACTACTAGTGCAACGCACAGTCAAAATTTTGCACTTTCGCCTATAGCGAGCGACCTCTCGGTATAAGTGAAATATTCTTTACTGGGACGTTAAACATTACTCAACTCTTTCAAGTGGTAATAAAAAATTATGCTTAAGCTTTTCTGACTTGCATCTTAAAGGGTGTATAGGAAATGACTCCAAGGGAAATTTCATGTATTTTAAAATTGAAACATTAAAACTAATGGTCAGATTTACCTATAGATGTTAGAATAATGTTAAGTTTTAACATTCATGTCAATAAAATTATAAAATTATCTTCGGTGATGAAAAAGTATTTGATTTACTTTTTGTTATTTTATATTGATTGCAGGCGTGCCCTTGAACAAAACCGGTATTAAATGTAGGTATTTTACTGTACGTTTACCAATTCGTTGTGTTTGTCCAGACTTGCTTTGATGAAGAATTTGAGTTAAAAGTATAAATTGAATTATGTAACGGTTCAAACGAGATAAAATTGAAATGTCCGTATGCAGGTAAAAGTAAAATCCAAGGGTAATCTAACGTAAATAAAACACGCTCGTGAAGCGCAAGAGTTTGAACTTGAGCATTTTCTAACTCTTTCCCTAAGTTCAAACTTAGAAAAAACCTGCCCCCGATCTATAAGCAGACGATAAAAATACGTGCGGGTCAGACCTCACTGAATCCGTAGACATCCTTTACGTTTTCTGGTCCCGGTTTCACAATCATTCCTTAGGGGTATATTCTCCAATTTCAAAGATTCTGACCCCTTCGAATATCTACACTTGAAAAGTAAATGGTGCACATTCAAAAGCTTCCAATAGTGCATGTAGAAGTGATCTTGCTCGAACGCCGTTAAAAGCAAAAACACAAGTTAAATATTTACTACACTTAGGTAATATTGAAAATTACAGCAAAAAATATTTTAGTTTCACAATTTTGGTCCAAGAACTACTGATGAAGAATTGTATTCCGAAACGGCCGTCTAGTGCTGTACTGCGCATTACATTGGCGCAAATCCATATGACTTTTGCGCAAAAATATTACAATTGCGCAAAGACTTATATTACGATTGCGAAAAACGCAACTGCCGTTTTAAATAAACGCCCAAAACGTAATTGCCATGTTAAAACACTACACTTTCCGTTAGCCAGATATTACATGTTGTCCTTCACTCATCACGGGGAGGTGAAAGTGAGATTTCGAGAAGGATATAATTATTGCAAAGACAGATTCCAAAGATATCATTTTACAAGTCAACACTGGCTAAAAATGTCATTTTTTGTGGAAAAGTATCGCTTTACAATTCGACTCTGGCTGAATATTTATATGCAATTGTTCTAACATACTCTGACCGACTAATATTGTCTCTTGTGTACAATTCATACTGTCCAATTTTTCATTTTCATTTCGTCTGACTATGGCATGTGACACTAGGGTAGATAATTTTATCGTGATATACCGTGAACTTAAACTGTAGGAAAGCCCAGGTCACAATTCCGACATAGAATAAATTTGTTAACTTTATTTGAGTTTTAATTCAATTAGTTCAATTTGAGCTAAATTCCCTGTTTTTATATATGTGCCCATGTAAGATCCTCTATATATTATATCAACCTGCTAATATTATGACTCAACAGTAACCGGGTATTAAACAAATAATGGAACATAAGTGTCAAACAGCTTTTATAGATCACTTGACTCAGATAACTAGAACAATGTTAATATGTTATTTATCTAGATTTTAATACATATTTTCGACTTCTTCCACGAAACTATCCGACAGATTTCAATGAAACTTAGTCAGAAGTAAATATTGGTAAATTCAGATTTGGTATTGATGTAACGATCATTTTGATATATTGATGAAGGTCATAGGTTCAAAGGTCAAAGTCACAGACACGAAAGAATATTAAAATTGATAATTATCTGGAAAACTATAAACTTTTTGTATAGCGTGTAAAGTAAAATATTGTAGATATTGAAACAAGAATAATTTTATTATATATGAAAAGAGCTTTAATGTCATTGGTTTAGAGGTCAAGGCCATAGAGACAAAAGAATACTTAAATTTGCGAACATATAAACCTTTTTGTATAGGAATTGATTTTAGAATATTGTAGCTATAAATACAATATTTATTTTGATATATAGACCAAGGTCATGAGTTGAAAGGTTAAGGTCATAGGTGCAATTATCTTAAAAACTATGAACTTTTTGTACAGGCATGTATATTAAAATATTGTAGCTACATGTATTGATACAAAATCATTTTTGGTATATAAATGAAGGTCAAGGGTTCAAAAGGTCGTAGGTGTGAAATAATACAGCAATAATTTTGATATATAGGTAAAGGTCATGAGATCAAAGGTCAAGGTCATAGATGCACAATCATACTGAAATGTTTAATTACCTAGAAAATTGTAAAGTTTTTATATAAGCCTGTATATTGGAATATTGATACAAGGTTAATTTTGATACATAGATAAAAGTCATGAGATCAAAGGTCATTTTCATAGATGCACAATCATACTGAAATGTTTAATAAACTGGAAAATTGTAAACTTTTTGTATAAGCCTGTATATTGGAATATTGAAACAGCGGTCATTTTGATATGTAAATTAAGGTCTAGGGTTCAAGGATCAAAGTCGCAGATGCGAAACTTTTTGTATAGGCAAGAATATTGTAGCCATTGATAGAACGATCATTTTGACATATATGAAAGTCATTGATTCATAGGTCAAGGTCAAGGATGCGAAAGAATCCTGTAATGGTTAATTATCTGGAAAACTATAAACTTTTTGTATAGGCTTGAATATAAGATTATTGTAGCCATTAATAGAACGATCATTTTGGCATATATATTATGAAAGTAGTCAGTTCAAAGGTCAATAGCACAGATGTATTCTTTTGCAAAAGAATACTAAAATCGTTAATTATCTGAAAAACTATAGACTTTTTGTATAGACATGTATATTAAAATATGGTACATATTGATACAGTGATCAATTTGATGTATAGATTTAGGTAAAGCAGCATTTTAAGGTCAAGGTCACAGGTGCACAAGACTGCCGATATGGTTGATTATCTTGAAAATCATGATTACAATTTGATATTGGGGTTTCTAGTTTTGTTTTATTAAAATATTTCAGCTAGCATTATTTATCAGATGAGCGTATCAAACCTAATATGTCTCATGTTATAAATATATCAAAATTCATACATATATCATCATCATCATTATCATTAAAACATGCATCATTATTGTTATTATTATTAATTTTATTATTATTATTATTATTATTATTATTATTATTATTATTATTATATATTATTATTATAATTTATTATTATTTATACATGCATCATTATTATTATTATTATTATAGTTTATTATTATTTATACATGTATCATTATTATTATAGTTTATTATTATTTATACATGTATCATTATTATTATAGTTTATTATTATTTATACATACATCATTATTATTATTATAATTTATTATTATTTATACATGCATCATCATTATTATTATTATAGTTTATTATTATTTATACATGCATCATTATTATTATAGTTTATTATTATTTATACATGTATCATTATTATTATAGTTTATTATTATTTATACATACATCATTATTATTATTATAATTTATTATTATTTATACATGCATCATCATTATTATTATTATAGTTTATTTATTATTATACATGCATCATTATTATTATAGTTTATTATTATTTATACATGCATCATTATTATTATTATTATAGTTTATTATTATTTATACATTCATTATTATTATTATTATTATTATTATTATTATTATTATATTATAGATAATTGCTGATCCCATCCATGGAATGATGAAATTTGAGTCCGACTTAGTGAAAATCATAAATCATCCGTATTTTCAGAGACTCCGACATATAAAACAACTGCAGGGAGTTGAACACGTGTATCCAGGCGGCGTCCATACACGGTTTAGTCATAGTCTGGGGTAATTCTTCATTAGTAGAAATCGATGTATCGTAATATTAAGTTTTGGCAGTTCTGGACCAAACTGTTTCGCTTGATTAGTTAAATAAATTATTTTGTCAAAACTTCAATTTTTCATAATTTTGAATATGAGTTAAAATTAATGTAGAAAATATGGAAAATGACCAAGATTTCATACATTGTTACAAAATTATTTATTTGGTTATGATTTGTTGATTTTTATTGACAGTTATCGATTCTGTGTTATCGTTGTTTTAACTAATAGACTTATCAAGCTTCGAAGAACTGGGCCCTGCTTAGAATTTGCGAAAGGCGAATTAGTTTAGTACTACAACATACTGGTTTTCATTTCTTATCTGTTGGTTTTGTTAGTTAATTGAACAACGCCAGTCACCCCGATACTTATTTTACCCCCGCCTTTTTTGACGTTATTTTATCCATTTGGTGCATTCAGTCCACCTTCTTTGACGTCACAATAAACAATCTAACCGATAATCAGCCTTGACGAGAGTTTGACAGCTGAAAAGTTAACATTATTCTTGTGATTAAGTTAGTGTTAGAAAATACTAACGCTTGTAATTTTAAGCAGAGACATGTCTCTTTTTAAGTAAATATGTTTTATTATTTCTATTAAAAAAAATCAATATTTTATTATCGGTTGATTAAGTACCTCTTATTTTAAGAAATACGGCAATATTTAGAAAGTTATTTAATGAATAATATATTTTTATATCACTGAACTTTTTTTCTGTTTGAATTTAAAAACATGATTTAATAGTTTGCAAATGTATCTTTGTCTTTGTCATTGTTTTAGTGCAGTGAATGGTGTACTTGTTCATTGCAGTTTTTTGTAAATTATGGTTAAAAATGAAAACTACATACAACGTAACATGATAAGTTTAACAAAAAATTGAGCACCTGAGAATATTTGCAAAAATATTCAAAATATAAGTTTAAGGTCTTAAAAGAGATGTGAAATTTGAAGACTATTGAATTTATTTCAATAAAGGTATCTCAGTTTGAATCACACCACCTAGTCAAAATGTTTTTTCCTCACTGAAAATGAAATCCCTTAAACCTTCCACCATTGATTATGTGTTTGAAATAAGTGTTACCCTTGATGCTGGTTAATATCTAAATTACCCTTGATGCTGGTTAATATCTAAATTAAATTAAGCGGATAGGCCATTGTTGTTTACCTATACAGTTATAAAATTCAAATTTGTATTCTCGTGTATTCCAGGGTGTGCTTTTTAGCAGGGAAAGTGCTTGACAAACTGAAAAATGAACCTGAAATATCCATATCCGAATTTGAATTTTACAGAAAATGTGTCACTATCTCAGCCCTTTGTCATGATATTGGTAAGTATGGGTATCAAAATCATTCCTTAACTAAGATTATCTCTAACTTAAATCTTAGAAACAACATTTGAAATGTATGGCAAACGTGATGACTTCAATTTTTCTATTGTCAGCTTTCTCTTTCTATACAGCAATATACATGCTTCTTTTGCTTATGGTGTATTTATTTACCAGTTAATACGCTATGGTACAGCCGGAACTTTATACAACGAAGCAACAAACTAAGGACTCAATATTTTTAACATTTGTATATGTGAAAAATTATTCTTAATTCTAAAAAATGCAACAATTTGTTCAATTTAATTGGAGGAAATAAGTTTATAAAAAGTATAGTGTCTGTCTACAAGGACCGTTGAAAGTTTAACACAGAGCTAACGAAAAAGTAGTCGAATCTCGACTACCATGTGACAGAAATATGGCTAGATAGTGACCGAAAAACTGTCGAGTTAAAATTCAATTTATTTTATACAGTTATACTATAAATAATGCTTTAATGATAGTTATAATGACTATGCACTGAAACTTAAATAGTAGCTGTTGTATTATTGGATAATCTTTTTATATTCTTTCATTAATGGTCAAAGGGAGGTAATTAAAACCTATTGTAACACTGGACTTGATTTATCTACCTTTGTGTCATAGATGCTTTAAGTTCAATTTGTCATACACAATTATTGTACTTGCATTTGAGCCATTAATAATAATAATAATATTATTATTATTATTATTAGTATTATTACTGTTATTATTATTATTACTATCATAGCTAACAAGTGCCGAGATGATGATGGTGATTATTATTATTATTATTTTTATTATTATTTAAGCTAAGCAGGGCCGAAATGATTATTATTATTATTATTATTGTTATTATTATTATTATTATTATTACAGCTAACGAGGAGCCGAGATGGACTGCCTATTCGACGCTTGTTCGTTAGCTTAGTATTAAACTTTCTTATAATACTATTTACATTTAAACAGGTCATGGACCTTTTTCTCACCTGTATGAGAATATAAGTAAAGAAATTGACGACAATCCATGTGAGGTAATGAATTCTTTATATGCATGTTTACTATAGATAGACACCATACATAATTTTCCCAGGACGCTTACTACGTTGTATTAAGTCCCAGTTTTACAATCATTCCCAAACTAAGATTTCCCTTTACTTATAATGAAAATCTTTTGGAATTACTTCCTCTGCTGATTCCCACTTTAGTTGCCTTTAAAGTCTACACAACACATTGATCTGTCTTTGTATTATGAAAAGACCAACCATTATGTTTTGTAGTCTGCCAACTTAGGATTGGTAGGTGATATGATTTTATTAACATGAATATCAAATCAAAAACAAACATACTAATCCATGTCCGAATCACAGTCAATACGTGAACTTCCACCAAGTAAGCGAGGCCGGATGCTCCACAAGAGTAAGCACATGCTGTTAAGCTGGCTACACCGACCACGTGTGTAATCAAAATTTAGTGAAAAGAACATAGAACTATGGAACGTCGAATATATCCATGACAAACATGGACACAGAGACATTAAACTTATCAACAACACTGTGATGACGGTCATAAAAATCAGTAATTTGTAAAATTAAGATTCTATATTTAAGATAAATAGGGTATATAGTCCCTCCAAAAAGTTTGTGAACACTAAAATCACCACGGTCTGCAACAAGGCGATGAGACGCTGGTAACTTTTCCAGGTTCTCTGGAACAACAAGTAACTTTGATCAAAAATAGTTTGTCGTCGTATAGCTCTATTTAGTCAAGCAGAAAAGGAATTATAACCCAAACTACCTCTGTCATTGTTTGTCTACGTCCGGTTTTCAGTTTTGTAAGCATATAAACGTTAAAATTGTTTTTGGTAGTTATACTAAATACAGGTCGAGCTCGATTTTTAACACAATCTTAATTGCAATTTCCAAGATAAATAAATAAATAAAATATAGATCAATTGTTTTTCTGCGTTTATGGCTTAATTATTTGCCCTTAAACACCGACTGACGGATCACAACGACTTTAATACCCTAAGTTCCAATCCAATTCGGAACAGAGTCTATTGCGAGAAGGTTTGTCTGTTCGCTTGCCTATCAAGTTGTTAGTTCTTTCTCTGGGTACTCTGGTTTCCCCATCATCCCAGAACTGACTACTTTAATATTAGTGACAAAGGTCCTTACTGGGATGTAATACTTCCTACTACTCGTTATTTACTTTTTTATAAGATTAATTTCGTTATTTATCCTGAAGTAAAACGTGGTGTTACAGATAATATATCCTATATTTGATATAATTTTAAGAATAGAATTTTTCAGCTATTCAACATGAAGGCGATGATATATTGCTATGTTACAACACAAAGTCGATAACATGTTGCTATTGTACAATACCAAGTCGATTATATGTTGCTATGTTACAGCATCAAGTTGATAATATGTCGCTATGTTACAACACCAAGTGATAATACGTTGCTATTTTACAACATCAAGTCTATAATATGTTGCTTTTTTACAACACCAAGTCGATAATATGTCGATATTTCACAACACCAAGTCGATAATATGTCGCGATGTTACAACACCAAGTCGATAATATGTTGCTTTTTTACAATACCAAGTCGATTATATGTGTCTAGATTGCAACACCAAGTTAATAATATATCGCTATGTTACAACACCAAGTCGATAAAAGTTGCTATATTACAACATTAAGTCAATAATATGTTGCTATGTTACAATAATAAGTCGATTATATGTTTCTATTTTACAACATCAAGTCGATAATATGTTGCTATGTTACGACACCAAGTCGATTATATGTTTCTATTTTACAACATCAAGTCGATAATATGTTGCTATGTTACAACATCAAGTTGATAATATGTTGCTATGCTACAACACCAAGTTGATAATATGTTGCTATGTTACAGTACCAAGTTGATATTATGTTGCTAGGTTACAACACCAAGTTGATAATATGTTGCTATGTTACAACACCAAGTTGATATGTTTTTAGGTTACAACACCAAGTTGATAATATGTTGCTATGTTACAACACCAAGTTGATAATTTGTTGCTATGTTACAACACCAAGTCGATAATATGTTGCTATGTTACAACACCAGGTTGATGATATGTTGCTATGTTTCAACTCCAAGTTGATAATATGTTGCTATGTTACAACACCAAGTTGATAATATGTTTCTAGGTTACAACACCAGGTTGATAATACGTTGTTATGTTACAACACCAAGTTGATAATATGTTTCTAGGTTACAACACCAAGTTGATAATATGTTGCTATTTTACAGCACGAAGCTCGCGGAATGGAAATAACAAGAAAAATAATTGATGACTTGGGGCTCTTTGATGCAGAGAAAAGGGAATCAGCCAAAACAATTATAGGAAATATGATTAAGGTGAGATTGTTCAAAACAAACATATATGTTTTCAGTATAAGTATGTGTATAGTCAAACAAAATTGATGTATACAAGTACATAGAAATAAACACTACTACTAATCTAACATCTGTATTGTGTATCTATCTACTGCAAATCCTACCTCATATTGGGTTGGTACTACTATTTGAATATTCCTAATAAAAGGTCAAGCGAACGAGTCAATGTTGTTTAACTATAATAATATAGGTCGATCACGATGTGTAGTCCGTCAGTGATATTTTGACCCTTTAAATGTTGAAATGAGAAAATTAAAAGGACCAAAATAATTTTTGTCAAATCTGCCAAAAGCAGTAATTTGAGCCAACGATTTCTGTTTTGAGGAATTTTAAAAAAAATTTAATTAATTAAAAACAAATTAACAAACAGATAATTTTTATGAACAATGTTTATCTGACAATACTACCAATGAATTGCCTGATGATTTAATGTCCTCAATATTCTAGTTTCTAGTTGAACAAATGATTCCCTTTTCACGTTAGGATTCAACCTCAACCTTAAGAAGTCACAGTGATGGAAACAGAGATGGAGATTCGTTCCTTTCCTTTATTTTTCTGTATATACGTGTGTGTGTGTGTGTGTGTGTGTGTGTGTGTGTGTGTGTGTGTGTGTGTCACTTGCTCTGCAGATTTTAGGCAGGATTTTATACCCAATTCAAAACATTTCTGATGGAAATCATCCAAAACCACTGTCTCGTTCTTTCGCATCAAAGAAACAATTGAACACCATGTTTTCAATTTCTTTGTCCGGCACCGAGTCGTCTATATTTAACAAAGATGTTTACTTTGATAAAACATTGCTGAGAGTTTTTTTATCTTTTGTGAAACTTAACTTTTTTAGTTAACTTAAGGACAATTGAAGAAGGGGTTGAAGGGTCAAAAGTAAGTCACAAATATTTGAAAAAAACGTGCTTGCTTTGGTAAAACATTCCTGAGAGTTTTGTATCTTTCGTTATGAAGACATAATAAAAACTACACTTGTTTGATTTAATTCCAGAAAAAGTGGAAGAACGGGTTTAAGGGTTAATAAAAAGTCACATATATTTAAACAATATGCTTGCTTTGGTAAAACATTGATTACAGCTTTCTCTCTTTTGCTATAAAGAACTAAAAACTTGTTTCAGTTAACTCTAGGAATATTTGAAGAAGAGGTTTTAAGGTTAAAAGTTATGCAGTCATAATAATAACTAATCTTGTTTGAGTTAATTCCAGGAAAAGTTAAAGAATGGGTTTAAGGGTTAAAAGTTATGCTGTCATAAGAATAACTAAACTTGTTTGAGTTAATTCTAGGAAAAGTTGAAGAATGGGTTTAAAGGTTAAAGGTTATGCTGTCATAAGAATAACTAAACTTGTTTGAGTTAATTTTAGGAAAGGTTAAAGAAGGGGTTTTAGGGTTAAAGGTTATGCAGTCATAAGAATAACTAAACTTGTTTGAGTCAATTCTAGGAAAAGTTGAAGAATGGGTTTTAGGGTTAAAGGTTATGCAGTCATAATAATAACTAAACTTGTTTGAGTTAATTCCAGGAAAAGTTAAAGAAGGGGTTTAAGGGTTAAAGGTTATGCAGTCATAATAATAACTAAACTTGTTTGAGTTAATTCCAGGAAAAGTTGAAGAATGGGTTTTAGGGTTAAAAGTTATGCAGTCATAATAATAACTAAACGTGTTTGAGTTAATTCTAGGAAAAGTTGAAGAATGGGTTTTAGGGTTAAAGGTTATGCTGTCATAATAATAACTAAACTTGTTTGAGTTAATTCCAGGAAAAGTTGAAGAATGGGTTTTAGGGTTAAAGGTTATGCTGTCATAATAATAACTAAACTTGTTTGAGTTAATTCCAGGAAAAGTTAAAGAAGGGGTTTAAGGGTTAAAGGTTATGCTGTCATAATAATAACTAAACTTGTTTGAGTTAATTCTAGGAAAAGTTAAAGAAGGGGTTTAAGGG
The DNA here is from genome assembly GCA_021292105.1 of Anadara kagoshimensis. Taxonomy (NCBI): domain Eukaryota; kingdom Metazoa; phylum Mollusca; class Bivalvia; order Arcoida; family Arcidae; genus Anadara; species Anadara kagoshimensis. The sequence continues at coordinate 14,506,593 of CM037867.1, read as the reverse complement.
TTAAAGGTTATGCTGTCATAATAATAACTAAACTTGTTTGAGTTAATTCCAGAAAAAGTTGAGGAAGGAGGCTAAATGTTTAATCCCGGTCATCTATGTTTGAAAAATGTGCTTCCTTTCATAAAGCATTGATTAGACCTTTGTGTGAATACATAATGAAAACAAATGGTTTTAAATCAATTTCCAGGGGAAACTGGTGGAAGACATGACAGAAGATGAGAGAAAGAAGGCATATTTATATCAGGTAACAAAAGTTATGAATGCGACCTTAAGTTCGGTAGCGTCAATGGATCAGAACCACATTTTTACCATTTGGACACACAGACACTGTGTCTTGGCACTACATTTGGCATGTGAAACGATGTCTCATGTTGGTATACATTTGTGTCAAGATTGATAAAAATCCATTCATAGATATGTAGGATATAAAGCGGACACGACATATTGCATGGACTGCCAGGCAGACGGACGGACAGACGATTTATGTTTACTTCCCTGAACTTTGTTTGCAGGTGGGACATAATATTAACTAAACATCAATCTCACTGTCAGAGTCACTGTGTTTCTGCCGGTGACTTCTGTTTTAAAATCTATAAAAATCCAATAAAATCAGATAATGTTTGATAGTATATATTTACCTTACTCTAGACGTACTCGTAACTTAAATTCGCTATGCACGTCCGCGATTGCCATGAAATATTTCTGAAGAAAAGAATCTGTTGCCACTATTGGGATTTTACATATCGAAAATGGCGCTGTTTACATTTGAAGTGATAATCTTGGTAACATATTGCGCCACATGCGCAGTAGGATTCGTCCTGCAACTATTTTTCTAACCGGTAAAATTTTCATAGCGAAAACGTTTTGTTCTGTGCAAAGTTATTTCCTGGTTATCGCGGATGCGCATAGAAAAAAGTTTAGGCCTGTTGAAAGTTTAAAACTAAAGTTTCGACTGCCGAGTAGCGGCGATATTGTTAACTAGTTACCAGATAGATAGTAGCTAGCGAAAAGTTGTCGAGATATAGCTAACGAGGGGTCAAGCTTAATGTTAAACAGTTCTACAGTATAAATCACTGTCAGAACACAGTAGCTATGATAGTAGTAGTTAATATAATACGAAGAGGATACCTAGAGAACGTTAGTATGGACAGGAGATGAAAATCATCTCAGAAAATCCCCAGGTCCCAAGTGAGGTTCGAACCCACAACCTTTGACTTCGAAAGCCTGTGACAGTACCACTCGGCTATGTCTACCTATCTACAAAACTAAGCGGTAAAACACTGGTAACTGGTTGTTGGAACTATATCCAGGTTACTTATTGCACCGTTACATTGAATAATTGTCTGTTATTTACTTAATATTATAGGGTTATTGGACTGAAATTGTGTTGACGCGACATTTGCACGAGCTTGCGAGTGCAAATTTCGAGTCAACGAGGGACAATATTTTACAATATCAGTTCAATAACCCTTTTATTATATAGCAAAATAATTTCGTTTACTTCCCACTAGTATTTCATCTCAAAATACAACTTTGTCTTACAATACATAAATATTGCACTAGTTCTTGTATACCGTATACAAGAACTAGTGCAATATTTATGTATTGTAAGACAAAGTTGTATTTTGAGATGAAATACTAGTGGGAAGTAAACGAAATTATTTTGCTATATAATAAAAGGGTTATTGAACTGATATTGTAAAATATTGTCCCTCGTTGACTCGAAATTTGCACTCGCAAGCTCGTGCAAATGTCGCGTCAACACAATTTCAGTCCAATAACCCTATAATATTAAGTAAATAACAGACAATTATTCAATGTAACGGTGCAATAAGTAACCTGGATATAGTTCCAACAACCAGTTACCAGTGTTTTACCGCTTAGTTTTGTAGATAGGTAGACATAGCCGAGTGGTACTGTCACAGGCTTTCGAAGTCAAAGGTTGTGGGTTCGAACCTCACTTGGGACCTGGGGATTTTCTGAGATGATTTTCATCTCCTGTCCATACTAACGTTCTCTAGGTATCCTCTTCGTATTATATTAACTACTACTATCATAGCTACTGTGTTCTGACAGTGATTTATACTGTAGAACTGTTTAACATTAAGCTTGACCCCTCGTTAGCTATATCTCGACAACTTTTCGCTAGCTACTATCTATCTGGTAACTAGTTAACAATATCGCCGCTACTCGGCAGTCGAAACTTTAGTTTTAAACTTTCAACAGGCCTAAACTTTTTTCTATGCGCATCCGCGATAACCAGGAAATAACTTTGCACAGAACAAAACGTTTTCGCTATGAAAATTTTACCGGTTAGAAAAATAGTTGCAGGACGAATCCTACTGCGCATGTGGCGCAATATGTTACCAAGATTATCACTTCAAATGTAAACAGCGCCATTTTCGATATGTAAAATCCCAATAGTGGCAACAGATTCTTTTCTTCAGAAATATTTCATGGCAATCGCGGACGTGCATAGCGAATTTAAGTTACGAGTACGTCTAGAGTAAGGTAAATATATACTATCAAACATTATCTGATTTTATTGGATTTTTATAGATTTTAAAACAGAAGTCACCGGCAGAAACACAGTGACTCTGACAGTGAGATTGATGTTTAGTTAATATTATGTCCCACCTGCAAACAAAGTTCAGGGAAGTAAACATAAATCGTCTGTCCGTCCGTCTGCCTGGCAGTCCATGCAATATGTCGTGTCCGCTTTATATCCTACATATCTATGAATGGATTTTTATCAATCTTGACACAAATGTATACCAACATGAGACATCGTTTCACATGCCAAATGTAGTGCCAAGACACAGTGTCTGTGTGTCCAAATGGTAAAAATGTGGTTCTGATCCATTGACGCTACCGAACTTAAGGTCGCATTCATAACTTTTGTTACCTGATATAAATATGCCTTCTTTCTCTCATCTTCTGTCATGTCTTCCACCAGTTTCCCCTGGAAATTGATTTAAAACCATTTGTTTTCATTATGTATTCACACAAAGGTCTAATCAATGCTTTATGAAAGGAAGCACATTTTTCAAACATAGATGACCGGGATTAAACATTTAGCCTCCTTCCTCAACTTTTTCTGGAATTAACTCAAACAAGTTTAGTTATTATTATGACAGCATAACCTTTAACCCTTAAACCCCTTCTTTAACTTTTCCTAGAATTAACTCAAACAAGTTTAGTTATTATTATGACAGCATAACCTTTAACCCTTAAACCCCTTCTTTAACTTTTCCAGGAATTAACTCAAACAAGTTTAGTTATTATTATGACAGCATAACCTTTAACCCTAAAACCCATTCTTCAACTTTTCCTGGAATTAACTCAAACAAGTTTAGTTATTATTATGACAGCATAACCTTTAACCCTAAAACCCATTCTTCAACTTTTCCTAGAATTAACTCAAACACGTTTAGTTATTATTATGACTGCATAACTTTTAACCCTAAAACCCATTCTTCAACTTTTCCTGGAATTAACTCAAACAAGTTTAGTTATTATTATGACTGCATAACCTTTAACCCTTAAACCCCTTCTTTAACTTTTCCTGGAATTAACTCAAACAAGTTTAGTTATTATTATGACTGCATAACCTTTAACCCTAAAACCCATTCTTCAACTTTTCCTAGAATTGACTCAAACAAGTTTAGTTATTCTTATGACTGCATAACCTTTAACCCTAAAACCCCTTCTTTAACCTTTCCTAAAATTAACTCAAACAAGTTTAGTTATTCTTATGACAGCATAACCTTTAACCTTTAAACCCATTCTTCAACTTTTCCTAGAATTAACTCAAACAAGTTTAGTTATTCTTATGACAGCATAACTTTTAACCCTTAAACCCATTCTTTAACTTTTCCTGGAATTAACTCAAACAAGATTAGTTATTATTATGACTGCATAACTTTTAACCTTAAAACCTCTTCTTCAAATATTCCTAGAGTTAACTGAAACAAGTTTTTAGTTCTTTATAGCAAAAGAGAGAAAGCTGTAATCAATGTTTTACCAAAGCAAGCATATTGTTTAAATATATGTGACTTTTTATTAACCCTTAAACCCGTTCTTCCACTTTTTCTGGAATTAAATCAAACAAGTGTAGTTTTTATTATGTCTTCATAACGAAAGATACAAAACTCTCAGGAATGTTTTACCAAAGCAAGCACGTTTTTTTCAAATATTTGTGACTTACTTTTGACCCTTCAACCCCTTCTTCAATTGTCCTTAAGTTAACTAAAAAAGTTAAGTTTCACAAAAGATAAAAAAACTCTCAGCAATGTTTTATCAAAGTAAACATCTTTGTTAAATATAGACGACTCGGTGCCGGACAAAGAAATTGAAAATGGTGTTCAATTGTTTCTTTGATGCGAAAGAACGAGACAGTGGTTTTGGATGATTTCCATCAGAAATGTTTTGAATTGGGTATAAAATCCTGCCTAAAATCTGCAGAGCAAGTGACACACACACACACACACACACACACACACACACACACACACACACACGTATATACAGAAAAATAAAGGAAAGGAACGAATCTCCATCTCTGTTTCCATCACTGTGACTTCTTAAGGTTGAGGTTGAATCCTAACGTGAAAAGGGAATCATTTGTTCAACTAGAAACTAGAATATTGAGGACATTAAATCATCAGGCAATTCATTGGTAGTATTGTCAGATAAACATTGTTCATAAAAATTATCTGTTTGTTAATTTGTTTTTAATTAATTAAATTTTTTTAAAATTCCTCAAAACAGAAATCGTTGGCTCAAATTACTGCTTTTGGCAGATTTGACAAAAATTATTTTGGTCCTTTTAATTTTCTCATTTCAACATTTAAAGGGTCAAAATATCACTGACGGACTACACATCGTGATCGACCTATATTATTAGTTAAACAACATTGACTCGTTCGCTTGACCTTTTATTAGGAATATTCAAATAGTAGTACCAACCCAATATGAGGTAGGATTTGCAGTAGATAGATACACAATACAGATGTTAGATTAGTAGTAGTGTTTATTTCTATGTACTTGTATACATCAATTTTGTTTGACTATACACATACTTATACTGAAAACATATATGTTTGTTTTGAACAATCTCACCTTAATCATATTTCCTATAATTGTTTTGGCTGATTCCCTTTTCTCTGCATCAAAGAGCCCCAAGTCATCAATTATTTTTCTTGTTATTTCCATTCCGCGAGCTTCGTGCTGTAAAATAGCAACATATTATCAACTTGGTGTTGTAACCTAGAAACATATTATCAACTTGGTGTTGTAACATAACAACGTATTATCAACCTGGTGTTGTAACCTAGAAACATATTATCAACTTGGTGTTGTAACATAGCAACATATTATCAACTTGGAGTTGAAACATAGCAACATATCATCAACCTGGTGTTGTAACATAGCAACATATTATCGACTTGGTGTTGTAACATAGCAACAAATTATCAACTTGGTGTTGTAACATAGCAACATATTATCAACTTGGTGTTGTAACCTAAAAACATATCAACTTGGTGTTGTAACATAGCAACATATTATCAACTTGGTGTTGTAACCTAGCAACATAATATCAACTTGGTACTGTAACATAGCAACATATTATCAACTTGGTGTTGTAGCATAGCAACATATTATCAACTTGATGTTGTAACATAGCAACATATTATCGACTTGATGTTGTAAAATAGAAACATATAATCGACTTGGTGTCGTAACATAGCAACATATTATCGACTTGATGTTGTAAAATAGAAACATATAATCGACTTATTATTGTAACATAGCAACATATTATTGACTTAATGTTGTAATATAGCAACTTTTATCGACTTGGTGTTGTAACATAGCGATATATTATTAACTTGGTGTTGCAATCTAGACACATATAATCGACTTGGTATTGTAAAAAAGCAACATATTATCGACTTGGTGTTGTAACATCGCGACATATTATCGACTTGGTGTTGTGAAATATCGACATATTATCGACTTGGTGTTGTAAAAAAGCAACATATTATAGACTTGATGTTGTAAAATAGCAACGTATTATCACTTGGTGTTGTAACATAGCGACATATTATCAACTTGATGCTGTAACATAGCAACATATAATCGACTTGGTATTGTACAATAGCAACATGTTATCGACTTTGTGTTGTAACATAGCAATATATCATCGCCTTCATGTTGAATAGCTGAAAAATTCTATTCTTAAAATTATATCAAATATAGGATATATTATCTGTAACACCACGTTTTACTTCAGGATAAATAACGAAATTAATCTTATAAAAAAGTAAATAACGAGTAGTAGGAAGTATTACATCCCAGTAAGGACCTTTGTCACTAATATTAAAGTAGTCAGTTCTGGGATGATGGGGAAACCAGAGTACCCAGAGAAAGAACTAACAACTTGATAGGCAAGCGAACAGACAAACCTTCTCGCAATAGACTCTGTTCCGAATTGGATTGGAACTTAGGGTATTAAAGTCGTTGTGATCCGTCAGTCGGTGTTTAAGGGCAAATAATTAAGCCATAAACGCAGAAAAACAATTGATCTATATTTTATTTATTTATTTATCTTGGAAATTGCAATTAAGATTGTGTTAAAAATCGAGCTCGACCTGTATTTAGTATAACTACCAAAAACAATTTTAACGTTTATATGCTTACAAAACTGAAAACCGGACGTAGACAAACAATGACAGAGGTAGTTTGGGTTATAATTCCTTTTCTGCTTGACTAAATAGAGCTATACGACGACAAAACTATTTTTGATCAAAGTTACTTGTTGTTCCAGAGAACCTGGAAAAGTTACCAGCGTCTCATCGCCTTGTTGCAGACCGTGGTGATTTTAGTGTTCACAAACTTTTTGGAGGGACTATATACCCTATTTATCTTAAATATAGAATCTTAATTTTACAAATTACTGATTTTTATGACCGTCATCACAGTGTTGTTGATAAGTTTAATGTCTCTGTGTCCATGTTTGTCATGGATATATTCGACGTTCCATAGTTCTATGTTCTTTTCACTAAATTTTGATTACACACGTGGTCGGTGTAGCCAGCTTAACAGCATGTGCTTACTCTTGTGGAGCATCCGGCCTCGCTTACTTGGTGGAAGTTCACGTATTGACTGTGATTCGGACATGGATTAGTATGTTTGTTTTTGATTTGATATTCATGTTAATAAAATCATATCACCTACCAATCCTAAGTTGGCAGACTACAAAACATAATGGTTGGTCTTTTCATAATACAAAGACAGATCAATGTGTTGTGTAGACTTTAAAGGCAACTAAAGTGGGAATCAGCAGAGGAAGTAATTCCAAAAGATTTTCATTATAAGTAAAGGGAAATCTTAGTTTGGGAATGATTGTAAAACTGGGACTTAATACAACGTAGTAAGCGTCCTGGGAAAATTATGTATGGTGTCTATCTATAGTAAACATGCATATAAAGAATTCATTACCTCACATGGATTGTCGTCAATTTCTTTACTTATATTCTCATACAGGTGAGAAAAAGGTCCATGACCTGTTTAAATGTAAATAGTATTATAAGAAAGTTTAATACTAAGCTAACGAACAAGCGTCGAATAGGCAGTCCATCTCGGCTCCTCGTTAGCTGTAATAATAATAATAATATAATAACAATAATAATAATAATAATAATCATTTCGGCCCTGCTTAGCTTAAATAATAATAAAAATAATAATAATAATAATCACCATCATCATCTCGGCACTTGTTAGCTATGATAGTAATAATAATAATAACAGTAATAATACTAATAATAATAATAATAATAATATTATTATTATTATTAATGGCTCAAATGCAAGTACAATAATTGTGTATGACAAATTGAACTTAAAGCATCTATGACACAAAGGTAGATAAATCAAGTCCAGTGTTACAATAGGTTTTAATTACCTCCCTTTGACCATTAATGAAAGAATATAAAAAGATTATCCAATAATACAACAGCTACTATTTAAGTTTCAGTGCATAGTCATTATAACTATCATTAAAGCATTATTTATAGTATAACTGTATAAAATAAATTGAATTTTAACTCGACAGTTTTTCGGTCACTATCTAGCCATATTTCTGTCACATGGTAGTCGAGATTCGACTACTTTTTCGTTAGCTCTGTGTTAAACTTTCAACGGTCCTTGTAGACAGACACTATACTTTTTATAAACTTATTTCCTCCAATTAAATTGAACAAATTGTTGCATTTTTTAGAATTAAGAATAATTTTTCACATATACAAATGTTAAAAATATTGAGTCCTTAGTTTGTTGCTTCGTTGTATAAAGTTCCGGCTGTACCATAGCGTATTAACTGGTAAATAAATACACCATAAGCAAAAGAAGCATGTATATTGCTGTATAGAAAGAGAAAGCTGACAATAGAAAAATTGAAGTCATCACGTTTGCCATACATTTCAAATGTTGTTTCTAAGATTTAAGTTAGAGATAATCTTAGTTAAGGAATGATTTTGATACCCATACTTACCAATATCATGACAAAGGGCTGAGATAGTGACACATTTTCTGTAAAATTCAAATTCGGATATGGATATTTCAGGTTCATTTTTCAGTTTGTCAAGCACTTTCCCTGCTAAAAAGCACACCCTGGAATACACGAGAATACAAATTTGAATTTTATAACTGTATAGGTAAACAACAATGGCCTATCCGCTTAATTTAATTTAGATATTAACCAGCATCAAGGGTAATTTAGATATTAACCAGCATCAAGGGTAACACTTATTTCAAACACATAATCAATGGTGGAAGGTTTAAGGGATTTCATTTTCAGTGAGGAAAAAATTTTGACTAGGTGGTGTGATTCAAACTGAGATACCTTTATTGAAATAAATTCAATAGTCTTCAAATTTCACATCTCTTTTAAGACCTTAAACTTATATTTTGAATATTTTTGCAAATATTCTCAGGTGCTCAATTTTTTGTTAAACTTATCATGTTACGTTGTATGTAGTTTTCATTTTTAACCATAATTTACAAAAAACTGCAATGAACAAGTACACCATTCACTGCACTAAAACAATGACAAAGACAAGATACATTTGCAAACTATTAAATCATGTTTTTAAATTCAAACAGAAAAAAAGTTCAGTGATATAAAAATATATTATTCATTAAATAACTTTCTAAATATTGCCGTATTTCTTAAAATAAGAGGTACTTAATCAACCGATAATAAAATATTGATTTTTTTTAATAGAAATAATAAAACATATTTACTTAAAAAGAGACATGTCTCTGCTTAAAATTACAAGCGTTAGTATTTTCTAACACTAACTTAATCACAAGAATAATGTTAACTTTTCAGCTGTCAAACTCTCGTCAAGGCTGATTATCGGTTAGATTGTTTATTGTGACGTCAAAGAAGGTGGACTGAATGCACCAAATGGATAAAATAACGTCAAAAAAGGCGGGGGTAAAATAAGTATCGGGTGACTGGCGTTGTTCAATTAACTAACAAAACCAACAGATAAGAAATGAAAACCAGTATGTTGTAGTACTAAACTAATTCGCCTTTCGCAAATTCTAAGCAGGGCCCAGTTCTTCGAAGCTTGATAAGTCTATTAGTTAAAACAACGATAACACAGAATCGATAACTGTCAATAAAAATCAACAAATCATAACCAAATAAATAATTTTGTAACAATGTATGAAATCTTGGTCATTTTCCATATTTTCTACATTAATTTTAACTCATATTCAAAATTATGAAAAATTGAAGTTTTGACAAAAATTTATTTAACTAATCAAGCGAAACAGTTTGGTCCAGAACTGCCAAAACTTAATATTACGATACATCGATTTCTACTAATGAAGAATTACCCCAGACTATGACTAAACCGTGTATGGACGCCGCCTGGATACACGTGTTCAACTCCCTGCAGTTGTTTTATATGTCGGAGTCTCTGAAAATACGGATGATTTATGATTTTCACTAAGTCGGACTCAAATTTCATCATTCCATGGATGGGATCAGCAATTATCTATAATAATAATAATAATAATAATAATAATAATAATAATAATAATGAATGTATAAATAATAATAAACTATAATAATAATAATAATGATGCATGTATAAATAATAATAACTATAATAATAATGATGCATGTATAAATATAATAAACTATAATAATAATAATGATGATGCATGTATAAAATAATAAAATTATAATAATAATAATGATGTATGTATAAATAATAATAAACTATAATAATAATGATACATGTATAAATAATAATAAACTATAATAATAATGATGCATGTATAAATAATAATAAACTATAATAAAATAATGATGATGCATGTATAAATAATAATAAATTATAATAATAATAATGATGTATGTATAAATAATAATAAACTATAATAATAATGATACATGTATAAATAATAATAAACTATAATAATAATGATACATGTATAAATAATAATAAACTATAATAATAATAATAATAATGATGCATGTATAAATAATAATAAATTATAATAATAATAATAATAATATAATAATAATAATAATAATAATAATAATATAATAATAATTAATAATAATAACAATAATGATGCATGTTTTAATGATAATGATGATGATGATATATGTATGAATTTTGATATATTTATAACATGAGACATATTAGGTTTGATACGCTCATCTGATAAATAATGCTAGCTGAAATATTTTAATAAAACAAAACTAGAAACCCCAATATCAAATTGTAATCATGATTTTCAAGATAATCAACCATATCGGCAGTCTTGTGCACCTGTGACCTTGACCTTAAAATGCTGCTTTACCTAAATCTATACATCAAATTGATCACTGTATCAATATGTACCATATTTTAATATACATGTCTATACAAAAAGTCTATAGTTTTTCAGATAATTAACGATTTTAGTATTCTTTTGCAAAAGAATACATCTGTGCTATTGACCTTTGAACTGACTACTTTCATATATATATATGCCAAAATGATCGTTCTATTAATGGCTACAATAATCTTATATTCAAGCCTATACAAAAAGTTTATAGTTTTCCAGATAATTAACCATTACAGGATTCTTTCGCATCCTTGACCTTGACCTATGAATCAATGACTTTCATATATGTCAAAATGATCGTTCTATCAATGGCTACAATATTCTTGCCTATACAAAAAGTTTCGCATCTGCGACTTTGATCCTTGAACCCTAGACCTTAATTTACATATCAAAATGACCGCTGTTTCAATATTCCAATATACAGGCTTATACAAAAAGTTTACAATTTTCCAGTTTATTAAACATTTCAGTATGATTGTGCATCTATGAAAATGACCTTTGATCTCATGACTTTTATCTATGTATCAAATTAACCTTGTATCAATATTCCAATATACAGGCTTATATAAAAACTTTACAATTTTCTAGGTAATTAAACATTTCAGTATGATTGTGCATCTATGACCTTGACCTTTGATCTCATGACCTTTACCTATATATCAAAATTATTGCTGTATTATTTCACACCTACGACCTTTTGAACCCTTGACCTTCATTTATATACCAAAAATGATTTTGTATCAATACATGTAGCTACAATATTTTAATATACATGCCTGTACAAAAAGTTCATAGTTTTTAAGATAATTGCACCTATGACCTTAACCTTTCAACTCATGACCTTGGTCTATATATCAAAATAAATATTGTATTTATAGCTACAATTTCTAAAATCAATTCCTATACAAAAAGGTTTATATGTTCGCAAATTTAAGTATTCTTTTGTCTCTATGGCCTTGACCTCTAAACCAATGACATTAAAGCTCTTTTCATATATAATAAAATTATTCTTGTTTCAATATCTACAATATTTTACTTTACACGCTATACAAAAAGTTTATAGTTTTCCAGATAATTATCAATTTTAATATTCTTTCGTGTCTGTGACTTTGACCTTTGAACCTATGACCTTCATCAATATATCAAAATGATCGTTACATCAATACCAAATCTGAATTTACCAATATTTACTTCTGACTAAGTTTCATTGAAATCTGTCGGATAGTTTCGTGGAAGAAGTCGAAAATATGTATTAAAATCTAGATAAATAACATATTAACATTGTTCTAGTTATCTGAGTCAAGTGATCTATAAAAGCTGTTTGACACTTATGTTCCATTATTTGTTTAATACCCGGTTACTGTTGAGTCATAATATTAGCAGGTTGATATAATATATAGAGGATCTTACATGGGCACATATATAAAAACAGGGAATTTAGCTCAAATTGAACTAATTGAATTAAAACTCAAATAAAGTTAACAAATTTATTCTATGTCGGAATTGTGACCTGGGCTTTCCTACAGTTTAAGTTCACGGTATATCACGATAAAATTATCTACCCTAGTGTCACATGCCATAGTCAGACGAAATGAAAATGAAAATTGGACAGTATGAATTGTACCAAGAGACAATATTAGTCGGTCAGAGTATGTTAGAACAATTGCATATAAATATTCAGCCAGAGTCGAATTGTAAAGCGATACTTTTCCACAAAAAATGACATTTTTAGCCAGTGTTGACTTGTAAAATGATATCTTTGGAATCTGTCTTTGCAATAATTATATCCTTCTCGAAATCTCACTTTCACCTCCCGTGATGAGTGAAGGACAACATGTAATATCTGGCTAACGGAAAGTGTAGTG